>CM031236.1:123137958-123529237 GCA_018340775.1 Taxus wallichiana var. yunnanensis
CACCCTAGGCTGGGGGCGGTGGTTACAAGATCACTACCTTTACATGGCAGCGGTTCTATAACCGTCGCTCGCACAGATTGGAGGTTCTATCCATAACCTCTATTTACCTCATTTTCTTCATTTTCTTCATTTTCTTCAATTCTTCTTCTTGGTGCTGATGGAACTGATGAAGTGGTGTGTTTTTATAGATCCCTATGGATCATACCTCACCTACTTAGGAGGATTTTTGTCCCACAAAAGCATAGTGAGGGAGTGGTAGAGGAATCAAATCCCTCTCTTGCTACTTGAGTAACACTGGGTCTACCTTGGTGTCTTCACTCGTCCAACCTACCAAGACTTTGTGGATCTCTGGTTTCTTTCTCCAATGCTACATCCTCCTTCAAGTTTCCTTGAGTACCATACTCTTTATAAGGAAGCTTATGTATGTTTCCTTCTTTTCCATGAAATAGATGGTGTTAGTAGGTGTTATCTCTTACAACTTACTATCACATGCATCTGCATGAAGCATGGCCTTAAATTTTCTTTTCCAACCTACTCAATTATGGTGAAGGTCCCCTATTGTAGTAGTTTAGTCCTTCTTGCTTGTCTTTGTCTCTTGACATGGATTTTTGAATTCTTTATATGTATGTTGTTGTTATATTCATCATTATTCCTTGTATATCCACTTCTCCTTGGTTCCCCTCGGTCGAGTCTAGTGAATCCATAGGTGGATATGATGATTGCATAGTGGAAGTTTGTTTTTTTCCTTGAATTAGTAGTTCTATGGTGTGGCTTCTTTTGAAAAACTGACAAGTGCTTTCAAAATTATCCATCCTTTGGTCACAAATATCCATGGTCTCACGTCCATTTTGATTTTCTTCTAGTGAAAGTAATCAAAAGCTGACAATTTTCTTAATTAGTCTTGGTGCTTGGTTGGTACATACCATAGCCTTTTTTTGATTATTTTTGGTGTGCCGGATGTTTATACTAACTCCATTCTTAACCCATTTGTACTGTTCTCCCTCCTTGTGAACACACCATCCTTGACATACAAGTAAGGACTTAGAAGATGATGTCAAATGCATCAAGTAGAATGATATCATTCTTCAATACATTAATATATTAGATATTTATCTCAAACTAAACTTATAATTTCTTGTTACTTGTATTTCTACACCGATCTTCACCCATCCCAATGGTTATGGATGTGGATGCACATAAGTCTCTAGACTAAATTGTTCTACAACCACATCATAAATCGGATGTGAATGAGAACCAAAATCTACTAAAGTGTTTACCTAAGTCTTCTTGATTTGGAATCTGATTTGAAAAATCTTACTTATCTCTTATTCTTCTTCTCCTTCGTACATATTAGTGTTCATGTATCCTAGCATATCCTATACATCTAATCATCCTCAATCTCCACCTCTCATTTTGTCTTCACAACGATTGCCATGGATTTCTTTGAATCCTTGGTTCGGTGCTTTGGGTGTAATTCCATATGCAACTTCCAACATGTGCCATTAGTATGTCAATTTATAGCACAATTCTTAGGATGTTTACAAGTATGAAATGTAGTGGTGGCATGTTTACCTTTCAATTTACCTCATCTACTTGTCTTGCCTTGTTATTTTTGTATTGATCTGTGACCATCATTTGGCTCTGCTTCTCTTTTCTTCTTCACGTCATAAATGTAGTATGCTTGTATAAAGATTCATTGAGATCATTAGGCTTTGTAGAGATTATCTTCCTCCAAAGGTGAGTGTGAAGTCCTCCCAAATACTTTGTCATAATTTCCTCATCCTCCAAGTCCGTATTAAGAAACATGTCTTGTCTCCGAAATTCCATAGTGTAGTATTACACACTTTGACTGCTTTTCCCTACCTAAAGTAGTACCACTTAATCATCATGTCATTCTTATGGCCAATAGGATAGAAGTTAGCTCTATTAAATTCTTTAGAACCTTTCGAAGTCCCGACAATAGGATGTTTCTTCTTCTCACAAGTGGCTAGATGAGTTTTCTACCAAACCAGCATGACCTTCCATTTTAGATGTGGAAAGGTAATCCTTTGTGCCTTAGTGACATTATACACACTAAAAAGACTTCCAACTATTTTATCCATTCATCAAGAAATTCTACATCTATTTGGCCTTCAAAATTCCTTATTTCTACTTTCATTTCATCTTTAAAAGGTGTATGAGTAGATTTTACCTTTTTCTTACAATTTGCATCTCTTCTTCATGTTTTTTCCATTCTTCCTCTTCTTGGCTCTTTCCGATATCAATTGTTTTTCCAATTTTTTAACCACTCGATTCCATGGAGTCTTGCTTAACCAAATCATTTTTTCAGATCTAAAATCTCTTCTTATTTTCTAGACAATCTATCTATCATGGTCTCTAACATCTCGACTATACTAACCAAGTTCTCTTCCTCCATTTGAGCTCAAATTCTCTGGTTTTGGTTCTTTGTATAAATATATGGCTCATAAGGTAAAACATATTCTCCTTTATACCTTTTCATTGTGATACAAATCACAAGAAATAATTGAATACCATAGTCTTGGATTTATAATCAGCTCGATACAAAATTGATCTCGTAAACTTCTACTTTGGAACTTTAGGAAATCACATAATTATGTTGTTCTACTTTAAAATTTTGGAAATGACAGATTGATTAAAGATTATACCTTTAGTGAATGATTATATACTGATATAAAAAGGAAATTACTGAGAATAGGAAAGAATTAATACTCCAAACAACAACAATTTTATCCTAAAAACCCCCAATGGAGGAAAACTACTTGGGAAGGGAAAAACACTATTTCTTTCAAATTTTACTGTTCAATTATATACAAGTATGTATTACAAGAAGTATAAAATGGAGAAAACAATGTAAACCTCTCACTTCCTATGCTTTCTTTCTCTTTTTCTACACCGTGTGCTCCTATAGTTCCACTCCAAAACTAACTATCTTGCTCAATTTCTCTCATATAACTAATACTTTTCTTATTGATATCTTTGGATCTTCGAATGATCAATTATATTTCTCATCCTTATATTTAGAGGCTTCTCCCATGTCCTCCCATGCATTGAAGAATGGGAAAGGTTAATGAGGAAGAGACACAGCTTAGGTGCTTGAAATTCACGTCCATTTGTGTTCCATTCTTCTTTTCTATTCAAAAGTGTTAAGACCGCCACCCCGTGAAGACTTGGAAGTTTCAAGACAACTAACCTAGCTAGGCAGAAATTTCAAAACCACCACCCTTGAAGGGTGTTGGTTCTATAATTTTCACTCTGTGTAGATAGTGTCGCTTATATCCAAAACCTTTGTTTAACTCAATTTCTTAATTTTTTTAATTCTATTTCTTGGTGTTGGTGGAACTGATGAACTGGTCTATTTTTCTAGATCCATACGGATCACTCAAGATAACCCTCGGATCTCAAATATGGAAAAACCATGGTATTTAATTTTCATTGGTTAATAGGAGAAGTTGTTTTGACTGGTTCACCTTGTGGTGCCCTTTCTTCTTTTTGGTGTTTTCTTGTTTCTAACTTTTGTTTGTCTCTTTTTTTCTCTTCGGGCCCATGGGGCCTTATTCATTTCCTATATCACTTTTTTATTTGATGCTTATCCTTCAGATGTATAGGGATTTTGATCCCTTCAAAATATGCTTTTACCTTATCTAATAAAAAAATATTTTTAAAAAGGAGAATGAAATAGAGGTCTATATATAAATATACATGTAAGGATATACATATACATATACATATACATATACATATATATATATATATATATATATATATATATATATATATATATATATATATATATATATATATATATATATATATAATATTTATTTCCCATTCATCCACCCAAAATGGGTATATACATATTGTATATACACCCAACCTATAAGAAAAATAACAAATAAACACAAATAAGGAAGGGAAAATAATACCCACAAAGGAAATGGGCGATCTTTTATTTTACCACAAAAATTCAACAAAAATGGACCTTGCAATCCCCCTCTATTGGCCTCTATTCCTTATGTCCTTCTCCTCCTCCAAATCTATAAAATAAGAATGAGAAAATGAATGAGAAATTAGGGTAAATGGAAATGAAAAGAAAGCTATAACAATATTTAGGGCTAAGATATATTTAATCTAATAGCCCAAGTTTAACCCTACATCACTTAAGTGGGTGGCTTTTTGTGGGAATGAAATTTAAATAAAAGTGCATGGGTAATGGGGTGAATGGGGCCACTTAGTGGCTAGAAAGAGTAGATAAAATTTTGTAATAGGAAATAAAGTAAACTTGGTAGACGGTAATTAAATAAATGAATGAAACTTGGTAAATGTTTTAAACCATAAATATTTTTAGGAATTAAATTAATAGTATTTAATTATTTATTTAATTCCAACTTCCTCCATGTTGTGTATAAACTTTACCTAATAAATTTATTTAACTTGTGAATAATATATACCCTTACAAACCCTTTTAAACAGAAAAAAATATTTACCATAGTTTAGGTTCTATTTTGATTTGAGAGTAGAAATTTGTGGGCATTACACCTTGTATCGAGCCATGATTTCAACGCTTAGATCCTAGGCAACACTTGGAAACATGAAACATAAACATGTAAACCTAGTATAAACTACACCTAGAACACACAACATTGCATGATATTTTAAAATGTAGAAAACTTAGAAAAATGGAACAAAACCTAGAGGATTATAAACTAACTCTTGCTTTGGTCTCGTGGAGCGAATGAACCAGACAAAGGGGTTCATACATTTGGAATTAGATTTACCACCCCTAGATCACAAAGTAGCAACTATATTGCCTCAGATGCTACAGACACTATAGGATGTTAATGTTGATATACGTTGAGGATATATAGGATGGCGGCGAGTAGACAATCGAGGAGCCATCAGTGGAGGTTCATGCACCTTCATGTCATAGTGCTGAGAAAGGGTAGTGAAATTCCATGTGACGTCGATTAGAAATGACTCACCACCTAGAGAGAAGAGAGATAGAGCTACGGTAAATAGAGACAGTCTAACAACGCTAGGCCAAGGGATGATCATGTAGATGTACCTAGGGGCTGATAGTTGAAAGTGGAAGATCACATTAGGGAGATACTAAAGTTACAACTGTCTCATTTTATTGAGACACAAGAGGAATTCAGGCCGAAACATGGATGGTTAGCTTCGGCGTATGCTTACAACTATTCCTTGTATTGGCAACACAAAATCTCGTGTTTCTATACACCTTGTGAGAGATGGAGCTGAAGTGTGGTGGAGGTTTGAGAAGAAAAATATCCATGTGGATTCGAGATAGTTAATTGGGATCTCTTCAAGGATATGTTATGTCGAAATCACATCATCCCATGAATGACACATTTTGAAGACTGGGCATTCGACGTGATTGCATAACATGGAGTTATCGTGAGTGTGGGGCATTGTGAAATGGGATAGCTCTCAAGAGAAGGCCGGTTTCGGCACCTAACCTAGCTTCCACTAACTACTCCTAATACAATAAAACCACATACTAATCATAATTTAATGCTTCCAAGAGGGTAGGGAAGGAAGGATACATGGAATGAAAATCTACACTAAGATCGGTGATACACCAAGAAAGGAGTTCTAATCACTTCCCCTACCTATTAAATAATAGAATAGCTGAACCTAAAAGGGTGGACCTATACCACAAACTAAATTAAATCCAATAAATCATTCTAAATTGAGCACAAAACAAAAAAATCATGTAACAACGAAGGAAATATGCATAGAACACCTGCTGTAATGAGAGGTAAAGGAGACTCAAAAATCATGCAAAGGTTAAAACAACAAACACAAAAAAAAAAATTATTGATCATGAAGTATACATAGTATATTGCATGTGGGAGAAAGTCATGAATACATTACAGATCTTGAGAGGAAAGCTTAGAGCCCCAAGAAGAATGGTGTAAATGGGAGAGAAAAATGATCAATTTTTTTTGCACATACAAACCCCTTACATTTTATTGATGAAGAAAATGAGAAGAGAGAGAAAGAAGAAAATTTAAAAATGCACTCCAATCTTGTGTAAATTCCATCATTATCCTTATTGGAGTGATGTGCCAATATGCCAAGCCCACACTACACTATACCTTTCTTGTTGGAGAAGAAAAGGATCCCATCCTCATCATTTTTGGTGGGTAAGAAACTTGAAACCATTCATCTAAAATGGTGGACTATACTTCTACATTTTGAAAGACTTAACTTTATTAAAATTAAGATCTTTCCAAAAGTATGATTTTGTGAAAATCCTAGCTCCCACCAAAGTTACTGACCATCCGAAGATGGGGGTGCCATTCTAAAATAAATGTAGGTGGTTGGCTCTATTTTTCAGACTTCAAAATTGAATTTCACCCTCCAAAATAAAAAAATTATACTTTCACGATTGAAGATTAGACCTTTCGATTTCAAAGTTCAGGTTATTATCAATAACTCTTAGCTCATGAAAACTCCAAAATGTTGAAACCACGAAGTATGAAATTAGACTTTGGGTATCAAACCTTTAGGTTTTTTAGGAGTTTTAGGATTTTAGGTTTTGGAGTTTCGGGACTTCAAGCTTCTGAGGTGTCGAGACTTTAGGATTCGGGGTTTTGAGGATTTGATTTTTAGGTCTCGAGACTTTGGGTTTTGGGGTTCAGACTTTAGGATTTTGGGGTTTTGGACTTCGTGTTTCGGGGTTTAGGGGTTTGGGACTTGTGATTTCGGGGTTTTGGAATTTGGGACATCGGGAATTTGGGATTTCATAATTTTTGGGTTTAGGGGTTTTGGGACTTTAGGATTTTGGGATTTTGGTGTTTCGAACTTTAGGTTATTGGGTTTAAGGGTTTTGGGACTTCGGGTTTCAAGGTTTCAAGACTGTTCATCTACTCGACCTACGCCCACTCCAAAATTCTAAAATCCTCAAGTCTGAATTTTAGACTCTAGGTTTTAGAACTTCATTCATTTTTCTACACTTGTCATACATCCAAAATTCCTAACCTCTCGAAGTCCAAATTTAGACTTCAAAGCTTCTTAATTTCCCAAAAATTTCTATAATGTTCTTTGTGTACTTCAACCTATTCAACCAATCCCAAAATTTGAACTCCCATGGCTGAATCGATCCCTCATTTTTACCCAAAAGAGAGTCACATTTGTCTAATTTTTACTAAGGGTAAAATGAGATAACATGAGCATTTCAGGAGATTTATCTAGTAGCGGATCGATGACTTTCATGATCTACAACATGTATCCATGATGGTAGCAGAGTATGAGGGTCAGGTTTTGGATTTTCTTTAGTATGTAGATTACTTGTAGGATGATTATGTAAGGGTTCACAGGTTCATCAAGGGCCTTAACTTAGAACTAGGAGGTGCAAAGGTGTGCATTTCTTTTCCATTGACATTATTAGAGGTGATGCATAAGGCATATATTTCAAAGGAAACTAAGGGAAAGACACAGTAAGATCGAGACAGAGTGAGAAGAGGTATATAACAAATGTAGGATAGTAGGTTAACAGATCAACTCCTCCTACTCTTGGTGGACACACTTCAACACCATCTTCTTTCAAGCCTCTTTCCTCATCAAGAGAAGACTTGAAAACCCTTTCAACCTCAACATCACCATGATGCTCAAAGAAGGCGTACTATGGGGCCTTAAGCTATGGGACTCATTAGGACACAAGCTCCACCTTGACCTTAGTCAACCAGAGTAATTCCACCATAACAAAAATAGTAAGTAGCATTATCATCAAGATCTACTTAAAAAATAGTTAGTGGACTTGGATGGGTTTCTTCCCAGTGGATGGGACTTGGTAGTTGCTATGGGTAAAGTGTACATGGATATCACTGGAGTGAGTTCCCATAAAACCTTGCTAATCAAGGTAAGGAACCTATTTATGAGCCTACATTTGGTGACATGGGTAGAGCCATAGAATTTATGTAGATGTTGAGAACTACTAGACAGAGCACTAGGGCACCGTGATTGAGATGATAATTAACATTGGTTGTATTTCTACCCCTATCTCATTTGATTTTGGCTCTTCAAATTATTTCATTTCTCCATAGTTATTATAGAACTACAGGTTGGTGGTAGTTAGGAAAGGCCTTAGTTGGGATGTTTAGATTGTGTCTGCAGCCAAAATTTTAGTGGACTTCTTCGTTAATGATTATGTAGTGGACGTATGACCCTTCACCACATGTGTGGATCTTCGTATCCTTCCATTGGGATAATATAGAGTTATCATGCTCATGGATTTTTATCTTCACACAAAGCTAGGGTTGATTGTTACAACAAGGTTATATCTTGTGCAGACAATTTGGGAGTTGAGTCAGTGATAGTTGGAGTTAGGAGACCCATCTCTATAAGCATCATATCTACTATGCATTTGAAGTAGTGTGCGCAATGGGGTTTTCAGTTATATGCCATCACAGTTAGTGAATGATCAAATGATGAGATTCATGGACCGTCACTTGATGACCACCCAATTTTGTAAGATTTTTAAGATGTTTTTCCTAGTTAGTTGTCAGCTTACCTCCTTGGTGTGAGATAGACTTTGATATTGAATTGGTTCTTTGAGTGGAGCCTATCTCACGCACACCATATAGGATGACCACTTTTGAGCTATGTGAGCTCAAGTTGCAGTTGGAGGGCCTTCTTGAGAAAGGCCTAATCCATCCTAGTGTATCTCCTTGGGGTGCACCAATGATTTTTTTTTGAAGAAGAAGGAAAGATTATTTCGTTTGTGTGTGGACTACAAACAATTAAACAAAGTAACGATCAAGAATAATTACCCCCTTCAATGGAAAGATGATTTATTTGATCATATGAAGTGGGCACCATAATTTATAAGATAGATCTTAAGTCACGATACCATCAGCTAAGGATCACAGAGACAAATATCCATAAGATAGCTTTTGCAGAGATATGATCACTATGTCTAAGAAATGCCCCCATAATATTTATGAGTTTGATGATTGGGATATTTATGAATTTTGTATACTATTTCATGCTCATGTTTCTCTATGACATATTGAATTACTCACCCACATGTGGGGAGCATGAGGAGTGCCTTTTCTAGGCTTTTTATTGTCTTCATGAGAAACATCTATACGGGAACCTCGAGAAGTGTGATTTTTTTCTTCCTATTAGAGGTTCAATATTTAGGTCAAATTATTTGTGGGGAAGGTATCATTTTCAATCCTTCCAAGATTATATCTATTAAGGATTATCCAGGTGATAACCAATGTGACTAAGGCATGTAGTTTCATAGGATTGGCAAGTTATTACAGAATATTTACTCAATACTTTCTCGTAATGTGCACCCCATCACTTCCTTCAATTGAAAGGGAAGAAGTTTATTTGGAAAGATAGATGTGAGTAGGCCTTTAGTAAACCAAAGGAATTCCTTACAAAATCACCTATTCTTGTAGTTCCATATCCTCGAGGTATTTCTTCATGTGTAAAAATGCTTCTTGTGCAGGTTTGGGAGGTGTTTTGATGCGAGAATGGTGGTGTAGTAGATTTTTAGTCTTCCAAAATCAACGATTATGAGATCAATTATCCCACTCATGACCTTGATCTTGTGGTAGTGGAGGATGCTTTGGTGCATTGGAATCATTTCCTTGTAGGAATGAATTTCATTCTCATGATAGACAATTTTAGCCTAGGTCACCTCTTCATACATCCAAATCTCAACACTCGTCAATGATGTTGGATGGAGTTGTTATGCGGGTAAGACATGGAGATATAGAATGTGAAGGGGAAGGAGAATGTGTTTGAATATGATCTAATCCTTGGGAGGAATTTGGTTATGTCTACTTTAGTGGGTACAAATTTACAGAGCAAGATTTTGTGATAACTTCAACATGACAGCTTTCTACCTTTCAAAAAGAGAAGAGATTCAGTCCCAGACCACTTGAGGGGAAGTTTGATGGATTCACATTAGATTCAGATGTAATTCTCAGACACATAGGTTAGATGTATGTACCTAGGGATGAAGGTTTGAGATAGGATATCTTGGTAGAGGCTCATCATGCACCTTATTTAGCCTATTTAGGGTTGAAGAAGATGCATGACATTTTGAAATAGTTATACTATTAGAGTGGACTTTGAAGAGATGTAACTCAATTTTTGTCTCATTTTTGTAGTATGAGAGGGTGAAGTCTGAGCATCAACATCCAATTAGCCTCCTTTACCCACATGCCATATCATAGTTGAAATGGAACACGATTTCCATGGATTTCATTGTAGGTCTACCAATTTGAGATACCACCACGACAACATCATGTTCATGGTGGATAGATCAACGAAAGTAGATCATTTTCTCTAGTGAAGACCACCTATAAAACTAGTGTAGTGGTGTGATTGTATTTATATTATATTGTATAACCGCATGGGATTCCATGGTAAATTATTTATGATGACGATCCCTTATAAACCTCTCATTTTTCTACTACCATGTAGCATGAATTTGGGACAAGCATTAATTTTAGTGCAGGATATCACCCAGAGAAAGATGGATAAACTGAGCAGGTGAATTATATTTTAGAGGAAAGTCTTTAGATGTATGTCATGGACCATTAGTCAAGATGTGAGGAGTATATTTACTTGGTATTTTTCTTATAATAACAAATTTCAAAGTTATATTGGGATGGCACCATTTCAAGAACGTTATGGCAAGGAGTGCAGGACACTAGTGAGTTGGGATGGATTGGACACTAGAGTATCTCTTTGGCCAACTTTGTTATAGGACATGGAGTAATAGGTTGTTTTCATCGACAGCATTTCGACTACAAGAGGAACATGATAGAAAAAATAAATATACATATTAGAGGAGAGTTGATCATAGTTATGAGGTAGGCACAAAGGTGTTTCTTCATGTTAGACCTCGTAAGAGTCCTATCCACTATGGAAAAGGATATAAATTAGCTCCTAGATTTTTGGTTCCATTCGAGATCTTGGAGCGGATCAGTCCCTTACATTATTGCTTGGCTTTGTCATGAAGCTTGTCTCACGTTCACTCTATTTAATGTTTATGTTCTTAGGAGATATATTCAAGATCCCTCTCATGTATTAGATTGGACCGCATTGCAAGTGCAAGAGTATGGGAGGATATCTATGAAGATTGTATGCATCATACATAATAGGAACTTGGGCCTTTGAGGCCGCAAGATTGAATAGGTGCGAGTCCAAAGTGGGATAGGTATGATGAGACTGCATCGACATGGGAGGATGCTACTTTATTACGGACCCAGTTTCCACACCTATTTTCATGACTTCCAAGAGGAAGTCGAGTCTAAGGGGAGGGGATGTAGTGAACACTCTGTTTGATATTATTTCATTATGATGTTATTACTATTAGATTGATACTTAGAAATTTGATTATTATATCTATATCATTAAATGATAGACTATGCGAACTATTTAGATTATTGACATGTTGTGATTTACATTTTGATTATGATGCACTAGATGACACTGATGAACAATTATATATGTTGATTTGTAGTATTATGATTTTATACTAAAATTTCATATTCTGGATGCATTGCTTATGTTGGATGTTTTGAGTAGAATTGTGATTTTATGGATATAAAAATCAAAATAACTAATATGATGATAGATGACAAAATTGATACTTTTGGATGATAATTATTGTGTATATTATTCTCACTTTTATTTACGTGGACATAAGACCCAAGAGGTATTTTTTGTGTTTATGGATATTATATCACATACATCAAAATGGGATATGGAACAAACCACGTAAGGATGTCCGGTGTTGTGCAACATGGAAAATTTTGACAACATGTGTATACTATTATGTTGCATTCTTTCATGCTTTGTTAGGAGGTTCCCATTGGGGGTTAACCTCATATATATGTGCCATGGGTTTAATGTGTTTCCTTTCTTTTAAATTTGTTTGTTTTAAATTTTTGTGCATGTGTTTAATTATTCAGAAATATTGTTACTTTATTAACACTTCTTAATGTATCTTAATTAAGTAATTTAGCTTAAATTTAAACTAAAAATTGGGATACGACATGTGGGCAATAAATTGGGTAGATGGTCCTTGAAATCTTGTGGATGTAAATTATCTTTGTGTTGGGTTTTGTGTTTTGTACTCTTTCCCAACTTGAAAATTCGGATTTTGACTTGGGAGACTTTTTGGAGGCTTGTGAGACAAGCTAAGCTTTTCCTATTCCCCTTAAATTCATCCAAAACCATACATATGGTATGGGAGTTAATTTTAGGATTATTTATGTTTTTAGAGATAGTAAAAAATTTAAATTATTGCACTTTCTTACATGAGTTTTTAATTTTTTCCTTTTGAGGAGTGGAGTGAGGGTTAGTGTGTGTAAGAGGCTTGTCATTCCCTCAACCACCAATTTATTAGCCTTGGGATTGATGGTTGACTTGGTGATGTGGAGTTGAGGAGAAGTAATGTGGATCCTACATGGAGCCACATCACCCTCCTCTTCTCCTTTTTCTACATATATACGTTAATTTGTTGGTTATGGGGTTACTTCATTTTGTTGTGCACTTGTATTTTGGGAGTTAGAGTTTTGAGTTGTTTTGTTGGAGTCTTGGAGATTCTTAGATTTTTTCTTGAGTTTGGAAGGACCTTTATGTGGTGACCTTAGATAAAATTCTTGTAATGGAAAGGTAGGATCTTCACCCTTATATTTTAATTATAAATGTGTGTGTGTGTGTGTGTGTGTGTGTGTGTGTGTGTGTGTGTGTGTGTGTGTGTGTGTGTGTGTGTGAATGGAAGCATGATTGTGTGTACACATTATGAGGGATTAGATAGATTTCTTTCAGAGTTAGTGTAGGAGAAAAAAATGGATATTATTTGTCGAGAAAAAGGGATATTGTGAGTAAATGTGGATGGTGACTAGAAGAGGTGCTCCACATATGCAGAGATAAAAGGGATTTTGTGTCTCCTTGCATAGGAAAAAGAGAGAAATAAGTGTGTGTGTTTTGATGATAGTGCACTTGGAGGAAATTGGGTGGACCCTCTTTCCACATGGGAGGCATAAGAAGAGAGAACTCCATGTTCTTGTATCCTTTTGGGCTTGTTATCAAGCCTTTTTGTTTTGATAATATTTTTATATTTTACCTATTTGATTTGGAAAAGTTTGCAAACTTCTATTGCTTGTCTTGCTTTGAAAAGAATATTGAAATGTTAGTACATTGTATGAATTTTGAAATTTTACATGAGGTTTCGTGGAAGCCATTTTGTAAAATTTGTCAAATGTTGCATAATACTCCTCATGGTTTTTTGATTGGGGCTTGAGGGCCAATAAGGGTATGGTTTCTCCTCTTATTTGATTGTAGGTTGGCCAGAGAGCATCGCCTATACACATTTATTTGTATTGTGATTCAAGATTTGAAGAGTTAAAGGATGCAAGATTTGAAGGCTATAAAGCTAGGAGATGACCTTGACATAAGATTTGTGTTTTGAGCTTGTTGGAAGAACTTCCATGTTTTAAATTTATTCTTTTTCCAACTTAGAGTGGAAGATTGTAACTCTTTTATATAATTCATTTATTTCAAGTTTGTAGTGACTTAATTGAATGGAGAAATAACTTTAGATGTGTACATTGTTGGAAAGGACTATTTCAAAGTGTAAGAAAGGGATTTGAAATTTTTGTATTACAAAATAATCTTCTTGCTACCTTCATTTATAAAATTTGTATTGTATAGTTGGAAAGAGAAATCTCAAAGTTATATTTGTTAAAAGGGACTTACATTTCACCTTGTTGTAAGTTGTATGTTTGAATGGAAAAGTGAATGTTAATCCTTTTGCATTATTGGAAAGTTGGTTTTAAATGGAAAATAGATAAATTTCATTCAAGAGTGTTTTATTTCTCCTATTCAAATGATCATGTAAGAAGGAATATTGGGTCAATTTTATATTAATTTTTCATTTTGCTATGAAGAAAAGTAAAATAAGGAAAGGAGTTACTTAAGTTGTTATTCCTCTTACTCTCTCCTAACTAAGTTGTGAAAAGAAACTATTTGTGTTGAACTTCAATCAAATTTTATACAAGTTATAAAAGGAAAATTTTATATTTAGTGTTTAAAACCAAAGAAAGAATTTCATTCTTTACTTGCATTATGTTAAATAAAGACACTAATAATTTCTTCTATTTTACTCATATGACTACTTAGAAAATTTGAAAACTATTTTCCATTTTTTTACAAACCTTATTTAATTAAAAAAGAGAAAAACAATTATCAAAACAAATAGAATAATTATAATTATATATAAATATATAAATTTTATATATTATAATTATTTATGTATATATTAAAATAAAAAACGTTATATTATGATAATAATATCTATTTTTTAAAAAAATTATTATAAACAAATTCTAATAAAGCTTTGAATGTATTTGGTTATATAAAGTTTTTATTTATCTAAATAAAAAGAAAATTTATACCATTGGCGAGGGGGCCTCCCCTGCATATTCTTTAAATTTAAAAAGGTGGTTGGGGAAGGGGTTTGACCACCCTAAATATATTCAAACCCCCATTCATTAAAATCAACCGCTAAATAAAAAACAAAACACATGGTCGCGACCATGATGTACAAGCTGCATTTTTTTAAAACTCAAACCACACTTCTTTTAATGCTGGAAAAAATTCATTTAATATGAATTTATAAATATATTCTATATATAATAATACCTGTTGGTATCCAAATTTTTCTCCCTTTCAAGTTGAGCAACAACATAGATTAGACATCGAGCTTAGAGATAGATAGATCATAGTGTGTGTCATTTTATAGCTGGGGATGAGATCTAACTAGTGTTTTGTTACTCATATTTGTTGAGAGATGGATAACACCTTTAAGAGTATTTGACCTTTCCTCACTACTTTAGGTCATGCCTTTAGACCAAGGTGAGAGGACCCTTAGTGTAACATGTATTTGATGAAGGAGATGGATATAGCCTTCTTTAGTTGAAGGAATGAAAAAGATCTAGAGGGAATGCAGAGCATAAAAATGTTGCACTCAAACCGCCAAATGATGTAGCTTTAAGATTGAAGCCATAAATCACCCATGTGAGCAAATGTGCATGCATTATGGGAAAAACAACTCAAATCCCATACTTCATTCCATTCCATTGGTTAAGATGAAATGTATACATATAGTAGTGGGGTGTGAAACTCCCCACAAATGTAGCCATTAAGAGGTGGGAGTTATATTCCCATAATATCTGGTCAAATGTAAATCCTATGACGCTCTATAACAAGTGTAAGGCCATAATGACACCCTAGGACACCTAAGCGTGGTGAATCACCTATGTTGAGGAATCCCATGTACTTAAGATATGTGCATGGTAAATATCGTACACAAACACCCCCTGAAGCATAGCTTAGGTGGACACATAGATGAAAACAAGGAGAAGTGGGTCCTGGAAACAAGCCTGATGGGGTACCCACATATAAGAAACTCTCGAACAGTGGAGTAAAGGAGAAAACCCGGTGGAAAAATCTCCCCACTTAATGAAAAGAGAGAAGAAGTTCACTCTCTAATTGAAGAAAGATGTCAAATATGGGTCCCAACCACATACAAGCCTATAAAGGTATCCATTTACAAAGAGGAAATCTCTCGGAAAGAGGAAGAAGAGAGAAGAAGAGGTAGACAAGAGGAATGCAGAAGATGTCATGGATGGATATGAGCTTTGATTCTCTATGAGGTCTCCCAAAAGAATGTCGATCATGAGATCCTCTACCTCTGGACTGAAGAAGAGCCACCCGCACTGAACTATGTGCCTACCCTTAGGAAGGACAAAAATAAAGTGTTGGAAGTTTACCCACTCTGTGAAGGAAACTGAAGGTAGCAACACAAAGAAATTTGAGTATGGTCCATGAAAGTGTAACATAGGTCTAGCAAATGAGCTCCAAGGAACCGAAAATAATGTCACGAGTTGAGAACTATCAGAGTAGGAAGAGTGAACACCTATAGAAAGGATGTCCAACTAATGTGAAGGCAAAAACATACCCCACAACAGAAAATGGATCCATAAGCAAGGGTGGATCAATGAAGGTCTTTGGAAAAGTTGAAGTGGTAAGAGTCCCAGAAGGGGCACTCCCAACAACGGAGATGATGAACTCCTCTGAAATACCTATAGATGGATGAGGAACCTATAGTACATCACAAGTGTACTCTGCGAAAAGATGACTAAGGTTAGGAATATACTCATTCCTAATGAGGGGGCTCAACAAACAGAAGAGCGATGTTAGATAGGTATGAGTCATCCAATGAAGGTAAATGAGTGGAAGGGGCCTCGCACACTAAATCTGGAAAAGAGGTGGGTGTGATGACTATATGAGAGTGAATAAGAGACTACCGATTCAATAACTTGAGAAGAGGAGAAGAATCCTCTATAGTACACTCAACATCAAAAATAGGTACAAAATCCTCATCATCTAAAGTCAAACCAAGATATTTCGTGTCGTGCTAGAATTTTCATCACATGAAGAACAAAAGGAGACAAGTGGATCAGCAATAGCAAAAATGGTGGTAGTATGTGAAGGGTCTCCATAGAGGGACTAAAGAATGCTCCAGACACGGTGGGGTGGATCTGAGTCTGCCACATGAAACCAGAGAGATGAGGATATATGTATCATCAAGTGACCACAAACATGGTCACAAGTGTTGAGAAAGTCATTAAGATGACAATGATCAGTGGGTGCAGGAACTAGCCCAAGCAAGAAGTGTGAAAGACCCTCGTAGGCAAAGTAACATTCCATAGAAGCACGCCAAACTGAATAGTTCCCTCTCCCAAGAAGAAGTGGTGGAGGCTATAAGGTGATCCTATGATGCTCAAGTCTAGAAAGAGCACCCTCCATGATGTGGAATCAAAAGTGCAAGGTGCACAAATGTAAGATGTCGGACTCGGCCGATAATGCATTTGCGTGTGAAAACCCAAGAGTACTAGTGAACCCCCAGAATGCGAACTTTATAAAGTAGTGTGTTTATAAAAAAATAATCCCATCATGTAATATGTGAAAAATAAGGAAAATTTGATGAAAGAAGCATTCAAAACCGAGCAGCGAGTCAAAAGTTATAGCAAAAATACAATTCCATAACTGATGGAAAATGCCAATAAGCTTTGCAAACTAATTAAAAAAGTGCCTAAATGGGTGTAAAGGGTGTCGTGTGGGTACTCATTGGAAATGGAATCAAATTTTAGGAAGGGTTTGTTTTTCTTGCGAGGGGGATTAGCCTCCTGCCAACCCTGGACCTCACCCTCCATCTTCGACACACAAATGAAGGACATTAAATACAAGCAAAATAGGCCCTAAATTATTACAATGCCATAAAAAGGAATGTTTTTGCCTTAAAACATTAAAAAAGGATTGTTTTAACCACCAAACAATTCTAAAAGGGATGGGCACTCGCAAATCCGATTTGTTGTTGTAGTTAGTGTATGGTTTGATCGAGATGTATGTAGGTTAAACCGAAGTGAGTTATGTGGAATGGGCACCAAGTTAGGCCAATGTAAATGTTGAATGAAATGACACCCACGTGTTGGGCGGGATGAACTTCTCGGCGAAATGAAACTCATGTGGAATCGTTGGTCTAAGGATCAGTTAAGTGCCACATTGAAACTACCAAGTTAATGAGTAAGGATCGTGAGAAAATGCTTCATAGATGTAAACTAAGTTGTAATGGTCAAAGAACAAGCTGTAGAGAAATTCCAAATGTAGGGCACAGGGAGATCCAATAAAACAACATTAGACATGAGTGGGGAGGTTTAGCCAGTGTGTAAAGCAATGCTAAACTAGGGAGAGTCATGCAACAGGGTTCCTCTAGCGAGTAATGGTGCACAACACACCAAATGTAGCTCAGAATGAGCACAATGAAAACAAATTGAAAGCTCAAAGGTCTAATGCATAAGGGAAGCTCAAAGATAGATTCGACATAGAGAGACTCAAGGTTGAGTTCATGCACAATAGACATGCTTGAACCAACACCCAAGATCAATGACATGCATGGGTGATGAGTCGGAAACCAATGTAGAAGTCATTGGCATGTTGAAAGGCTGAGTGAGCATTACCACACACAGAGACTCAAGAAAACCCGAATCAATCTAGACTGGAGTGTCGGTGCAGCGAGCCAAGGTGTTCAACGCACAAGTGGTGGAGAATAAACTATAGGCCAAAACACTATCCCATGAATCAATGAAAGGTAGAAATAAACTAGAGATCAAACACAGGCCAAAAACATCCAAAGCGAAGAGCCACACCACGTTCTGACAATACACTCACAATCAAGAAAAAAACCCGAGTCAGTAGACTAAGTAAAGAAGAGCTTGTCAACAAACAAAGATGAAAAATCACCGAGATGATCATAGTTGATGTTGATGCAATGTGCATGAGTCACTTATGAGTGGTTTTTGAAGTCAATGCAAAATATGGAGAGCTCAATGTAAGGAAAACACTAAACACAAAATTGGAGCCCTTGAAAATGCAAGTAGAGCACAAAGCAAGTTGAGATCTTGGACATGAAACTACGAGGTGGTGAGTAGTAAGCCACAAAAGTGAGCAACATAGTTCAAATCCTTGAGCTCGATACCATGTCACAAGGCGGGATGACTTCCTAAGACCTATGACTCTCGCAAGGCGAGATGACTCACCAAGTGATGTGGACGATGACTAGGCATGTCACACACACAAACACCCCCTTCATCGAAGCCAAGGAAGAGGTCATGGTAAGCCAGAACAGAAAATAAGACTCCCCTAGACAACTAAGAAAGATGTGTGAATGGGGCCCATCAACTAAAGGCCTGATAAGGTTCCCATATACAAACAACATATTTCTGGAAAGAAGAAGAGGAGAAGAAGTAAAGAGAGCTATCCAGCTCCTCTAAAAGATGATTTCCAATGGAATCCTAATGAATCTGAAGGGACCAAAGGTCTATGATCAGTGGAGGAAGGAGGAGGAGCATGGAGTGTGCCTGATGGTGGCCCAATATGGGAAGAAGATAATATATCAAGAGAAGCGGTGACAATCCTATCAATCTCCATAAGGTGGGAGTCCACAAATATAGATATATCATCAAGAGAGTTGAGTTGT
Source organism: Taxus wallichiana var. yunnanensis (assembly GCA_018340775.1). Taxonomy (NCBI): domain Eukaryota; kingdom Viridiplantae; phylum Streptophyta; class Pinopsida; order Cupressales; family Taxaceae; genus Taxus; species Taxus wallichiana. Next base: position 123,157,076 of record CM031236.1, read on the forward strand.
GATGAAGGAGATCCCTAAAGGGGCAAAGGAACCTGCTGCAGTGGAGAGTCAGTGGAAGCTGGTGTGATGGCAACTCTGATCTCTAAAGAGGTAGTAGGTGGAAGAAGATGTTGCACTGTGATTTTGGTATCCTTGAGCATATCATCCAAGTCTGAGTCAAGGAAATCAATGTCTTGTTGTGGAGGATTATATGAACCCTTTGAAGAAGCAATCGTAAGGTATGTGGAAGCAACAGGGGATCAACGGAATCGTAGATGCTCGTGAAGGGGAAAACCTAAGATCCAAGGCATGGTGTGTAGGTGAGAATTCAACCGAAGAGTCCTGTGGAGGAGAGTTACTAGGAACTATGATAGGAGCAATACTAAGTTTTGAAGGAGCATGCACATAAATATGTGTGGGTGGACCTTCGTAAGAAAAAGTATCGTGAACTCACTTTCCTCCATGGATGCAAGATCATCATATGATCCATAACCAGATGAAGGAGGATCAAAGTCTCCATGAAATTTTTTAATGAATTTCCAATCTTGATACATAGACTCTTTGAATTCTATTCGATGTTGAAGGTCCTCTCGATATAGTATGACAAAGAGGCTCGTATGCCATGTCATTCTCGTTCAACCAATTTTTTTGATGAAAGTAATCAATAGGTTCAAGTTTCATCCTAAGAAGAGGTGGTAACATATTGTACATAATGCAATGATCGAGTATTCCATTCTTCCATTGTAGGTAGTTTCCTAGTCCTAGTTGAACAACGAAGCGATGAAATTCAATGTCCATGATGAGAGGATCCTCCAAGGATTACAAGTTTAACCCCCTTTTATGACACTTTATAGTTTAGTGCGTTGATTACAATCAGATGTGACTGTGTGCCAAGAACTAGTCTGTCACTCACCTTGTAATTAGCATAATAATGTGTAAGAGTTGAGAAACAATCAAGGTTCGTTAGGCGCAATAGTTTGAAACCATAAGAAAGCACAAGAATGAGTGAAAAAAGAATGGGAAGAGAAGGCCTTCGAGAAATAGTGTCTCACATCGCACGAAATAATCCCTTTGCTATATCTTGTGTGGCGGATGTGCTCAAAAGTCCACAAGCAATAAAAGGGATAAATAATGCTCAAGATGATTCGAAATGAGCCAATACAAGCAATACAATGACACCCCCCAGAATGTGGCACTTTATAAAATAGTGCATTTAAAAAACTGATAATCCCATCATCTAGATTGTGAAAAAACATGCAAATTTGACTAAAGAAGTGCTCAAAACTGAGCAATGAGTCAAAAGTTATAGTAAAAATGATTCTCGTGGCCGATGAAAACACCAATAAGCCCCAAAACTGATTAAAAAAGAGCCCTAAACGCATGAAAATTGTGTCATATGTATGCTCATTGGAAACAAAATCAAATTTTAGATAGGTTCATTTTTATTGTGAGGGGTGATTAGCCTCCTACCAACCCTGGACCTCACCCTCCGTCTTCGACACTCGAAGGAAGGATAATAAAACAACCAAAATATACCCAAATAAGGTTTACAATGCCAATGAAATAAATGTTTTTAACCTAAAAACTTTAAAGGAGATTGATTTACCAATAATCAATTCTAAAAAAGTGAAGATATCACACGAGCTCAGGCAAGTGTTGACCGAGATAAGAAAAGCCCACGTGGTCAAGTGTAATCCGCTGCAGGTAAATGAAACCTGATTTGTTTTAACACATACACTCCCAAGTTGATAGGATTGACATCGTTTGAAGAGTGAAGCCACATGTGTAAACTACTGAGTTGGTGATAACCGTCAAGCTAAGCCACCAAGCCACGTGCCAATGAAAATTAAGGTCAATATGCAAAGGAATAATCATAAACAAATAACTTTGTAGTGTAACCATTGTGACATAGGTTAGAGTGAAGTCAATGCCTTGATGGGTGCCAGAGTAGGTCGGAAATAACACATCAACGTTAGGCTCACGGGTAGTTGTACTTGTCCAAAATTTGAAGTGGAAAAATCCAACGCCAAGACCGAACTAGATGTGAACGCAACAGTCAAACAAAGAGGATTGAGCATGGATAGGAGGTCATGGCAGGAACTCAAATAGGAGGAGTAAACCAGAGATCCTTTAATGCAAAAAAATGATTATCCAAGCTAGAGATCAAGGGAGAATGATGGAAAGTCAAAATGTTGACCAAGAAGAAATTGAGCTTCACAGAAACAAGAAATGGTGCAGGGTAGGTGGGCATGAGGGACTCAAGCTACAAAACCAATGTAGAGGTTGATGAGCCAAAAAAAATCCAGTAAATGTTTGAACAACAACAAAGGCCATGAGTTAATAAAGGCAGGCCATGAGCACTCAACATGAGCCAAAGCAAGGCACCACCGGTAGAGGCCACAAGCCCATTCAAGCAAGGATCAAGGCACAATGTAAAAACCTGAGAATCCAATGTAAACACATCCACACAGGAGCATAGTTTGAGTTGTCAATCAAAACCAGTGCAACAACCAACCAATGAGTTAAACGCCGAGTGGGAACAAAACACGAGCCAAATATGAACCACAGGTCCAAGCAAATGAAAAATATGAGCTCACAAGAATAGAAGTAATCACAAACTCAACAACCATGATAAAGCAAACCAACCAAATACTCTCAAACTTGCAACTACTGAAAAACCTTAACACGAGGTGAGCAATACAATTCCAAAGTAATAATCGGAAAACTTGCACGAGGAAATAAGAAGAAACCAAAAGTAATAAGAAACTGATAAATGAAGAGTGCACGTTTTACCAAAACCATCTCTCGATACCATGTCGAGAGGAATGAAAAATATTTGGAGGGAATCCATGAGCATCCAAATGTTGCACTCAACCACCAAATGATGTAGCTTTAAGATCAAAGCAAGAAATCACCGATGAGAGAAATGTGTATGCATTAAGGGAAAAATGGCGCAAATCCCATACTCCATTCCTTTCCATTTTTTAAGATGAAAGGTGTACATATAGTAGTGGGGTGTGTAACTCCCCCACAAATGTAGCCATCAAGAGGTGGGAGTTACATTCCCAGAATAGCTAGTCAAATGTAACTCTTATGATGCTCTATGACGCGTGTAAGGCCATAATGACAGCCTAGGACACGTAAGCATGTTGAATCACCTATGCAGAGGAATCCCGTGTACTTAAGATATGTGCATGGTAAATATCCTACACCAACATCTTTTACACAAATTTTATGAAGAAAACCTTGGGAAAATACGGTCAATACTCCATAATTTAACTCTTAAGAGTTGTCACTTCTAAAAGATTGAGATACTTTCAACACAAGGCTCAGGTTATTGAAGACATTAAGAAATCCTGACTGTTCTGCATATTTTAGTAAGTAGATTGTGTTCCTTTGTGGATATACAAGGAAAAAAGGGGTAGTTCAAGATGGATCAATGGTTTTTGAATGATTTTGGTGGGAGATGAAGTAGGATAAAGTTTATTATACCAACTATTTGAGGGACTTCACAACAATGGACAACTCAAAAACAAAAAGCTTCAAAATAGTTAGGATGTTCCTTCAACCGGAAGGTGTGCTTTAAATGATGCTCAGATCAACATGTTTTCACACAATATTTGAGACTCTAACATGAAGGCTCAAAATGAAAGACTCAATTAAACACCAAAATATCTTATCAATCACGCCTAAGGTACACCCAAAGACTTATAGACAATCTTTATCAACAAATGATACTGAATTGATTTTAAATTGTTTTATCTCATCCAAGATGAAGGATCTTTTGGAAATGAAATTGTAAATACTATTAAACTGTCATAGGGATGAGATCTGTGTGATTTCACAAATATTTCAATGTAATATTTCAATAGGAACATAAAAAGCCATTTGAAGACATTCTGAAACAAAGTAGACACAAATTGCTAGAGATTGGACATAAATTAATTTCAAAATTGCTTAGATTCATCAAGGTAGGGAATGCTTCTAAATAAATCTCAGTTCTCGTCAATGGCTATACATCTGCAACAAACTTGACATGATAGAAAATCTAACATAGAAGAAAATAACAGGTTATCTTGGCTTGGTCTCTTAGGAAGATGGATTTCTCAAATTTTCTCTTAAGAATTCAACCCCTAACCATTTGTAAGAATATTATCATTACATTTATACATTTTTCTCACTCAATTTTACCCCCAAAAGAGAATAATTTTTGAGGGACCTTTTCTTGATACCAATTTTCCTCGAAATTGACATTTAACAAATTCACATCTAAAAGATGTCGGTGGACCAATTGTGAATTGATCACGTTTCTTAGTATTTTGACTAATGACTAGGATGCGATGCCACAACGTTTTGGCAATCCTTCTAATCATTATGATCATGTCATATGATAAATCCCCTTTTAATCATTTTCTCGGAGGATGTACACAACTCGGATCTTATAGGTAAAGTTTTTTCACTCTTGAGGAAACACCTTTTTCATCTTTTACACCTGTAACTTTCATCATTTCATCCTTTTCCCTTTCTTTCCTCTGCGCAACTCTATATTACATCCATCTCCTCTAGTAATTCTTGTTTTTGTAGTGTGTGAGCAATTCCATCTTCAAAATATCGACCTTAACAATCCTTGGACTCACAAATTAAGTTCTAAATCCGTCAAATGGCACTTTACGGACATAAGCGACAAGGAATTTTATCAAAGAATGATGAAAAATAGGGTGCATTCACATCTCTAGGAGTCTTGGAGAAAAAATGGCAGAAAAATAGATGCAATACACAATAACCATTGATTATGCCCCTTTTCTACCTTATATCATAGTCCTTCACGTGTTTCCTTGGCAACCGCAAGGAGAACTACAGAGGCAAGTTTCCAAACAAGAGCGGTCCTTCCACATTCCCAGGGCCCAAGAAAAACATCTTTTGGCCTTTGAAAATTATTAGTGTAAAAAGGAGCCAATGAAATCCTCCATGTGTCTCAATGGTGCATTTTGAGATGGTCCCCAAAAGCGAGACCCCAAAGAAGGTCGGGATCAATATGTTTCTTAATCTGGTAGAGTTTGTTAAAAATGTTGAAGGTTGAATGGAAGGCGTTATGTGTCTAGGGTCTAGACATTTTCTTTGGCTGGTGAAAAGTCCAATCAAATGGCAGAGTGAGTGGAAGCCTCCAAGTTTCCTCCCAGCGCTTCTTCAAAATAAAACCTAGGGGCTAGTCCCTCCACATGTCCCAGGACTTTCAAAATTGGTTTGAAAATTTTAAGTACAAAGCGGAGTTGATGGAAGCCTCCACATGTCTCCCTATCGCAATTGTTAAGGTGGGACCCTGAGGTGGATCCTCAAATGAGCGCCAAATCTAAGTCTGCGTAAGGTATCATAAATCTCCACGTGTCTCCCCGACGCAACTCCAAGGCCAAACCAAAAGGTGAATTTTAAAATGAGCGTTGACCCTCCACATGGACAAGCTTTGAGTTTGAAGTGAGCCTTAGAGTTTCAAAGTGCCCCGCCAAGCCACATCCAACCAAAAAGGGCCACATTTCCATTGATGTTGAGAAGTAAATTTGACTGGGAAAAATACACCCATCAAATCGTAAAATGCAGGAAAATCACCATTTGAGCCCGGAAATGAATCTTTCTTCAAGGACAGAGAATTTGGAAATGATATAAGGTCCAAATGTGATCCTCCAAGCCACATCCAATCATGTTTCCATAGATATTTGGGGAAAAATGACAGCGACAACAAAACATGACTGTGGAAAACGGAAGGAAGAGAAAAACCGATTTTACACCCAAGTTACGAGACTCTTTAACACGAATAGAGGAACAAAAAACAATTCTTGAATTTTAAGTGATCCTCGACAAAGGAAGAGACTGGATATGGAAACTAAATGAAGGACAAAATTTTCATGCATCAATATAGGAGATAGAAAACATGACAGAGGCTGCAAACCGAGGGATTCAATGACAAACGGGTGAGACTAATTTAAGCATCCAACAATACCCACAAAGTAAATTGTAGATCTTTTATTTTAGCACAATTTTTTAAAAAATGGAGCTTGTAAACCCCCTCTAATGGCCTCCATGGCTTCACCTCCTTCTCCTCCTCCAAACCAAAAAATAAGATTGAGAAAATGACCTATAAATTAGGCTAAATGAAAATAAATAGAAATCTATAAGGATACTTAGGGCAACAAATCTAAGGTCTAGGATAGATTTAATCTAATGGCCCATATTTAACCCTACATCACTTAAGTGGGTGGATTTTTATGGGAATGGCATTGAAATAAAAGTGCATGGGCAATGGGATGAATGAGGCCACTTAGTGGCAAGACAAAGTAAATAAAATTTTGTAATAGGAAATAAAGTAAACTTAGTACATGGTAATTAAATAAACAAATGGAACTTAGGAAATGTTTTAAACTATAAATATTTTTAGGAAGTAAATTAATAATATTTAATTATTAATTTAATTTCAACTTCATCCAAGTTGTGTAGAAACTTTAACCAGAAATTTATTTAACATGCGAATAATGTATACCGTTTCAAACCCTTCTCAACACTAAATAAATAAAAATTATTGTAACTTTACCTATTAAATTATTAGGTTTTATTTTGATTTGAGAGTAGAAATTTGTGGGTGTTATGAGTAGTCATACCAAAAGTATTTGGTTGCTTTCTCAATATAACGAAGGAACTTGATCTGTTCATCAATGTCTTTGGTGTCATAGGAAAATTGTATTGCACATACATCATAAATGCTTTTGATTTGATGAGAACATCCAGGAATTGCCATCTAAGAGAAATCCATGTTGCAAAAATAAGCTAAATGCAAAGAGATAGATAAAAATAATAATAGTATGATAAATTTAAAAAGATGTGTCTTGATAGGGTACTACGATGATCAAGACCAATCACTCGATTTAGGTAATCACTAGTGATTACTATGAAAAAGGGACAATTTTTCTAAAAATGATGAACAACAAATTCAAAAATCATATTTTTATTATTATTTATGTTTGATTGAAATGCAAAATGAAAAAATAAACTGGAGGAATTTAGTCAATCAAGAGATAAATTTTCTTCTTGTTTTTCTTCTTGATGATTAAATGATGAGAAAAGTTATCAAAACAATATGTAAATAGTTGTTGATGACTGATCTAGGCTATTAATGATATGTGGAATGACCTAAATTCACTACGAAGTCAAAAATTGAATTGGAAGCACGACCAAAGAAATTTTGAAGATCCCTAAGAGAGAGGAAAAAAACCTATTTATAACCACTAGTGGTCGGTTAGGATCGCATGATCCACGTTTTTGGGAATTTTTTTGGATGTGGTTTAAATGACTTACAAAAAGGTTTTTGGGTATTTGATGAGGGTAAATTGTTAAGATGAGGTGTGGAGGTTGAAATGTGTTGGTAAAATAGATTTTGGTTGTTTTAAGATGGTTAGGGTAGATTTAAAGTGCCTAGATGGTTTATGATGGGTAAAATAGGATTTTACAAAGAGTAAAATGATATTTACAGGTATGAAATAATATTTACATGGAAAAAATACTATGGGGAGACTATAAATTAGGATAAGGGTTTAATAGATTAATTAATGTGTGTGGTATGAAGTTTGGTGGCTTATTTTATTTTTGATAAAGATAGGGAAATTAGTGATGCTAATTTTAGTTTTCTACAAATATATCCAAGATAAAGAATGGTTGATAATGAGATATTTATATATATTTAATATAAATAATCTTTTCACCAAGTAAAAAATTACATTGTCACATTTATATGACATCATGGATTGTTTAAATGTAGTGAGATACTTCCACAAGATTGATTTGAAGAAATTTTTTTACCATATATATTCTCATGAGAGGTGGTATTTATTGTAAGTTTGTGTTAAAGATGAAAAAGATATTGTATTTGTGAATTGTAATGCATATAGAGTGAGGTACGTCTTGATTACCATAACAAGTTCGATATAAGGAGTCAAAAATAGTTTTTGTAGAATTTTTTTATCGTGTATGTAGATAAAATTACCATGTATAACATGATGCAAGAAGATAATTTCATGTACTTAAGGTATGTGTTGAATGGGTGTGGAACATGAAGTTATTCATATCTTTTAAAAATTCCAGTTTCAAGTATGATGAGCTTGTGTATTTTAGATTTTGTATCTATGACATAATTTTTTAAATGGATTTAGAGAAATTCCTTCAAATAGTAGAGTGGACATAACTAAGAGGAAATTTCAAAGGAAAAACATTTCATATGTTTATATGTACTCACCACAAGTGAATTATTAATTTTAATGAAACATGGGTTTGTCTATCATAAAGGCCATTAAATGGGATTGGAAGGAAGTTTTATGGAAGAAAAATGCAATAATCGTTTTTAGGAACTGAAAAGCAAAGAGATTGGACAACAATTTTGGTATTACTTAATTTTCAGATAGTATTCCATGTAGATAGTATTGATTGAAACAATTTTATGTGAAGAGAAATGCTAGTATGTTTTTGTGTTATGAATGAAATAATGGGAAGAACTAGTATAGTTTATATGACTAGGTGTTGAGTGCAATTATGCAAATACTTGAGGAGTGGAAGTGCTAATTATTTGATAACTAATTTTTATTGTTTAATTAGAAAACAAATTAGTTCATAAATAGTTTTGAAACTTTGAATAAAAGAAATGCAAAGTGAGTAGAATAACTGGGAGGATACACCTTTGTGTTGAAGCACAAGAGAAGAAAATATAATTAGGATATAAATTCCTTGATTAGGTGCCACATTTATATTAGAGACCCAAGAGTTTATTTTCAGGGTTTTGAAACCATCAAATGTCATATGGATAACATGAATATTTGAATGAAGCGGGAAATATGTATAGTGATAATAGGTTTTGAATTGACTCATTCATTATATATTTTTTTACCAAGAAGGCCTATTGTTCAAAGGCAGTAAATCATGTACACTTCAGGGATAAATGTATGAAAATTTTCTCAAAGATAATGACAGTGGTGGATTAGATGATAAATTTGCATTAGGTAAGACGTTATCATAGCTATAAGAAAGTTAATGTTTTATGAGGATTATATTTGATACGTGAAATTGTTAAAAAAATACATAATATGTTGTTTTGATAAAGGAATTTCCAGTAAAAAACATTATACTAACCTTTTCCCATATCAATGAAGCTATGTGAGGATATAATATTGGATTTTATCTAAGGTTTTATAGGAAATAAACAGTAATTTATTCCATCTATGTTTTCGTAGATGTGATTTTTAATATGGAAAAATTTATATTTTTGAGGAAAAATAGTGATGCAAATTAAACTATGAACCATTTCTTTAATGAGGATATTGTAAGGATGCATTTATTACCACACATAATTATATCATATATGCACATAAATTTTGTGAGTTACTTTCAATATAAATTATTGAATATATTTAATACAAAACTATATTTAATTCATTATATCATCTATAAATGAATACAAAAATTGAACAAGTAAAAATAAAACTTGGATATTTTTGTAGATGCGTAGTACGAGACAAACTATGATCATGGGAATTGGTATTAGAAAAATTAAAAATTACTAACAACTCATTTTATTAGACAAAAGTAGAAAACATCTAGATTGTATATGATGTTGACCCATTAGGATTGTTGGAATCATAGACATACTTTAAAATAGAGTGAAAAAGAGTGTGTTATTATAAATACATAGAAGAAGTGCAAAAAAAAGTTTTTTGTAGATGGTTGCAAAAAAGAATGCACTTTGTAAGTATCATGAAGATGAAAAGATAAGAGAAATTGAATCTCAAGTTGGAATTATTTTCCTTCCAAAGGGTGCATATAACAAGATGAAGTGGAAGAAAATAGGGACATGTAATGTTTTTAATGAAATGATGAAATAAATTATTATAATGTTAAATTTTCATATAGAATAGATATATTGAATATATTTAATGAGACATAACTATATCCATACGAAAAATGTATGGAGTATGTTGATGAATGTGGCACAAGATCATGCAGGTGTAGTGCCCACTCCTCTTCGACATTGATCTTACTAGGATTTTACTTACTTTGGATTGGAAACCTAGACATTGTTATCATATTTGATCATTAGACATTGGTAGATGGACACCATTATATTTGATTAGTATTTTGATAGACTATATGGATGTTTTTGACTTTTGACATGATGTGACTTATATGATGGATTACATGCATGGATTGACATTTCAATATTGATGATCTAGAGTTATGAATTCATAAGATTTAAGCTAACATATATTATTTTGATACATAGATTTTTCTAGATGACTAGCTAGATTTGTGATCTTATTGTCTTCGATGAAATGGAAGAATTGAAATATCTTGAAATTTTAAACAATTGGAAAAAAATTGATTATAGCAATGATTTAGTTGTGTTAATTGGCAACGTGAATTGATATGTGTATGTGTATTTTATTGTTTTGATATCATTGATATGGCCATGAGGCCGAGAAGTATTGCTCTGATTTTGTAGGAAATTATAACACAAAAACAAGAGGGGATAGAAGACCAACAATGAAATAATTTTTGGTATTGCATTAGTCACCTTGGTAACTTGTGTTTTTGTACAATATTTTTCTTGAAATTGTTAGGTGGATCCCTTTTAGGAGGGTGGCCTCAAATTTGACCAACCGAAAATGTGTCGCTCCCTTCTTTTTAATTATTTGTGTGAGTATGTGATTTATTATTGTATTGTGATATGCTTTATTATTGTTGGTTAGTATACTCAATTCAAGTTGATTAATATTGATTAATTATTTTAATGTGGGATGTGACCATAAAGGGGATTTAATGTTGGTAGATTTTCATTGATTTTATGATGGATTTGAAAATATTTTATTACTTTTAAGTGTTGTATAATTAACCTTTCATGTCATATTCAGATTTTGGCTTAAGCGCACATTTTGGAGGCTTGTGGGATAAGTAAATCTTGTCCCATGCCTCTCAAATTCACCTACCAAATACCCCTATGGGTTAAAGGGTAAACAATATACCCCATTATGTGATTTGTAAGGAAAAATGTGATATTTATTGCACTTTCTTACATGAGATTTTAATTGTGTCCTTTAGAGGTGTGGGTAAGAGATTGTGTGTGTAAGATGGTTGTCTTTTCCTCAACCACCAATTTATTGAGATTTGGGTTTGGGGTTTGACCATGTGATGTGTAGTGGAGGAGGAATGATGGCATCCTACATGGAGCCACATCAGCCTCTTTCTCTCCTCTCTTTCTATTTATTCAAGTTTGTTTGATGATTTTGGGTTACTTGTTTTATTTGGACTCTTGCATTTTTGGAGGATATTACCTTTGGAGTGCTTGTTTGAATATTTGGAGTTGGATTTTTCTTTCTTGGGACATGGAAAGGACTGGATCTTGTGCTTGTGGCTTTGATACTCTTGCAATGATAAGGTAGGGACGTCAACCATGTATTCATATTGTTATTTGGTTGTGAAAATGATGGTAAATGGATTATTGTTGTATTATTTGGTCTTGGGAGTAGAATGACCTTTAGGTTATGTATGAGAAAAATAAAATAAGGATATTTTGGAGGGAGACATAAGAGTATTGTGGTGAACATTGGGAGGGAGTTAGGTTGGGTATGTCCTACCTTTGTTGACAATTAAAATTTGTGCTTATCTTGTATGTTATATTGAGGGAGGCATAAGATTTAAGGGAGACATAAGAGTTTTTTTAGGGAGGAATAAGATTCTTGTTGGTATGTGATTTGATTTTTCATGGAGGCTTTAAGGTGCAAACTGAACCCCTTTAGGAGGCATAAGTGAATCCCCATGCTTCTTTTTAATTTCTTGGCTTGATATTGAACCTTTGTGCTTGGGAAACTTGTATGTTTGTTATGATTTTGGAATTGTGATTATTGTGTTGAGAGTTTGTTTGAATGTTGATTGTTGAAGCCATGTAAATTTTTCTTGGTTGTCTTATACCCCTTATTTCTTCATTTTTAGGACTCGAGGGCCAATGAAGAAGATGGATTCTCCTTCTCATTGGATTATTGGTTGGGTGGAGAGCATTGTCTACTCCCTTATTTTGTTGTGTGATTGGAGTTAAATATTGGAAGAGTTATGCTATTTATTTTGGAACAAAAGGTCATCCTTGTAATGTTAGCCCTTGGTAGTAAAATAAAAGTTAAGAGCTTGTAATTTATTCTTTCATATTTGTTGAAAAGAGGGAATATTATATTGTAAAGAATGAGCCAAGTTCTTGAGAAAATATTTTATTGTTATCTAGTTATAATTGTAACATTGTAATGGTTAGAAAGAAGGACTTTAAAGTTGTATTCAAATGGGAAATGTCTTTCTTTCAAAACCAAAATAAATTCATACTTTCTTGTTTTTTCTTTGTTGAAATGGTTGAATTGGAATTTTTGTCAAAATTTTTGTAAGTAATACTTGATTTTACATATTGAAATAGATATCATTATTGTTGTGAAAAGAAAAGAGATACATTTTCATTTTGTTACTAAAAGTAAACATATTGAAATGTTGGAAATTAGAGTCAATCTCATACTAAAATAAAAAGGAAATTAGATATTTAGTGTTGCTAAAAATGAATATATCCTCTTTGTTAATTGTATTTGATTAAACAAAAAGCTATTAGTCTTAACTATCTCATATATATGAACAAAAATGAAGTTTCCACAACCACACATGCTCCTATATCTCATTTTATAATGAGATTGAAGTGAAAAATATGTTCAATTAAATAAATAATATATACAAACACAAATGTCTACATTTATTAAAAAAAAAAATTGTATTTAGAAATTTATACATTTGATCAAATTGCAAAACAAAACATACAATCAATGAAATGAGTAATGCCCACTAAAATAGCCCACTTGAGACCCAAGACCAACGTATGATTAGTTAGGAAAAATTATGGAATATTTTTTTTTAAGAGTCTACAACCAGGTTACAAGACAACAATTGTCACTAACAGGTTCCAGATCAATTCTAATCTACTAGAATATACGTTTATTTTGTTAATAATTATTAGAGGTCACAAGGTCAAAAATTTAGGGTTAGAAGGTTCAATTAGGTTAAGAGGGTAATTTCTCACCATACCCACTCTCTAACAGGCTTTAAATATTCAACTATATTTTCTCAAAATTAATGCATTCAAAATTTCCCTAAACCATTCCCATTAGATAAGAAATTTCCTCACCTTTCTAGTGATATAAATAAGTCCACCGAACTCCATGTATTTCAAAAGTTATGGGCCGCGAGCCTTGGGGTGAAAATTTTCCCCAAGAGCGGGCCTGCGGGCCTAGGGGAGAAAATTTTCCCCAAGCGTGGGTTGGCAGGTCATGGGGGAGAAACATTTCTCCACTAGTGGGTTTTCAGGGCGTGGGGAGAAATTTTTCCCTACCGGCGGGTTAGCGAGGCCACGGGAGACGTTTTGGAAATTTCCTGCGTAGGGCGAAAACCACCTTTGCACACGCGCTCCCGCGAGTCCGCAAGGGACACGTGGCACATTCTAAGCCAATGTAGGGAAAGGAGGGTAGTGGGGATAAAATAATTTTAACTCCCAGAGGGATGAAAAGGCTAAAATTCACCAACACCTCCGCCGACACCTCGAAATACCACGTGGCGCTTCGATTGGTTTATGGGCAGTAGGGAAAATGTTAAAAAATCCCAAAATTTTTTGAAAACAAAGGGAAGAAAGGAACCCACTTCCTCGGCAGTGCCTCACGATGCCATGTGGTAGCTCCTGATTGGCAGTGGGTAGGCACAGCGGTAGGGAAAATTTAGAAAATTTTCCCAAAGTTTTTTTCAAGCATTAAGTTAAAAGAAGAGATCCGCCTCCGCCAACGCATCATGGTGCGACATAGTAGCCTCTTATTGGTTGTGGGGGCTGTAGGGTGGTGGATAATATTTAGAAACAATTTCCCAACATTTTTTTTTATAGTTAGAATTATTATTATTACTATTAATTTTATTATTAATTTTTACGCCAAATGAAGAAAAACTTCAGAAGGCCATAACTTTTGATAGAGAGCTCAGTTTTGGGAAAACGAGGACTTTCTAGAAATATATCGACATCCTCTTTACACAAGATTCATTAAATTTTGATTTTGATAAATTTTAAGGAATCAATTTAAAGAAAATGATCTGCAGGCTTTACAGTGCAAACTGGTAAATTTTAACTTATAAAATTTGCTCAATTTGATCTTCTTCCTCTCTCAACATGTCAAGTAGACATGGAGAATTGTTCTTAGATATATTTAAGAAGGATTTCAAGATTCAATTTTTCTAATTGATTTGCAATTTGAAAATCTACATCTCTTGACAACAAAACGACTGTAAGAGGGTTGAGCCCATTTTGCAAGGTTTGAAGGATTCTCCCTTAAGTGATTTTGTCTAATTACATTCATTTATAGCCTAGCATGTTCAATTTTAATGTTTCATTGTTATTTCTTGATTATAGGTTCAATCAGTTCATTTCGGTAAAAGTTGTAGAGTTTAACGTGAAGCAAAAATGGAAACAACAAAATTAACTCAATGGTTATTATTTTACTTTCCTTAAAAATGAATTCATTTCATGCTAGTTTCAAATAGGTTTCATTCCTTTAATCAATTGATAAATATGTAACGCCCTTTAAAACAACCCACTTGAGACCCAAGAACAACCTAGGATTACTTAGAAAATTATTAAATTTTTTGTTTTGATTAAAAGAATCTACAACCATGTTAAAGGAAACATTGTCCCTAACAAGATCAGAACAATTAAAATCTACTAGATTATATTTTCCTTTTATTAATAATTATTAGAGGTCATAAGGTCAAAAATTTTGGGTTAGAAGTTTCAATTAGGTTCAAAGGGAAAACTCCTCACCACACTCACTCTCTAACATGCTTAAAGTTTTAACTTGATTTTTCTCATACTTAATGCATTCAAAATTTTCCTAAGGAAATTTCCTCACCTTTCCATTGATATAAATAAGTCCTCCTAACTCCTCATATTTTTCAAGTTATGGGCAGCAATCCTTGGGGTGAAAATTTTACACAAGGGTGAGCTCAGGGCTCGGGGTGAAAATTTTCCCTTGTGCGTGTCGGTGGAGCGGGAAGATTTTTTCCATTTTTTTCCTTTTCAGGAAAAAGCATGATTCACCTCCACGTACTCATGGACCCGAAGAAGACACTTGTCACCTTGAGAAAGCTCGGTGGAAAGTCAGCGCGTCGTAAGGATTTAAGGGATTAAGCCTTTTAGGTATCAAAACGCAAAGGGAAAAACTTCCCGCACACCTCGCTTACTCCAAGATGATTCCACATGTCATCACCCTATTATCCGCGGGTTAGTGGGGAGTGAAGGAAACCAAGAAACAATTCCAAGTAAATTTTTAAAAGCGCTAAGGTTGAAAAAGATTTTGTGCCTCTACCATTGCCTCGTGAGGCCACGTGGTGGCATCTAATTGGCTATGGGATAACGGACTAGTGGGGAAAAGTTGGAAAAGTTTCCCAAAATTTTTCTAAAAGCGTTAAGTTTAAAAGGGGATCCGCCCATCTGCTGACACCTCAAGGGTGCCATGTGGTAGCCTCTGATTTGCTACAGGCTTGTGGGGTAGCAGAGAAACTTTTGAAAATTTTCCCAAAAATTTTCCTAAGTCCCAAGGGAAAAATTTGGGCTACAGGCCCGCCAATGAAAATTTTCCCAAAAATTTCTACCAAGTGAAGAAAACTTCAGAAGGCCAAACTTTTGATAGAGAGCTCGGTTTTGGGAAAAGTAGGACTTTCTCGGAAATATCTCAACATCCTCTTTACACAAGATTCATTAAATTTTGGTTTTGATTAAGTTCATGGGGTCAATTTTAAGAAAACGGCCTACAGGATTTTTAAAAGTAAACTGGTAAATTTTAACTTACAAATTTTGTTCAATTTTTTCATTCTTTCTCCTTCAACATGTCAAATGAACATGGAGGATTGTTCTAAGAAGAATTTTAGGATGTATTGGAGAATAATTTTCTTGATTGATTTCCAATTTGAATTTTTACAACTCCAAACAACAAAATAACTCATGAAAGGTTTGGGCCTGGCTTTTGTAATGTTTAAAATATTTCCTTAAGTGTTTTAGCCCAAATTGAATTCATTTACATCATAGCATGTTCAATTTTAATGTTTCATTTTTATTTCTTGAATTGCAGGTTCAAACTATTCATTTTAGATAAATTATTTGCCAAGATGAAATACAAAACAGAGATCAATTTCTAAAGGATTTATTTATCATTTTTCACCTTCCAAGTATGGAGATTCATTTCCATTCTAGTCTAATACATTTAAGTGATTTAATCAAACCATTTAAGAGCCAAAATGCAAAGTCTAATTTCCAATGTTAACATATTTCAAAAGAACAGAGTTACATATATTTCCTTCATACATATTCCTCATTTAAATTTTCTAAATAGAGATTTTGAATCACATTTGATGATAAATTATAATAGAATAATGTAAATTGATAAAGGTAGTGCAATATTTTATTGATTTCAAATATACAACTTTACATTCTTCAATTTCTTGAATGCAAATAACAGATTTCAATTTCTTTCTTTCAAATGAACAAAACAGAGTATATATATCTTTCACATTTTGAGTTTACAACTTTCATAACTCAATACAAAGTATCCTTCCATTACAAATAAAATATAGATCATCCACTTCAAAGTGGGAAGGGTTATAATGAGATTTCATTTCACAAGGACTGTCAAACTATCTTTCTCCTCTACTCCAAAACAACAACGTAAATTTTCTCCTTTTAGATCACAACAAAGGCAAGGGAAAGGAAATTCTTTGTACCCAACCAAGACATCCATTGACAAGGAAAAGTCATCCTTCTTCATTTGGCCCCAGAGCCCCAACCACAATGCAATAGAAGGTGTGATTCAACTCATGGCAACAATAGGCATCCACAAACACACATGTAGATTTTCACATTTTAAACACAGTTCAAAACATAATATAGTTTACAACTACATTAAAATATACAAACAAGACTAAGGCTCCATCAAACAAGACAAAGGAGCAAGGAACTATGGGGAAGTTGTTTATGCCTCCCAATGGGAAATGGGTAACCACCTGTAACAACCTACCAATATATATCATCTCACATATCCTTGTGCCCCCACAATCCCTCCTTATGCACCCACAAATTTTGATATGCCCCTAAAAAGTAAGAAATGCAAGCTATTTCTTTTCC
Source organism: Taxus wallichiana var. yunnanensis (assembly GCA_018340775.1). NCBI lineage: Eukaryota > Viridiplantae > Streptophyta > Pinopsida > Cupressales > Taxaceae > Taxus > Taxus wallichiana. The sequence continues at coordinate 123,174,318 of CM031236.1, forward strand.
AAGGTGGAAACCCAATCCCAACTCCCTCCAAAATAATTTTGATGCCACTGGCATTCCCTTATGCCCCCATATGGATTCCCATATCCTTCTCCTACACCATTCCCGGGTAGTCTACCTAACCAGCCAACAAACACACAAAAAAACATTCACCATTTCATACATAAATACACAAGAAAGAAGCATTTTTAAAGAGTCAAGCTCCTACCTCTCCATGATGGAGTTTGTTCCAAGAAAATCAAGCTTTCCAATGCCAACATACAGTCCAAATCAACAACCAACAAGCATTCAATGGTCTCCAATCTACTCTAAAACAAGAGCTCCAAAATAGTAAAAGAATTCCCCAAAAGAAATAAGCAAAAGTTCAACAACCCAAAGAAAAGCAAGGAGTTATAATTTTATAGAAGAGGGAAAAGAAGAGGATGAGGTGGATCCACGTAGGATGCCTAATCACACATCCTCAACTCCAACACAAAATTCAAATTCATCCTCCAATACACAATAAAGAGGTGGGTGAATAATATGACTATAAACTTACACACTCCAAAAATATCACACCCCATAAGGACTGAATTTAATAAAAAGTAAGAAGAATGTAATTAAAACTTACCAATAGTCATATCAAAATACATAAATAAGGTCTAAATTCAACCCTCCAACCATAGGCATGGTTGGTAAATAAAATTAAGAGGTATGGGACAAATTTTACTTGTCCCACAAGCCTCCAAAATCAACCTCCAAGGACAATTCAAATTTCAAAGGTGGAGTGTTTCAAACTCAGAAGTAAACTTACACATCACTTACAAAGTCACTTACACATACTTACAACATTTAATACATGGCCAAAAACTCTATAATTACTTTTTATATCCCAAATTTGATTAATTTATTTATTTTAACAATATGATTACTCACATTAATTCTCCACAATTAAAAGAATAATGAAAGGGGTAAATGCATCACAAAATAAACACGTGCAAACAATAATAAAAATGAACCACATTAAAAAAACACATAACCCCTTATTCAATTCAAATGAAATCCCCATGGGAATCCCTAACAAAATACAACACATGCAACAATTACAGTTGCCATGGTGACCTTATTGAATTCATCTAGAATTCCAATGAGGTTGGTCTCCATCCCCGATGTTTGTTGTGATATTTTAACTACACAATAAAAATACCCCTTCATACTGCAACCATTCGAGAACATCGAAATGAATCTAATATAATTTAAAATCATCAATATATATATATATATATATATATATATATATATATATATAATAAACAATATCACTTACAATTTCATCAAAGAACTATATAATCATCAATTTTAAAATTCAATTTTCTTAGTCTACTCAATATATGAAAATATCACATGTCCTAACAACATCCATAAATATATATATATATATATATATATATATATAACCATGTCCAATAGCATGTCAACATCTATATTAAATGTCTCTAATAACCATCATGCATCATATATGAATCGAGTCAACAATAATCGATGATCGACATCTAACACCATACTAAATCAAAACTATAATAATGTCCATAATATAGCCAGTAGTATCATGGTCAATATCAAAAGTGTCGAAGGGAAGTGGGAACTACAAAAGACAAGAATGCAAATTTTATTCTTTTCAAATCATGCACTTCACAAAACAGAGTATTAAATTTTCTTCATACGCGTTTCTTTCTTTCAAATAAAGATTGTAACTCACATCTAGGTGATAAAATTCAATACAATGATGCAATTTGAGGAAGGTTATCCAATCCTTTATTGATTCCAAAAGACAACTTTACAACTTCCTTCTTTCATTCTTCAATTTCATCCTACAGAACACAATTTCTTGCTTTCAAAAGAACAAAATAGAGTATGTATTTTTCAAATTTAAATTTACACTTTAATAACCAATGAAACTTATTTCCATTAAAAAATATATAAAAGTTCATCCACTCAAAGTGGGAAAGGTTACAATAAGATTTCATTTCACAAGGGACTATTAAACTGTCTTTTCTCACTTTCGTAGGACTAACAACATGCTTATTTCTCATTCTTCCAAATTGTGATCACAACAAGAGTAGGGAAAGGCAACGCTCTCCACCCAAAAAGACATCAAATGAAGAGGAGAATACAACCTTCTTCATTGGCCCCTAATCCTAAACCATAATGCAATAAAGATGTGATACAACTCATGGCAACAACAGGTCTTCAACAAACACACAAGCAACATTTTCATAATAAAAACATAGTCCAAAATAGAATGTAGTTTACAACTACATTAAAGCATGAAAAACATTACTAAGGCTTCATCAAGAAATCCAAAGGAGAAATAAACTATGGGGGATGCTTCTTATGCCTCCCAAAAGGGGAAATGGGTATCACCACCTGAATTACAAACCGCCAAAATATAGTATATCAAAACCCTGACATTTCTTATGCCTCCCCAAGTACCCCTTATTCCTCACATTTCCTTATGGCTCCTCAACCTCTTATGTCATCCCATAACAAGTAAATAAATGTGAGCTATTTCTTTGTAATGTGGAACCCAAATCTCAACTCCCTCCACCCTTATATTTCCAAAAAACACACTTGTGTCTCCCACAAAATAAACCCATAGTCTTCTCCTACACCATTCCTAGGCCATCTACCCAACATCCCACAAACATGCCAAAATATTCACACAATAACATTGACATTCATAAAAGAAAAGCATTTCAAGATCTAAGCTCTTACCTCTCCATGATGGAGTTTCCCAAGTTCCAAACAACAGTTGTTTCCAAGCGAAAAATCCAAAAACAAATCCATAAAACAACCATACAACATACTCTTCAAACTTATCCAATAGAAAGAGCTCCAAAAACAACAAGGAATTAACCCAAGAATGAAGTCTCCAAAGTGAAGCAACCCCAAAACAAGGAAAGGAATTCAAATTTTATAGAAGAGGGAAGGGAAGAGGATGAGGTGGATCCATGTAGGATGCCACATCACACATCCTCAACCCCAACCCCAAAATTCAACTTCATTCTCCAATGCATAATAAATAGGTGGGTGAATAATATGACAGTTTACTTACATACTCAAATCCAACCCACACCCCAAAGGACTGAAATTAAACCATGTAAGAAAAGTGCAATTAAAACTTACAATTTGACTTACAAAAATGCATTATAAAAGTCTAAAATCAACCCTCCAACCATAGGTATGGTTGGTAAATGAATTTAAGAGGTATGGGACAAGTTTAACTTGTCCCACAAGCCTCCAACATTAGCCTCCAAGGACAATTTCGAATTTCCAAGAAGATGAAGTGTTTCACACTCCAAAATCAACTTACACATTACTTACAAAATCACTTACACATTACTTACACATTCTTTCAACACTTTAAATCATAACCAACAACTCTATTAATTACATTCTCATGATATCTTTTAATTAATTAAATTAACAACATGCTTACCCACAATATTAATACAACATTTAATAAATAAAGAAAGGGGCAAATGCATCACAAAATAAACACATGCAAACATTAAACAAAGGGTCAAATAAATAAATACACATAACCCCTTGTCACATTTAAAGGTGGTTCCCCCACAGAACCCCAACCACACACAAACAATACAAGTTGCCATGGTGACCTTGTTGAATTCATCTAGAATTCTAATGTGGTTGGTCTCCAATCCCCCGATGTTTGTTGTGATATTTTAACCTACAAAACACAATACCTCCTTCCCTCATGGCCATATCAGAACATCCAAAATAATATAAATAAAATTCCAAAATCATCTAGATATATGGATCACAAAAACATCCAAGCAACCAACAAGATCATTTTCAATTTTACTCAACTATATCATCATCAAATAATTTCCATTTCTAGGTCTACTCACAATATCTAAATATCACATGTCCGAACAACATCCATAATATAACCATGTTAAACAATATATCAACATCAATATCCAGAATGTCTCTAATAATCATCATGCATCATAACTAAATCAAGTCAACAATAATCCATTATCTAACATCTAACATCATACTATAATCAAGTTCATAATATAATTAGTAGTATCATGGTACATATCAAAAGGTGTCAAAGGAAAATGGGAACTACATAATGCTTATAGAATATTAGTATATAAAATATATATATTATATTAATAATAATAATAAAAAAATTAATAGTAAAATTTAATATGCTAGTCGACCACATTGGCTTGAAAAGCAAACGTTTCAATTTTAGTTATAAAAATATTGTATTGCAAATTGGTGGAGGACCCATATGGGTCGGTGTGGGCGGGGACTGTGCTTGTTTTAGTGGAGTTGAGGTTAATAATACACACACACACACACACACACACACACACACACACACACACACACACACACACACACACACACACACACACAATCAAAATACCCGTGTATATATATCACCATTTAAACTATATCTAAAAGGGGCAAAAATGCCCATACCTCGAATAAGGTAAATGCAAATAAAATACATAGTAATAAATAATAATATCAACAAACCTTATGAGAGGGTTGAAAATGAGATAAGAAACAAATTATTTTATCCATCCTTGAACTTAAGAAAATTTCATGTCCTCCATCCTCCTCTTGCTCCAAAACCTACAAAATGGAAATGAGAAAATAGGGTAAAAGGTGAACAAGAACCTCTCATAAGGATGTTTAGGGTTTAAATGAATACCTAATCTCCAAGGACCCTAATTGAACCAATCTAAGGGTAGGAAATCAATCCTACAATTGTTAGGTGAGGATATTTATGGGAATATGTTTTTAAATTAAATGTATGTGTATCTAATGAATGGGGCCACTTAATGGCCTAGGATAAGTTGAGACCCTTGGTTAGAAATTTAAATAAACAAATGGTATTGGTCTAGTAAGGGTAATTTAAATAACTTGGTAAAAAGGGTAGCTTAAATAATGAATATTACGAATTAAATTAATAGGAACTTATTTATATATGTAGGAAAATATATGAAGGAATTTGGTTGAATCAAATTAGGGAATATTAGACCCTTATGATTTTAAGTGAAATTTTAAATGAGGAAACATTAACGAGAATAACTTGGCCAAGTATTTTAAATGGGAATTAATGATAACCCTAGAAGGGGATTTGAACCCAAAATGGTTGAACGAAGCTATAATAATTAATTGTTAATTTTTTACGACAACCTTACGATTAAGAGAAAATTATTAATCGTGAAATAATTAAATCTTACTAGTGATATATATATATATATATATATTCCTAAATTTACTAACTAATTGTTGAGTTTTATATTGGGTTTGTGAGGGAAAAATGTGGGTGTTATAGCAGAGGATTAATATGAAACATCGATACTTAGAACAAGTTCCTAGAGAGGAAGAAAGCGTGATTAATAGGAGATTTAGCTAAACAAGCAAAAAACACTAATAAGATTATTTTAAAAAGTGGAAGGAAAGGATATTGAGTATTCAACTTGTTTGAGTGTTTCATATATGACTAGATATATAATTCTATAAAAATATCACTTTATTTGCAGATTAAGTTTTCAAAACTACCTAAGGTGTATGATGCATATCACTTACACTCGCATGAAATGTTACATCAACAAGTAATATTCATATTTTAATATTAATTTTTTCATAAGGGTGGTTCATGCATCTTTTATTGGTCTAAAAAATCCTTATGCAATTCACATAGTTTTACTTGGATCCATGCAATAGTTTATACCAAAATAATAATATATAAGATAAACAAACCTAACACAAGCCTAATAACACTTTGAGATCGATGCAAGTTTTTTTCAACTATGCAAGTCTTCATGAATCCTAGATTTACTAAAGGGAGGATTATAATACTAAAGGATGTTAGGAGTAACATAATATATAAATCAATGCCACAAGTGTCTCGGTGAGGCAAAAATTCCATGCCTTAACAATTGTGAAGCTTCCTTTAGTCTTTTTATTTGTAACTTGTCAATATTTTAGGATTTTAGTTACAATGTGTAGTTATTTTTTATTTAGCATTTGCATGTTTTTCCTATATATTTAAAAATTCACATTTTTCTAAGGAAAAGGAGTTGATCAACAAGAGTAGTGTGAAAAAGTGAAATATATACTCCGAGCATAGAGTCTGGTCTACTACTATTTCTACATTAATTGTTTAGGTCACTTTTTTATCGATGTATATTTGCATGTCATCCCTTTGAATTAATTTAAAAAGTTTCATGGTGTTTATCCATGTAAGTGATTTTAAATTTTGATTATATACATCTTTATATAGTTTTATAGGTAAATATTTAATGGCCACGGGGTCTTAGGTGGATCCCCATTGGGATACTTCACCACAATGTACACCATATCCAAGCTTCAAATATATCATCACTAAATATTATGAACACCAAGACAATCTATCATTTCATCCATTATAGACAATGTTCACTTGTCTATATGTACATTGTAAACTCTTATATTTCTTCTCTTTTAACATTAGCACTACTACAGGTAGATTGAGATTATAATGTTCAAACCTATATTGAATAACTCCTTCACATGATTATTCAATTTTACATTCCTTTCTGGTGTTTACCTATATACCTCTTTGTATGGAAAACAATTAAAATATCTTTAGTATGTGCAATGTCTTATATTACTCTTCATTTCAATTCCATCTAGAAAATATTCAAAAAAACATTAGTTATTAAAAAAATAGAAAAACTTCTTCACTTCTCATTATTTTAACTATCTCTTCTCATATTATTGTGTACAATTTTTTAATAATATTTACAATGAATGTAAAACAATCTTTGTTATTCAATCTCTGGTAGGAGTTACTTTCAAAAATTAAGAAGTCAAGTTAAAAACATTATTTATGACTTCACTCATTTCCTTTGAATCACTTAGAGAGTGATTTCATCCATCCTTTAAGAAGTGTTATGTATTTTCTTCACCATTTTATACCACTGATGTTTATGAATGAAATAACAGAAAACATCCATAGGCAATATATAGTTCCCCATACTTCACACAATAACTTTTGTAGGACAACAACTGACTTTGGTAGCATGCATAAGTCAAGGAGGGTGACACATCATATAACACATTTTTCAGACCTGTCATTTCCTTGCGTATTAATCCAAGAAATTTATGTTGAGATCCTAAGGCATTAACCATGATGGAACCCAAGTAAATGTTGGAAATTTGGCAGTATTTGGATGGTCGCAGCAAGTGCATCCTGCACTCCCATAAATAAATAAACATAAAATGTCAGGAAATGCAGATGAAAGGTTTTGAGTAGAATCCTCACCCATCTACAAACCACCTCCCAACTCATGGCATGTTAGTCACTTCAACTTGTTCTTCACGTTTTCTCCTTGACTAAAAATAAGAGCCTTATAGTGATGTCTTGTGTTTCTTCTAAGATAAACAAAAATATAATTTCAAAGAGTCTTCAATGCCTACCAACATTCTCTGAAATGTGCATAATAAAATGCGAGCTTTTGAGCAGGGTATTTTATACAGATGTTATGGATTGAATGTCTTGATAGTTATGCTATAAAATGGGGATGCATTAGGTAGGATACATGTACTATTGACAAAATTACTTAGAGAAATGTGGTTTAATAGAGGAAAATGATTACATTAGATGAAGGGGATGTTTGAACACAGTGCGGGTGTCCATATGATTCATTGATGTTGGATCAGAAATGTAACCAAAATGTGGCTACTAGATTAGTTAACCCATTGAGCCAAATTTCCAAAGTTCTGCAAACAAACAGGGCATCAATGTCTAAGGAAAGGTATATATATCTGATGTTACAGTACCAAGTTTGTGGGTAGATAGAAAGAAAATCGTGAAAACATAGGCACGTATACTTTGGAAAAAAATCTTCCTGAGAGAAATATGTTCTCATGGATTAAAAATATAGATTTATTATGCAAAAGTGCTTATTATAAAGGCTCTAGAAAATTTCAAGTGAATGTTAGTGGTTGGTTTAAAATCTACTCTCTAACCACTACCATCATCTTCCCTGCCCCATCTAGTTTAAGATATTTTAATGCAGTCGTGAATGTCCAAGAAAGCATCATGGATAGAGGATTTGCTTCAGATGTTACAGGTGCAACTACCTTAGAAGAAATGTATGCAAAATGTCGAAGCATAGTCAAGGAACATATATTGGTTGAAAAAATGCCTCAAAGAGTTGTGATATCATAAATTTCATCTGAAAAATTAGCGTAAAATTGATTTGTGGGAGAGGAATAAAATAAATTTCAAGCAAATTATTTTCACCATTCAAGCTCCATGGTTTAAATTCCCTAGGTGATGTCTCCAAGAAGCATCGAGAAAAAAAGTATGGGCTTTCCCTTTTCTCTTGAACTAAATATCTCTTTCATTATTGATTACATTTGGAAATTAAATGTCAATTATTATGAAATGTAACTCAAACAAATGACAAAACCTCACTTCATTTGGAACTTTCAAACATGAAGAAAAAATATGACCACAAATGTTATGTGCATCGTGCATCACACCAAAATATATCACAAACCTGAAACTTCTTGCATGGCCCCTAGTAATATGAGACACTATGTGTAAACTTAACCAAGTTTCTTGAACTTAATTAATACCCTTGCATGTTGAATTTATAATCCCACTTATCTTATTAGTCACTTGTAAAACATGAACCCTATTGATACTAATCATGAAACTATTGACTATATTATGGACATTATTATAGTTTTGATTTAGTATGATGTTAGATATTTGGTCATGGATTATTGTTGACTTTGATTCTTATATGTTGATGATGTTATACTTTTATATGTTGATGATGTTATACTATGGTTATATTATGGATGTCATTCAGACTTGTAATAATTGGATATTTGATTAGACCTAGAAAATGAAAATTAGATTAAAATTAATGGGGATATAGTTGTTAATGAAATTGTGAGTGATATTGTTGATTGTCGTAATAATTGTTGTGATTCACATATATATTGATGATCTTGAAATTATATTTATATTCATTTGGATGTTTTGATATGGCCACAAGGCCAAAAGAGGTATTTGTATTTTTCATATTAAAAATATCACAACAAACATCGGGGGATTGGAGACCAACCACTTTGGAATTCTAGATGAATTCAACAAGGTCACCATGGAATTTATCCGTTTTGTTTTCACATAGATGTGTTTTGTTTTTATTTTAGGGATTCCCATGGGGGATCACCTTTAAATGTGACCAAGGGATTTTATGTTTTTCTTTTATTTGGTCCCTTTTGTTTAATTTTTGCATGTGTTTTATGTGGTGCACTTACCCTTTCATTATTTATTTAATGTGGTGTTAATATTGTGAGTAATCATGTTGTTAAGTTAATTAATTAAAAGATATCATGAGAATGTAATTAATATGTAATAATATGGTTGTTGGTTTTAAAGTGTTGTAAAGAATGAATATGTAAAGTTAATGTGTTGTAAGAATGAGTAAGTAATGTGTAAGTGACCTTGTAAGTGATGTGTAAGTTAACTTTTGAGTGTGAAACACTCCACCTTCTTGGAAATTCGAATTTGTCCTTGGAGGCTGATTTTGGAGGCTTGTGGGACAAGTTAAACTTGTCCCATACCTCTTAAATTTACATACCAACCTTGCCTATGGTTGGAGGGTTAGATTTAGACCTTTTTATGCATTTTTACAAGTCAAGTTGAATGTTGTAATTGCACTTTTCTTACATAATTTAATTTCAGTCCTTATGGGGTATGGGCTTGTTTGAGTGTGTAAGTAAATATATCATATTATTCACCCACCTATTGATTATGCATTGGAGAATGAAGTTGACTTATGTGTTGGAAGTTGAGGATGTGTGAAGTGGCATCCTACATGGATCCACCTCATCCTCTTCTCTTCCCTCTTCTATAAATTAAAATTCTTTAGCTTTTGGAGACTACTTGTTTATCCTCTTTTTTTCTTACTTCACTTTTATCACTTCATTTTATCACTTCATTTTGGGAGACTTCCTTTTGGTTTTGGAGAGCTCTTGCTTTTGGAGAAGTTGGGAAGTTTGTTGGATACTTGTGTTGGGTTGATTTTTGGATTGCTTGCATTGGAAGGAGCTTGTTGTTTTGAACTTGGAACAAACTCCATCATGGAGAGGTAAGAGCTTGGCTCTTGGAAATGCTCTTCTTTTCCCTTTTATGAATATGTAAATGCTGGTATGTTTGTTATTGTTGTGGGATGTTGGGTAGATGGCTTAGGGATGGTGTAGGAGAAGACTATGGGGTACTCTTGAGGGAGGCATAAGTGTTTTGGGAGGTATAAGTGTGGAGGGAGTTGGGTTTTGGGTTCCACCTTGTAAAAAGAAATAGCTTGCATTTCTTTACTCATTATGGGGTGCCATAAGAGGTTGGGGAGGCATAAGGAAATGTGAGGAATAAGGGGTACTTGGGGGAGGCATAAGGGTATGTCAGGGATTTGAATGATAAGTGTTTTGGTGTTTGTTCTCAGGTGGTGATACCCATTTCCCCTTTGGGAGGCATAAGTAGCATCCCCATAGTTTCTTGCTCCTTTGGCTTGCATGATGAAGCCTAAGTTTTGTGTGATGTCTTTCATGTGGTTGTAAAACTATTGTTTTGTTTTGGACTGTTTTTAATTTGAAATGTGCATGTTGAAAGATTGCATTGTGATGTGGAAGCCTATTGTTGTTGCCATGAGTTGAAATACATTTCTTATTGCATTGTGGTTGGGGCTCGAGGGCCAATGAAGAAGGATGGATTCTCCTTTCATTGGATGTCTTGGTTGGGTGGAGAGCATTGCCTTTCCCCTGCCTTTGTTGTGATCAAAATCGAGTATGATGGTTGGCATGTTGTTGTTCTGGAGAAAAGGAAAAGATAGTTGTGACAGTCCCTTGTGAGAGTTATTTTTGTAAATCCCTTGTTCCCACTTGAAGTGGATGATAATGTAATACATTTGGTGATGGGAAGATGCTTGTATTTGGATATGAAAGTTGTAATTCAAAATGTGAAAGTGATGCACTCTGTTCTCTATTTTTGAATGAAAGAAAAGAAAGATTATATCTTTGTAAGTTGTATTTGATCATTGTAAATGAAGAAGTTGTAAAATAAATCATTCCAACTGAATATATGTTGTTCTTCCTTTACAAAAGATGTTACTATTGTTTAAAATCTTCTTTGAAATGTATTTGAAATCTCTGTTTGAAAGGAAGAAATGTGTGTGAGGAAAATACAGAACTCTATCTTTTGAAATGTGTAAAATTGGAAATCAGAATTGCATTTTGGTTTAGAATAGTTTGATTTGAATCAACTAAATGTGTTAGATTAGAATTGGAATGAATTTTAATACTTAGAAGATGAAAATGGCAAATAGATCCTTTAAAATTTGATCCTTTTTTTTTGTAATTTCAAACTGGCAATTATCAAAAAAAAATGCACAGTTCAAACCTATAACAATAAAATAACAAATTAAATGATTAAATTGAAGCAGTAGGCCCTAAATGAATTCAAATAGACAAAAACACTTAAAGGAAATATTTCAAAACTTAGCCAAATCGGGCTCAACCGTTTTATAGTCATTTTGCTGTCAAAATGGTAAATTTTCAAATTGGAATTCAATCAAACAAATCTACCTCAAAAAATTATCCTAGATCCATCTAAGAACAATTCTCCATGTCTATTTGACATGTAGAGAGTGGAAGAAGATCAAATTGAATAAATCTCACAAGTTAAAATTTACCAGTTCGCACTATGAAAGCCTACAGGCCATTTTCTTAAAATTGACCCCTTAAACTTTATCAAAATAAAAATTAATGATCCTTGTGTAAAGAGGATGTCAAGAGATTTCCAAAAAGTCCTTGTTTTCCCAAAACTGAGCTCTCTATCAAAATTTATGGCCCTAAAGTTTTTTCTTCCTTGGCGTAAAAAAAATGGGAAAATTTTCCTTAGCGGGCCTGCGGCCTAAATATTTCCCTTAGAGCTTAGGAATTATTTTGGGAAAATTTTCCAAATTTTCCTCTCACCCCCTGCCACCCAATCAAGGCCAATCCATAAGGTGCCATGTGGCATCTCCTTTTAACTTAGCACTAAAAATTTTGGGAAAAATTTCCAAATTTTCCTCACCACCTCGTGACCAATCAGGTGATGCCACGTGGCATCACGAGGCATCGGCGGCGGTGAGCGGGTCCTTTTTCCTCTTTGTGCTTCAAAAATTTTGGGAAAATTTTCCATGTTTTCCCATTGTCCCGCTTGGCCCGCAGCCAATCCGAGCTGCCATGTGGCATCGCGAGGTGTTAGCGGAGGCACGGGTCCTTGTTATCCTCTTAGCCCTTCGGGGCATTAAGAAAATTTTCTCCCCACCGCTCTAATTTCCCACATGTTGGCTTAGGTGATGCCACGTGTCCTCATCTTGTGGAATTAGAGACCCATATGTGCAAAGTTAGTTTTTCTCCCCCGTGTGGAAAATTTTCAAAATATCTCCCGCCGCCCCATTCCTCCCCGCACTTGGTTTAAGAAGCGCCACGTGTCCCTTGTGGACTTTAAACCCGAGTGCGGACCCACGGCACACGAGCAAAAATTCAATTTTTTTCCCCACATTGGAAATGATCCAAAAGTCTCCCCACGGCCCACCAATCCACCCTTTGGGAAAATTTTCACCCCTGGGCAAGAAGACCTACTCTTGGGAAAACTTTTCACCCCAAGGCCCGCCGGCCCATAACTTGAGAAATATGAGGAGTTAGGAGGACTTATTTATATCAATGGAAAGGTGAGGAAATTTCCTATCCAATGGGAATGATTTAGGGAATTTTTTAATGTATTAAATTTGAGAAAAAAGGTTGAAACTTTAAGCCTGTTAGAGAGTGGGTATGGTGAGGAATTACCCTCTGAACCTAATTGAACCTTCTAACCCCAAATTTTGGACCTTCTGACCTCTAACAATGGTTAATAAAATAAAATTATGTTCTAGTGGATTAGAATTGATCTGGAACTTGTTAGGTGATAGTTGTTGCTTTGTAACCTTGTTGTAGACTCTTTTAAACAAAAAAATTATTCCATAATTTTTCCTAACTAATCCTAGGTTGTTCTTTGGTCTCAAGTGGGTTGTTTTAAGTGGGTGCTACATTTGGTATTAGAGTAATCATTCAAAATCTTGGACCATTGGGCACACTAGAAAACTTGAGACATGAAACTTAAACCTATAACACTTTTAAATCTAGAAAGCAACTTAGTTTAGAAATTACATATTTTAGTAAATATAGAAACTGAATAAAACTTAGAAGAATGAACTAACTCTCACCTTGGTCTATGTAGGAGGCACATATGGGATGAGGGGTCTTTTCACATAGACCTAGAATTACCACCACCAGATCATGTTGTAGCAAGCCATCCTACCCCATATTTTGTAGACTCTTCAGGATGTTAATGCCACTCTACATGGAGGATCAATAGGAGGACATGCAGTCAGACATGACAGAGTCCCTTCCATTGAGGGTCAGTTATCTCCTCAAACCAATGAGGAGAATGGAGGAGAGAACTCCCATGAAGAGTTAGCTCTAGGGAAGAGTCACCGTAGAGGGGAAAGGGTGACCGATTTTTAGTACATAGAGAGAGGTTTTGGAGCCCTATGCTTAGGGGTGAGCATGTAGAGAGACTTAGAGGACGTCAAACAATAATCGAGACCACATCAGGGAGATCCTGAAGCTTTGATCATCACATTATTCTTGGTGACATAGGTGGATTTCAGTATGGGGCCTCCTGCATGGTGAGTTTGACATAGGATGCTTCAAGCTTTGTCCTTGTTCTAGCAACATGAAAGCTCATCTTACGATCCATCTACCGAGCGATGGATCCGTGTCCGGTGGAGGAAAGTTGAGCAAAAGATCCATGTTGATTCTAATACAAGTTACCTACAGGCGCTCTTTCTTAGGTGTTTCCAAAGCATATATTTTTCACAGAGGTTCAAACAAAAGGGTACAACATAGTGGATAGATGAGTTACATGACCTCTAAAAGGCATCTTTATATCATAAGTATGAGAGTAGATTTCTAGATCTACTCTAGTATGTTGATTACATGCAGATGAGCATATACAACCACATGTAGCATTGGTGGTATTCCTACCTCCATCTTGTTTGATTCTGGTACTTCTTATTCTTTCATTGCACCATCTTTAGTAGAGCGATGCAGGCTGGTGGAAGTTAAGCAAGGTCATAGTTGGGATGTTGAGATGGCTTTCTGAGCCAAGATCTCTGTAGACTCCTTAATTAAGGAGTGTGTGGTAGATTTGGGACCTTTACGAATACCTTGGATCTCTATATCCTTCCTTTTAGATCTTATGGAGTCATATTGGGTATGGATTGGTTGTCTACACACAAGGCTAGAGTGGCTTGTTACCACAAAATTATATCTTGTGCAGATGATTTGGGAGTTGAGTCAGTGATTTTAGGGCTCGGGAGACCCATTTCTATTCATACCATCCATCTCTACTATGCAACTTATGTGGTGTGTATAATAGGTTTTCCAGATGTATGTTTTACATCATGATGAGAGTGATCAGAGGATGGGTCTAGTGGACCATCGCTAGATGATGACCCCATTTTAAGAGATTTTTAGATGTCTTTCTCGGGAGAGCTACCTGGGGTTACCACCCCATGTTAGATTGATTTTCATATAGACCTAGTTCTCGGGAGTAGAGCCTATCTCACGAGAACCTTATTGAATGACCACACCGAGCTTTGTGAACTTGAGTTACAGCTTGAGGGCCTTTTGGATAAAGGCCTTATCCATCCAAGTGTATCCCCTTAGGGTGTACACCGGTGATTTTCATGAAGAAGAAGGATGGATCCTTACGGTTGTGTATTGATTACCACCAGCTAAATAAGGTAACGATTAAGAATCATTATCCCCTTCCATGCATTGATGATTTGTTTGATCAGATGAAAGGATCCACGGTTTTCTCTAAGATTGATCTTAAGTCAGGCTAACATCACCTGAGGATTTCGGAGGTAGACATTCATAAGACCACCTTCCATAACAGATATGGCCACTATGAGTTCACAGTGGTGCCTTTTGGTTTGACTAATGCCCCTAAAATGTTTATTAGTTTGATGAATGAGGTATTTAGGAACTTCTTAGATCACTTCGTACTCATCTTCATTGATGACATTTTGATTTACTCACATACATATGAGGAGCATGAGGGATATCTTCACCATTTTATTCAGTGTCTTCAGGAGCAGAAACTTTTCAGGAACTTGGAGAAGTGTGCATTCTTTCAGATGGAGGTGTAATATTTGGGTCATATCATTTCTGGGAAGGTATCACCATCGATCCTTCCAAGATTAGAGCTATTATGGATTGTCCAACACCCACTACTATGACTGAGGTGCACAACTTCATGGGATTAGCAGGTTACTACCAGAGATTTTTTCAAGACTTCTCTCAGATTACACACCCCATCACTTCCCTTCAGAGGAAAGGGAAGAATTTTGTTTAGTCAGACATAGGTGTGAGCAGGCCTTCATTACATTGAAGGAATGCATCACTACAACACCTATTCTTGTAGTGTTGGATCCATAGGGTGAGTTTTTCATTTGCATGGATGCTTCTTTAGTAGGGCTTGGAGGTGTGTTGATGCAGAGGGTAGAGTAGTGGCTTTTGAGTCTCACAAACTCAAAGATTACAAGCTTAATTACCCGAATCATGATCTTGAGCTTGTAGCAGTTGTGCATGTTTTTTTTGATGGAGGCATTTTCTTCTTGGTCGGAGATTCACACTCAGGATAGATCACTTGAGTCTTTGTCACCTCTTCACGCATCCCAATCTCAACGCTCATCAGTGGTGTTGGATGGAGTTTCTTTGTGAGTATGATATGGAGATAGATCATGTGAAGGAAAGGAGAATGTGGTGGCAGACACTCTCAGAGATAGACATGTGGCTATGGCCACCTTAGTGAGCATAGACTTGTGGAGCAAGATTCTTTAGCAGCTTCCTCTTGACAACTTCTACATTGCAATTCAAGCAGAGATCAAGTCTCAGAGACCCCTCGAAGGGAAGTTTTATGGTTTTTATTTAGAGGCAGATGGTCTTCTCAGGCACAAAGGCTGGATTTATGTTCCCAGAGATGGAGATGGAGGCAACATCTTGATAGAGGCACATCGTGCACCCTATTCATCCCATCCCGGGGTGAAGAAGATGCACGCCACCTTGAGATAGTTGTATCATTGGAGAGGACTTCATAGAGATATGGCCCAATTCATGTCATGATGTTTAGAGTGCTAGAAAGTGAAGGCCGAGCATCAGCATCCAATTGGCCTTCTCTTTCCTCATGCTATACCAAAGTGGAAATGGGACACCATTTCCATGGACTTCATTGTTGGGATACCGATGTCGAGATATCACCACGACGCCATCATGGTCACAGTTGATAAATTGACAAAAGTGGCTCACTTTTCTCTGGTGAAGACCACGTATATAGCTAGAGTAGTGGCATGGGTATATTTAGATGATATTGTTAGGTTGCATGGGATTCCGTGGAAGATCATTAGTGACCGTGATCCTTTGTACACTTCCCATTTTTGGACTACCATGCAGCATGCCCTTGGGATGAAGATTAATTTCAGTACAACATATCACCCTGAGATAGATGGATAGAGGGAGTGCATGAATTATATTTTAGAGGACATGCTTAGGATGTATGTGATGGATCAATAGTCTAGATGGGAGGAGTACCTATACTTAGTGGAGTTTTCCTAAAATAATAGTTTTCAGAGTTCTATAGGCATGGCTCCTTTTCAGGATTTGTATGGTAGGAGTGTAGGACACCTCTTAGCTGGGATAGGCTAGAGGACAGGGTTTCTCTTAGACCAGCTTTGTTGCAGGACATGGAGCAGCAGGTGATTTTGATTAGACAGAGACTATAGGAAGCACATGATAGGAAGAAGAAGTACGTAGATCACCATAAGACCGACCATGGTTTGATATATGCATGAAGGTGTTTCTTCATTTTAGGCCACATAAGAGCCCTATCCATTATGGAAAAGGCTCTAAGTTAGCTCCTAGATTTGTGGGTCCTTTTGAGATCTTGGAGCGTATCGTCCCTTTGGCCTACCATCTAGCATTGCCACCTAGCTTGTCTCATATACATGATGTGTTTCATGTTTCAGTTCTTAGGAGATATGTTGCAGATCCTTCTCATGTGTTAGATTAGACATCATTGTAGGTGCAGGATCAGGGGCAGGTGATGGTGGACCCTATTTGTATCCTAGATCGCAGGACCTTGGGCCTTCTAGGCAAAGAGAGGTTGATCAGGTTTGGGTGGAGTGGAGACATATGATGAGATAGAGTTCAGGTTCCAATTCAAGTCTAAGGGGAGGGGGATGTAGTTCCCACTTCCCTTTGACACCCTTTTGATACTAATCATGACACTGTAGACTATATTATGGACATTATTATAGTTTTGATTTAGTATGATGTTAGATATTTGGTCATGGATTATTGTTGACTTTGATTCTTATATGGTGCATGATGATTATTAGAGACACTTTTATATGTTGATGATGTTATATTGTTTAACATGGTTATATTATGGATGTCATTCAGACTTGTAATAATTGGATATTTGATTAGACCTAGAAAATGAAAATTAGATTAAAATTAATGGGGATAGTTGTTAATGAAATTGTGAGTGATACTGTTGATTGTCGTGATAATTGTTGTGATTCACATATATATTGATGATCTTGAAATTATATTTATATTCATTTGGATGTTCTGATATGGCCACAAGGCCGAAGGAGGTATTTGTATTTTTTAGGTTAAAAATATCACAACAAACATCGGGGATTGGAGACCAACCACTTTAGAATTCTAGATGAATTCAACAAGGTCACCATGGCAATTGTATTTGTTTGTGTGTGTTTTTTTATGCTTTGTTAGGGATTCCCATGGGGGATCACCTTTAAATGTGACCAAGGGATTTTATGTTTTTCTTTTATTTGGTCCCTTTTGTTTAATTTTTTCATGTGTTTTATGTGGTGCACTTACCCTTTCATTATTTATTTAATGTGGTGTTAATATTGTGAGTAATCATGTTGTTAAGTTAATTAATTAAAAGATATCATGAGAATGTAATTAATATGGTTGTTGGTTATGATTTAAAGTGTTGTAAGAATGAGTAAGTAATGTGTAAGTGACCTTGTAAGTGATGTGTAAGTTAACTTTTGAGTGTGAAACACTCCACCTTCTTGGAAATTTGAATTTTCCTTGGAGGATGATTTTGGAGGCTTGTGGGACAAGTTAAACTTGTCCCATACCTCTTAAATTTACATACCAACCTTTCCTATGGTTGGAGGGTTAGATTTAGACCTTTTTATGCATTTTTACAAGTCAAGTTGAATGTTGTAATTACACTTTTCTTACATAATTTAATTTCAGTCCTTATGGGGTATGGGCTTGTTTGAGTGTGTAAGTAAATCTATCATATTATTCACCCACCTATTGATTATGCATTGGAGAATGAAGTTGACTTATGTGTTGGAAGTTGAGGATGTGTGAAGTGGCATCCTACATGGATCCACCTCATCCTCTTCTCTTCCCTCTTCTATAAATTAAAATTCTTTAGCTTGTTTTTGGGTTGCTTCACTTTTATCACTTCATTTTGGAGACTTCCTTTTGGTTTTGGAGAGCTCTTGCTTTTGGAGAAGTTGGGAAGTTTGTTGGATACTTGTGTTGGGTTGATTTTTGGATTACTTGCATTGGAAGGAGCTTGTTATTTTGAACTTGGAACAAACTCCATCATGGAGAGGTAAGAGCTTGGCTCTTGGAAATGCTCTTCTTTTCCTTTTATGAATATGTAAATGCTGGTATGTTTGTTATTGTTGTGGGCTGTTGGGTAGATGGCTTAGGGATGGTGTAGGAGAAGACTATGGGGTACTCTTGAGGAGGCATAAGTGTTTTTGGGGAGGTATAAGTGTGGAGGAGTTGGGTTTTGGGTTCCACCTTGTAAAAATAAATAGCTTGCATTTATTTACTCATTATGGGGTGCCATAAGAGGTTGGGGAGGCATAAGGAAATGTGAGGAATAAGGGGTACTTGGGGGAGGCATAAGGGTATGTCAGGGATTTGAATGATAAGTGTTTTGGTGGTTTGTTCTCAGGTGGTGATACCCATTTCCCCTTTGGAGGCATAAGTAGCATCCCCCATAGTTTCTTTCTCCTTTGGCTTGCATGATGAAGCCTGAGTTTTGTGTGATGTCTTTCATGTGGTTGTAAAACTGCTATTTTGTTTTAGACTGTGTTTTTAATTTGAAATGTGCATGTTGAAAGATTGCATTGTGATGTGGAAGCCTATTGTTGCCATGAGTTGAAATACATTTCTTATTGCATTGTGGTTGGGGATCGAGGGCCAATGAAGAAGGATGGCTTCTCCTTTCATTGGATGTCTTGGTTGGGTGGAGAGCGTTGCCTTTCCCCTACCTTTGTTGTGATCAAAATCAGAGTATGATGGTTGGCATGTTGTTGTTCTAGAGCAAAGGAAAAGACAGTTGTGATAGTCCCTTGTGAGAGTTCTTTTTGTAAAGCCCTTGTTCCCACTTGAAGTGGATGATAATGTAATACATTTGGTGATGGGAAGATGCTTGTATTTGGATATGAAATTTTAATTTGAAATGTGAAAGTGATGCACTCTGTTCTCTATTTTTGAATGAAAGAAAATAAATATTATATCTTTGTAAGTTGTATTTGATCATTGTAAATGAAGAAGTTGTAAAATAAATCATTCCAACTGAATATATGTTGTTCTACCTTTACAAAAGATGTTACTATTGTTTAAAATCTGCTTTGAAATGTATTTGAAATCTCTATTTGAAAGGAAGAAATGTGTGTGAGGAAAATACATAACATTGTCTTTTGAAATGTGTAAACTTGGAAATCGGAATTGCATTTTGGTTTAGAATAGTTTTATTTCAATCAAATAAATGTGTTGATTATAATTGGAATGAATTTTAATACTTAGAAGATGAAAATGGCAAATAGATCCTTTAAAATTTGATCCTGTTTTTGTAATTTCAAACTCGCAATTATAAAAATAAATAAAAATGCATAGTTCAACGTCTGCAACAATAAAATAACAAATTAAATGATTAAATTGAAGTAGTAGGCCCTAAATGAATTCAAATAGACAAAAATACTTAAAGGAAATATTTCAAAACTTAGCCAAATCAGGCTCAACCGTTTTACAGTCGTTTTGCTCTCAAAATGGTAAATTTTTGAATTGGAATTCAATCAAATAGATATACCTCACAAAATTATCTTAGATCCATCTAAGAAAAATTTTCCATGTCTATTTAACATGTAGAGAGTGGAAGAAGATCAAATTGAGAAAATATCACAAGTTAAAATTTACTAGTTCACACTATGAAATCTTGCAAGCCGTTTTCTTAAAATTTACACATTAAAATTTATCAAAATAAAAAAATAATGATCATTGTGAAAATAGGACATTGAGATATTTCCAGAAAGTCCTCGTTTTCCTCAAAACCGAGCTCTCTATCAAAATTTATGGCCCTCTAAGTTTTCTTCCTTGGCGTAAAAAAAACAGGGGAAAATTTTCCTTGGTGGGCCCGCGGCCAAAATTTTTCCATTATAGCTTAGGAAAATTTTAGGGAATTTTTTCAAATTTTCCCCATTGTCCCACGCTAGCCCATAGCCAATCAGAGGCTTCCATGTGGCACTATAAGGTTCTGACACCGAGACAAATCTCCTTTTAACTTAGCGCTTCTAGAAAATTTTGGGAAAAATTTCCAAATTTTCCCTCTGCCCGCGACCAATTAGGTGATGCCACGTGGCGTCACGAGGCATCGCAGTGGAGTGGGTCCATTTTTCCTCTTTTTGCTTTGGAAAATTTTGGGAAAATTTTCCATCTTTTCCCTCCATACCATTGGCCCAGCGCCCCAATCCGAAGCTACCATGTGGCATCGCGCAGGTGTCAGCAGAGGCACGGATCATTGTTATCCTCTTAGCCCTTCAGGGCATTAAGAAAATTTTCTCCCCACCACTCCACTTTCCTTGTGTTGGCTTAGGTGACACCATGTGTCCCTTGTGGACTTGCGAAACCCATGGGTGCATGGGCGCAAAGTCATTTTTTTGTGCCGCACGGGAAAATTTTCAAAATATCTCCCACCGCCTCGTTCCTCCCTATGCACCGGTTTGAGAAGCGCCATGTGTCCCTCATGGACTTACGGACCCATGCGCATGTGGGTGCAATTTCATTTTTTCACCCCACGTCGGGAATGATCCAAAAGTCTCCCCGCAGCCTGCCAACCCGCCCTTTGGGCAAATTTTCACCCCTGGGCCCGCAGCCCGCTCTTGGGGAAAATTTTCACCCCAAGGCCCTCTAGCCCATAACTTGAGAAATATGAGGAGTTAGGAGGAATTATTTATATCAATGGAAAGGTTTGGAAATTTCCTATCCAATGTGAATGACTTAGGGAATTTTGAAAGCATTAAGTGTGAGAAAAATTAGGTTGAAACTTTAAGCCTGTTGAGAGTGGGTATGGTGAGGAATTACCCTCTGAACCTAATTGAACCTTCTAACCCAAAATTTTGGATCTTTTGACCTCTAATAATGGTTAATAAAATAAAAGTATGTCCTAGTGGATTATAATTGATTTGGAACTTGTTAGTGACATATGTTTCCTTGTAACCTAGTTGTAGACTCTTTTAAAAAAAATATATTCCATAATTTTTCCTAACTAATCCTAGGTTGTTCTTGGGGCCCAAAGTGGGTTGTTTTAAGTGGGCGTTACATTGAGTCCTAGCTAACTATGGAACCTTGTAAATAAAGTTTCCACACTTTAAAGATTATGGATTGATTAAATTATTGTATGAATGTTTTTTTGGGAAGTTTTGATGTTTCTCTCTCTTCCTTTTTCTCTTTTTAGAAGTAACTCTAATATTTTGACTGGTCTAAAAATTTCAATGAGTTATAAATGTATATGGGTTAGAAATGAAATTAAAATTTTATAATTTATGTGATTATGATATGATGAATAAAAAGGAAGATGAAATCCAAGACTTTCTCTTTCTTCCCCTTTCTCTCTTGAAAGATAAATATGAAAATAGTGATTTGGTTTTGAAAATACAAATGGGTCAAAATGTATATGATTTGAAATAAAATGAAATCTTTTTTTTTAATTTGGATAAAATAGGGTTAAGGGGACCCTTCTCTATACAAAAAAGAAGAAACAAATATATCGATGAGGAACAACTGAAGCTACCTCTACCAGTGGCATAACAAGTAAAAAACAACACATCGAAAACAATAATTACAAATGAAACAACAAAAAAAATAGGAAGAGTTCATCCCTGGGACCCCTTCCCATGGGATCTAAGATGCATCTTAAGGGATTCGTTGGTGTCTTTCTTCCTTATTCTCACAGTAGACAAACAATCATTGGAGTTCAGATTTACATTTTCTTTTGTGCGAACTACAAACAAAAATTTAAATATTATTATTTTCCTGCTAATAACCAAGAGGAAGGGATAAGTCCCAAACTTAGAGCTAGGGGTAGCCTTCTCTACAGAGGTAGACGAAGGGATAACCACCTCATTCTCTAAAATCTTATCCTTATTCCTAGATACATCTATAGACTCATAATATGATTGACTATCAACAACCAAAATACTTGGATCAAAATTCTTCCATTAAGAAGTGTGTCTACTTGCATGTTTATTCAAATACTTGTAATCCACAACTAAGTGTCCAAGGGAAAAGAAGGTTCAACATCTAAAGGGGAAACCTTCATAGTCCAATTTTTGAGTCCATATTCTCTCCTCAATGATAAGAACAATAGAAGCGGGAAACTCCATTGAAGTTTTCATATCAACCAATATGCGAGCATATGTAGTATACTCTTACAAGGTTGTTTTTGTGTCAATAGCAGGGGTTTTACATAGATTATCCCCAATGGAGATTAAACATTTCACGTCCCAAAACTTAAGATGTAGATATGGAAAATGAATCCAACACATGTATGATTTGGAAAGTTTCAGTTACATGATTAAAAAGGGGGAACCATGGCTTCATGAGCAGAAAGTGGAATTTATAATCCCAAAATATACCAAAAATTAAATCTCTATCAGAGGTAATATCAAAGAAAACAATAAATAAACATCTAATTGTAGGGTAAATGTAAACTTTACCTTCCATTAATGGGTTCCGGGATGAACAAATCTAGTCTAGTCGTGAGTGTAGGCGGGATAGGGAAAATATTGTTGAATCTATAGATAATGCCATTTTCCTTGAAATAAGCCTCTGATTTAAAAACATCTACACCAAAACGCATAGTGGGGGATGATTTGGCATGTGTCATGGCCTTTGGAGGTGGGCGAGCTGAGGATTTATCCATATCAGTGAAGCTTTTTCTCTGCTTTCGAATCGAAATAAAATGAAAATTAGATTCTGGATGTTACGATGATTTGTAAAGAAAATGAATCCTTGGTTTTCTTCCTTCTCCCCTTAATATTTTGTCTTCCTCTCTCTCTATTTTCTGTTTCGATTGTGTGAAATTATGGATGTGTGGAATTTATGATTAATTGTAGGGGATTTCAATATTTAGTCATAGGACTGACACAACGTTGGTTGTAGGTACTCCAAACAAGAGGATTTTTCTCGATGTGATAACTTATTATTAATGTGTTGTCATTGTAATTTTATATTCCCCTTGCAATATATGTATTACCATAGAATAATGATATGTATTATTGTTTGAATAATTTTTCTTTGTATATTTTATATTCTCGAATTGATGTGAAATTATACTCAATGTTTTACATATGTTATAAAGATATCAAACTAATCTTTTGTTATCTTAATTATTATTTTATTTCCTTAACAACCACAATTCTATTTATAATATCCTCTCATCAAAACTAACGAAAAATAAAAGAATGAGATATAATGCATATTATAGTTTGTCATCCAATTTGATTTTTCTTCCCTGTAGAAACATTGATAATGTTAATAAAATACTCCTCATTAATCATATTCATGCTTCACACCTAATAAATCTTATTAAAGACCATTTCTTGATATTTTATGATGTGGTGCTTATATGTTGTGAAATCTATCATATTTGGATGAGTGAGGTGATCATGTCTAGTAGTTGCACGTATGACCATATCCTAAATCAATTTAACCCTCTTGTGCATAATTTCCCTTGGTACCCTAGTGGGTGGCCAAATCCTTATAACATAATTCGTGGTTGTACCTACGATTGATATCTTGTGAGATTTAAAATATGTGAGTGGAGACTATGTTTCAAATTACTTGTGTACTTACCCAACAATTTAAATAGTTCCTTAGGAGACTTTTGTATTGCATATGATTTTTTAGGATATCCCTCCTCCAATATAGACTTACTAAGCGTGTCTAAGAGAAATGAAATGAGTTGTCTTGTGCGAGGTTGTAATCCTTTTAGTCTTAAATTACTCACTGTTATGTAAGTGCTATAGTAATTTTATTTGCTCCAAAATGATGTTAACACAAAACCAAAGAAACCACGTAAATTTAGTGAGTAAAAAGGGTAAAAAAGATTAAACTAAGGAATGTTCACTATAAAAATTGTACACCACTAAGAGATGTCAAATACAAGTAAAATGTCAAATGTGATCTTAAAATGAATGTGATAAAGTAGGTTTCCATGAATAATAAGACAACCTAATAAATTGGAAAAGAAAATATGATACTTTATCACATGCTTTGTATACACGAATGTGGTTAAACAACGATGCTAATGAAATAATGAAATGTAGCCTTAAGAATGGGATAAATTCAGCTATAGCCAAGGTCTTGTGAGTTAAGGAAATTACAGTCTAGTTGCACTTGTAAAAGTTAGTAGAACCCTTGGCATAGATAGGAATATATTAAATCTAGGATCATTCAGAAGTAGAATATATGGTCAAAACATGTAATTAACTCATTGCTACTTTGAGAGTGTACCCTTAAAAAGATAAAAATAAAAATTAGTTTGAGATGTGTGAACCCATCACTCGATTCAAGTAAAAATATCTATAAGGGGAACATAGGTGTACTTTATTATCTTCCATGTGTAGTATGATTGTGAAAATATGAATTCTAATAGAACAATGGATTCTAAATCAAGAATGATAAAAATTAGTATTTAACCTACATAGTTGGTTGTAATAACTCAAAGATGAAAATAATGTATTGTTAGTATTAAAAATGCTATGATATGAACTCGCGATAGGTTTTCTATTGATCTAGTAAGATTTTTTTCTTCTCATGAATTTTCCTCCTTATCATGAGAGTATTTTTCCAAACCAAGTAAAATTGAGTCTTTCAAACAATTCCTTAAGTCAAATATTAGAAGGTGCATGTGTGTATATACGTTCCTAATCACAATCAAGCTATATAAAGTTATTTGCATAAGAGAAACGAGAAAATTCTAAAGGAACCACTATAGGTGAAATGTTAAAAAGACATGTAGCCTAGTTGTAAATGAAGGAAGGTTCACATGTTATGTGTTCTTCATACAATTATAGTCAACTAAACTATGTTTGATAACTAAACCTTTAACGTAAAAATGAATATTAGGACTCATAGTTGTTTAAAATGAATTTATTTAACAAATGAGATATGGATAACTAATGGAATTGGAGAAAGGAACCAATTGTGCATTTTTCTTTAAAGACTAATTGAAGTTTGAAAAATAGGAAATTTTAAACCCCGTGTTTAATTTTTTTGAAATCTATAAGGTCCTACAATGGAAACCTACATGTAATAAATATGTAAACCATAAAAAATGCCATGTTGTCGATATTCCTATCATTTTCTTCTTACTGTAATTGGGTCATTGTCCTTGTTTACATCATTTGAGTAAGACATTGATGTGTACTCTATGTTATCCTATTGCATGAGTGGGTTCATGTTTATGTAACTGTCCTACATGATGTTGAGTTTCTTTACTTGGATCCCATGTTGTGTTGTGTAGTGTACAATTAAAGTCAAAAAATATTATTCTAATAATTTTACTGTGGTATTTTGGTGTTGAAAATGTGGGCATTACATGTGGTATCAAAGAAAAGGTTTCTTCTCTTAAACCTCTAGGATGGATTGGAGTTGTGATGATTATGGATGCTGGTAGTGGAGATTGGAGGAGTAATATGATATATTTCATTATTGTACAAACATCAGTAATTATGATATTATGAACACACATGTGGTACATGTCACTTAGTGTGTGTTGGTTATCATGTCGATGTGTTTGTGACAAAATTATTTAGTCTCCATTTTGTAAACTTGATTAGGATTTCATGTGTGATGTGCTTCCTTTTTGTGTATAAAAATAATGTTATTGGGGTTACAAATTGTTTGAGTGTTTTATTATTATGTGATATGAAGGTGTATTGATGTGTTGCATGGAAAAATTGGTGTATTGTAAATTGGGATTTATCGTGATGTCACCATCATGTTGTGATGAATCGTGTGTGTCACCATGTTGTATTTTGATTAATCGTATGTTATAATTTTAGTCATTTTTTCATCATATGTGTAATTCATGTAATAGTTGATAGTTCATGTCCCGAATTATGGGCATATGGTGATTGTATGACCCTATTATGCCATATTTTCACCTTAGGTGAATTTTATGGAAAAGTGATGTATCATAACCCGTGAAAGTAATGATTTTGTTATACCCTGCATATATACCATGCGTAAGATGCTATGGTTAATGTGTGTGAATCACCATTGTGTTAGTGATGTAGTTATGTGTTATGTTGTGAACCTTACACTAGACGACCCTAAGGGAAGCAACCATCAAGAGTGTTTGTTTGGAGAGAGGAGGCGTGGGCTAGGTTTTCATAAGCTTGAGCTGATTATTAGTGAGGAAGTGGAGTCTTATATAGACTGAAAAACCACTTCTATCTGTTTAGTATACTTCGATCTTGTTTAGTATATTTTGGATGTGCACCACCTTAGGCTCTACTTATGAAAACTAACCTCCCTAATCTTTCCTATTGGGTTGTCCATCGACCAATCCTATGTTATTTTTATTATGTTGAGCATTTTGGGAGTGTGGAGGGATGATTCGTAGAGATCATGACAATATTATTCGATATACTCATTTTTGTTACATGTATATTTTTATGAGTTGAGCCCCAACATTTGAGTACTAGAAAATCAATGAGTACCCCTTTGGTGGTCATATGAGGACACATAGTGATAGTAATGTGTCATTTCTCAATATGGATTTTATTCGTAAATTGATCATTATCTCTTTTCTTGCAATAACAAGTAATTTTCTTTATTGATGTGTTCTTATATTTTTGCCATTTTTTTGGTTTCACTAATATTCATATTTTTGCATTGAATATGGCTATTTAGCCATTTGTTTTACTTAGTTTTAAATTTTCTTTCCATATCTAAATGTTTTGTAGCCTAGCCTAAGGCTTAGGATTTTTTCCACTTGGCATTTTAGATAGATTTTTATGTTGGTTCTAATGTTGTAATGTGTTGAAATAGAGTTATGGGATTCACCATGGAGTGGTTATACCTAGGGAACCACTTTTTTGTATGGGGTATGCCCCAAGGATCTATAGATAACTATCAGGTTGTTGAACCACAATTTATTATCTCACTTGGGTTAAGGGTGATGGGTCTCTATGTGCCAAGGGTCATAGGGTGACCCGAACTCATTATATGGAGAAAGGAGATGGGACTATATGGTTTAGTGACCCAACATTATATACTCTATGGTTGAGTGATCTGATGTTCTCAATGACACTCTATGGTTGAGTTACCCGATATTCTCGATGATACTTTATAGTTGAGTGACCTGATATTATTTATAGGGCTATATGGTTGAGTGACCCACTTGGTTTTGGAACTATGATTCTTTATCTTTGGGAGGTATATGGAGTTGTTTGGTGATTATTTTGAAGGTATATGGATATTTTTTCATGATGTATTGTGATGTGTGGAGTTAGTGTTATGTGTTATGTGTATTCTTGTGAGTCGTATTACACATTGTTATGATTGAGGCTTGGTGCTCCCCTTGGTTGGTATGGACTATTGGATATTGTATTAACACTATGTTGGTACAATCACGGTTTTTTTGGGTCATTTGATACCAGTTTCCTTTGTATAGGCTACATGATTCACTATTTGTTAGTCACTTGTGTGTGTTGGATCTATGCTTGTGACATAATTGCTGGAAATTCTTTGTTATGTGGACTAGTTATTGTCATTCCATGGTGAAATTAAATTTCTTATGATGTGATGCAGTTGATAAATTATGTAGCAAAATGTCTCATGGGTCATTTGTGTTGTGTTAAGTTACGTGTGTCATCTTAAGGCCAATTACTATTGAGTGCCCATGAATATTAAACAATTTAAATGCTAAACAATTAATATTAATAGATGGAGATTAAGAAATAATGTAAATAAAAATACTAAGTAATAAAAGTAAAAAGAACTTCCAATCTTCACAGAACATTAAAATTTAATATATTTCCAAAATTAGTTTACTTCCTTGTAGTTGTATTATATCGACATGTCATTTCGTTAAACTACATGTTTCCTTAGTGATTATTTCTCCTATGTATCCTTTGAGCTTAATTTCCGTGTTGCATCAAGGATGATGCTCTTATGAGGGGATGGATATGAAGTTCCCCATACATCACACAATCCTTTTACAGGACAACAACCAACTTTGGTAGCATGCAATGATCAAGGATGGTGACACATCATATAAAGCCTTTTTAGACCTATCATTTCCTTGTGTATTAATCCAAGAAATTTATGTTCGATCCCAATGTGTTAACCATGATAGAACCCAAGTAAATGTTCAAAACTTGGTAGTATTTGGATGGTTGTGGTAATTACATCCTGCACTCCCCAGTAAATAAATAAAATGAATGTGTCATGAGATGCAGATGAAAGGTTTTGAGCATAATCCATACCCATCTTAAGACCACCTCCTAACTTGTGTCATTTTAGTCACTCCACCTTGTTCTTTATGTTTTCTCCTTGACTAAAAATAAGACCCTTAGAGTGACGTCTTTCTTGTCTTCTAAGATAAATAAATAATAATAATTGCAAAGAGTCATCAATGCCTACTAGCATTCTCTCGAACCTATGTAAAATAAAATGAGATCTTTTGAGTAGGGTATTTTATCTAGATGTTATGGCGTGAATGTCACGATAGTTATGTTGCAAAATGGGGACACATTGGGTAGGATACATGAACTATTAGAAAAATTATTTAAATAAATATGGTTTCATAGAGGAAAATTATTTCAATAGATGAGAGGATTGTTTGAACAAAGTGTGGGTGATCATATGAAGCATTGATGTTTGATCACAAATGCAACCAAAAGGTGGCTACTATATTGTTTCACCTATTCCTCAAAATTTCCAAAGTTCTCGTTGAAAACAAGAACTTGAAGCGAGTGGTATCAATCTCTAAGGAAAAGTATATATATATATATGATATTACATTATTGAGTTTTCTAGTAGATAGAAAATCATGAAAACATAGGCACCTATACATTTGAACAAAAAAAATCTTGAGAGAAATGTGTATTCATGGATTAAAATTCTTTATGTATTATGCAAAAGGGCTTATTGCAAAGGATTTAGAAAATTTTAAGTGAATGTTATTTGTTGGTTTAAAACATACTTATTAACGACTTCCAACATCCTCCCTACCCCGACTATTTCAAGATATTTGAATTCATGTGTGGATATATAAGAAAGAATCATGGATATAGGAATTGCTTTAGTTGTTACATCTATAAATACCATTGAAGAAATGTATGAAAATGTCAAAGCATAGTCAAGGCATGTATACTGATTGAAAAAATGCCTAGAAGAGTAGTGATATCATAAATGTCATTTGTAATTTTTACAAAATTAATTCGTGGAAGAGAAATAAAATAAAATTCAACCAAATATGTTTCAGCAAATAAGTGCCATGGTGAAAATCCCTAGCTAATGTCTACAACAAGCATTAGAAAAAAAAGGAATGGAGTTTCCCTTTTATCTTGTACTAAATTCCACTTTCATTATTTGTTACATTTGGAAGTTAAATTTTAATTATTATGAAATGTAACTTGAACCAATGATAAAACCTTACTTCATTTTGAACTGTCAAACATGAAAAAAATTATGACCCTGAAAGTTATGCGCATGGATCGCCACACCAAAATATACCACAAACCTGAAACTCCTTGCATGACCCCCAGTAACATGAGAAACTATGGGCAAAATTAACCAAGATGCTTGAATTTAATTAATACCCTTCCATTTCAAATTTATAATCCCACCTAGCTTATTAGTTACTTGTAGTGACATGCTCTTCTTAGTAAAACATGATCAATTTCAGCCTTCGGTTATCACTTAGTAAAAAAAAAAACCACTTCAATCTATCTCTAGAACACGAGAAAGAGAATCGTAACCCATCTACATTTCAATAAAAATCCCTTCAGAGAGTAGTTTTTCAAGTTGCTTTGGGTTCCACTAATCACTTAGTGACAAGAGTTGTTGTCACAGCTTATGATAATTGGCCCTCGGAGTTTCCTTGAAACTTGATATCTACTCTTCGTAATAAAATTTGATCAAACACGATGAATTCTATGTACATGGGAGAGTATACACAAATCATCAAAATTTGTATTCAAACTTTAAATGAGAGTTTTCAAGACCCTATTTGTGAACACTTTAGATGTTTCACCAACTTGGACCTTAATTACAATGTTAGCTAAACACACCTTCTAAGGGTTTTGTTTAGTCCTAACTAACTATTGAAACTTGTACATATTATTTCCACACTTTATAGAATATGGATTCATCAAATTATTGTGTGAATATTTTTTGGGAAACTATGATGTTTCTATCTCTTCCCTTTTCTCTTTTCGAGAAGTAACTCGATATTTTGACTAGTTCTAAAAATGTAAATGAATTATAAATGTTCATGGGTTAGAAATGAGATGAGAATTTGATAATTTATGTGATTATGATATGATGAATAGAAAGGAAAATGAAATAAATACTATATCTCTCTACCCCTTTCTCTCTCTAGAGATAATTATGAAAAGATTGATTGGGTTTTGAAAATACAAATGGGTCAAAATGTATTTGAGTTGAAATGAAATGAAAATTAGATACAGGATGTTACGGTGATTTGTACTTGAAATTAAATCCTTGATTTTCTTCCTCCTTCCCTAACTCTTCTATCTCTCTTCCTATCTCTCTCTCTTATATGTTCCAATTGTTTGAAATTGTGGATTCATGGAATTTATGATTGAGTTTAGGGGATTTACATACTCACCCTAGGACTGATGCAACATTGGTTGAAGGTACTCCAACAAGATGAATATTTTGTTTGTTATAAGTTATAATTAATGAGTTGTCATTGCAATGTTATATTCCCCTTGCAATACATGTATTACCATAGAATAATGATATCTATTATTGTCCAAAAAAAAATTCTTTGTATATTTTGAAAAGAGAATTCCAATGTGACTATATGTTATAGTGTAAAATTAGATGTGAAGTTGTACTCACGTTTTACATATGTTATAGAGATATGAAAATAATATTTTTTATTTTAATTATTGGTTTATTTCCTTAACAAACACAAGTGCTAGTAATAATCTCCTCTCATCAAAACTAACAAAAATAAAAGAACAAGATATAATTCATATTATATTTCCTCCTCCAATTTGAGTCTTCTTCCATGGTATAAAAAATTGATTTTGTTAACAAAATACTTGGATCTCATTAATCATCTTCATGATTCACACCTAAGACATCTTATTAAAGACCATTTTCATGAAATTTTATGATGTGGTGCTTATATGTTGTGAAACCAATCATATTGGGATGAGTGAGGTGATCATGATTAGGTGTTATAGGTATGACCATATCTTGAATCAATTTAACCCTCTTGTGCGTAATCTCCATTGGTACCCTAGTGGGTGGCGAAATTTTTGCAAGATAATTGGTGGTTGTACCTATGATTGATCTCTTGTGAGATTTAAAATATTTGAGTGGAGAATATGTTTTGAATTACTTGTGTACTTACAGAACAATTGAAATAGGTCCTTACAATACTTTTTAAATGCATATGATTGTTTAGAATATCCCTCTTGCAATGTAGAATCAATACTTATGTGTCTAAGAGCAATGAAATGAGTTGTCTTGTGCGATGTTGTAATCCTTTTAGTATTAAACTCCTCACTGTTATGTTATAGGAATTTGATTTGTTCCAAAATGATGTTAAAATAGAACCAAAGAAACCATGTAAATGTAGTGGGTGAAAAGGGTAAAAAAAGATTAAACTAAGGAATGTCCGTTACAAAAATGGTACACCATTGAGTGATATATAAACCAACTAAAATGTCAAATGTGATCATAAAATGAATGTGATAAAGTAGGGCTCCATGAATAATACAACAACCTAATAAATTGCTGTAAAAACCAAATGCGATGCATGATCACATCATGCTTTTTATGCATGAATTTGGTTAAACAACATGCTAATGAAATAATGAAATGTAGCCTTAAGAATGAGATAACTTTAGTTGTAGCCAAGGTATTATGAGTTGGGAAAATTACAGTCTAGTTACACTTGGAAAAGTTAGTAGAACCCTTGGCATTTATAGGAATATATTAAATATAGGATCACCCAGGAAGTAGAATCTATGGTCGAAACATGTAATTAACTCGTTGCTACTGAGAGTGAACCCTTAAGATGATATAAAAAAAAGTAGTTTGAGATGTGAAATTCATCAATTAGATTCAAGAAAGTTATCTATAAGGGAAAAATAGGTTTAATGTGTAGTGCCCACTTCCCTTTAACATCCTTTTGATACTAATCATGATAGTGTTGATTATATTATGGGCATGATTATGGACCTTATTATAGTATGATGTTAGATGTTAGATCATGGATTATTGTTTTGATTCAATTATGATGCATAATGATTATTAGAGAAATTTTGGATGTTGATGATGATATACCGTTTGACATGGTTATACTATGGATGTTGTTCGAGACTTGGGATATTTGGATATTGAGTAGACCTAAAAATGTTAGATCATGGATTATTGTTTTGATTCAGTTATGATGCATGATGATTATTAGAGAAATTTTGGATGTTGATGATGATATAATGTTTGACATGGTTATATTATGGATGTTGTTCGACTTGAGATATTTGGATATTGTGAGTAGACCTAAAAATGGAAAATTTTGGATGATGATATAGTTGTTGATAAAACTATAAATGATATTGCTAGATTACTTGAATGTTGTTGTGATTTATATATATATTTTTTATAATTATATTTATATTATTTTGGATGTTCCGATATGGCCACCAGTGAAGGAGGTATTTTGTTTTTCAGGTTTTAAAATATCACAACAAACATTGTGGGATTGAGACCAACCACATTGGAATTCTAGATGAATTCAACAAGTTCACCATGGAAACTAGTATCTGTTTGTGCATGTTTATGTGTGTTAGGGATTCCCATGGGGGGATCACCTTTATTTTTGACCAAGGTGGTTTTATGTATTCCTTTTATTTTGGTCCCTTTGTTTATGTTTGTATGTGTTTATTTTGTGGTGCTTTTACCACTTTCATTATTCATTAAATGGTGTCTAAATAATGAGAGTGATCATATTGTTAAAATAAATAAATCAAATATGTCATAAGAAGGTAATTAATAGAGTTTTGGCCTTGAATTAAAGTGTTGTAAGAGATGTGTAAGTGATGTGTAAGTTTGGTTTTGAGTGTGAAACACTCCACCTTCTTGGAAATTCGAAATTGTCCTTGGAGGATGATTGTGGAGGCTTGTGGGACAAGTTAAAATTGTCCCATACCTCTTAAATTTAATTACCAACCATACCTACTTTTGTTGGGAAGTTGAGATTAGACTTTTGTGATACTTTTGAGAAGGCAAATTGTAGGTTTTAATTGCACTTTTAGTACATGATTTAATTTCAATCCTTTGGGGTGTGGGTTGGATTTGAGTGTGTAAGTAAACTTTGATATTATTCACCAACCTATTTATTATGCATTGGAGAATGAAGTTGAATTTTGGGTTAGGATTGAGGATGTGTGATGTGGCATCCTGCATGGATATTCCTCATCCTCTTCCCTTCCCTCTTCTATAAATTCAAATCCCTTGCCTTGTTTTGGGGTTGATTCATTTTGGAGACTTTATTATTGGGAAGATTATTTTGTTGTTTCGGAGCTCTTACTTTGAAGAAGTTTTGGGAATATTGTTGCATGCTTGTGCTTGGCTATTTTGGATTGCTTGCATTGGGATAAAGCTTGTTGTTTGGGAACTCGAACAACTCCATCATGGATAGGTAAGATCTTGGATCTTGAAATGCTTCCTTTTGTTTATGAAAATTATATTGTGTGAATTTTTTGGCATGTTTGTGGGTTGTTGGGTAGATGGCCTAGGAATGGTGTAGGAGAAGACTATGGGGTTATTTTTGGGAGTCACAAGTGTGTTTTAGGGAGGTATAAGGGTGGAGGGATTTGGGATTTGGGTTCCACCCTACAAAGAAAAAGTTTGCATTTCTTTACTCATTATGGGGTGCCATAAAAGAGGTTGGGGAGGCATAAGGAAATGTGAGGAATAAAGGGTACATGGGGGAGGCATAAGTACATGTCGGTGATTTGAAATGATATACACATATATATTCAAAGCGATTTTTCTTGAGGTGGTGATACCCATTTCCCGCTTTTGGGAGGCATAAGTAGCATCCCCCATAGTTTCTTGATCCTTTGGCTTTCTTGACGAAGCCTCAGTAATGTTTGACATGTTTTAATGTAGTTGTAAACTACATCCTATTTTGGACTATGTTTTATTGTGATTATGTTGCTTGTGTATTTTTGGAAACCTGTTGTTGCTATGAGTTGGATCACATCTTGTATTGCTTTGTGGTTAGGGATCAGAGGCCAATGTAGAAGGATGGCTTCTCCTCTTCATTGAATGTCTTGGTTTGGTGAAGATCGTTTCCTTTCCCTACTCTTGTTGTGATCACAAGTTGGAAGAATGAGAAATATGCATGTTGCTATTCTAGAGCTGAGATAAAGATAGTTTGACAATCCCTTGTGAAATGAAATATTATTGTAGCCCTTTAACACTTTAAAGTTGATGATCTATATATTCATTATAATGGAAAGATACTTTTTATGGACAATGAAAGTGGAAATTTCAAATGTAAAAGATTTATACTCTACTGTTCTATATTTTTGGAAGGAATGTGAAAGAATGATACGTAGTTCATATGCTGCGTTTTGAAATCAAATGGGAAGGAAGGAAGTTGTAAGAGTTTCATTTGAATTAATGCAAGTGGTTTTGTTTTTTCCATATGATATTATTCCATTAGAAATTTGTGTTTAGAATGCACTATGAAATCCCTACTTGGAAAGTGGAAAAGTGAAACACGTGAGAAGAAGAAAATGTATTATTTTGCCTTGTTTATAATATTTGAATTTGGAAAGAATAGAAACGCATTCTTTTTCAATATTTGATTGAAAGAAAGAAAACTATTTATGACCAACATGGAATGAATTTAATGTTTTATTTCATGGCAAAGGAGATAGTTAATTTTTGTTACTGTAAATTTGTTACACTTATTTCAATTCACGATATACTTTGTAAAACTCCTTTATCAAATGTTCAAATAACCTTGTAAATAAATAAGAGTCAAATCAAATAACTCCATTGGACTAAGGAGGCTAACATGATCCCAAACCAAGCTAAAAAAACTTAAGGAATTTCTAAGGAAACTTGGCAAAATCAGTGAAACCGTATTACTGATCATTTCTTTGCCCAAGAAATGTAAAGGTTCAATTGTAAATCAATCACCAAATTGAATCTTGAAATATTTCTTAAATCCACCTAAGAACAATTCTCCATGTTGATTTGACATGTTGAGAGATGGAGAATATCAATATGAACAATTCTCACAAGTTAAAATTTACAAGTTTGCACTTTAAAACACTATAATAAGTTTTTGTTAAATTGACCCTTTAAAATCTATGAAAACTATAAAATATTGAATTGTGTGAAAAGATAACATCGAGATATTTCCATAAAGTCCTTGTTTTCCCAAAACCGAGCTATCTATAAAAATTTATGTCCTTTTGAAGTTTTTCTTCACTTGACGTAAAAAAAAATTGGGAAAAAATTCCTTGGCAGGCCCGCTGGTCCAAATTTTTCCATTAGAGCTTCAAAAATTTGGAATTTTTTTCAAATTTTACCTATCATCCCACATGACCATTCAAAGACTGCAACATGGCACCATGAGGTTTCAATGGATGAGCAGATCCCTTTTTAACTTAGCGCTTCCAGAAAATTTTGGGAAAATTTTTCATATTTTCTCTACTCTCCCGCCAGTCCGTAACCAATTGGGTGATGCCATGTTGCATCATGAGGCATCGGTGGAGGAGTGGATCCATTTTTTTCCTTTTTTCATTTTGGAAAATTTTGAGAAAATTTTCCAAATTTTCCCCACCGCCCCACTAGCTCGCACCAATCAAGAAACCGCCATGTGGCATCATGAGGTGTGACGGAGATGCGGCGAATGCTACCTTATTAGCCCTTCAGGGTGCTAAAAAAATTTTCTCCCCACCACCCCACCTTCCTTGTATTATCTTATGAGATGCTATGTGTCCCTTGTGGACTCGCAGGAGTGTGGGCGTAAAGTATGCTTTTCACCGTGCATGCGTGGGAAGATTTTTCAAAATGTCTCCCATCACCCTACTCTCCCCACTAACATGGGAGGTGCCACGTGTCTCTTGTGGAATTGCAAACATATAGGGTGTGCAGGCATAAATTTGGTTTTTTTCCTGATGGGAAATTTTATAAAATTCTCCCCATGGCCCGCCGACTTGCCCGGGGCAAATTTTAACCCCTGGGCCTGTATGCCCACCCTTGGGGAAAATTTTCATCCTAAGGCTCGCCGGCCCATAACTCAAAAAATATGAGGAGTTAGGACGACTTATTGATATCAATGGAAAAGTGAGAAAATTTCCTATTCAACGGGAATGATTTAGGAAATTTTTGAGAGTACTAATTTAGATAAAAATAAAGTTGAATCTTCAAGCATGTTAGAGAATGGGTATGGTGAGGAATTGCCCTCTTAACCTAATTGAATCTGCTAACCCTAGATTTTGGACGTTTTGACCTATAATAATTGTTAATAAAATGAAAGTATATTCTAGTGGATTATAATTGTTTTGGAACCTGTTAGTGACAACTATTGTCTTATAACCCTCTTGTAGATTCTTTTAATAAAAAAATTTATTCCATAATTTTTATAACTATCCCTAGGCTTTGTTCTTCGGTCTCTAGTGGATTGTTTTAGCGGGAATCACACTTGGTATCGAGTAGTGGTTCAAAAGTTTGGGCCTTATGCTACAAAGAGAAAGTTGAGACATGAACCTTAAACCTAGCACACTTTTAAATCTAGAAAACAACTTAGTTTAGAAATTGTATATTTTAGTAAACATGGAAACTGAATAAAACTTAGAAAGATGAACTAACTCTCGCCTTGTCCGCCGAGGAGGCATAGATGGTACGAGGGTCTTTCACATAGACCTCAGACTTACCACCACCGAGATCATGTTGTAGTAACTATCCTAACCCATATTTTGTAGACTCTTCGGATGTTGATGGTGATGTACATGGAGGATCAATAGAGGATATGCATCCGACATGGTGGAGTCCCTTCCATTGAGGGTCATGTATCTCCTTGACCTAGTGAGGAGCATGGAGGAGAGAAATCCCATGCAAATTAAACCAAAGCTGAGTCACCACAAAGGGAACAGGGTGAAAGGGTTCCAAGACATAGAGAGAGGTCTCGGAGTCCTAGGCTTAGGGATGACCATGTAGAGAGGCCTAGAGGCCATCAGACCATAGCTGCAGATCACATCAGGGACATCTTGAAGCTTCGGCCATCCCATTATTCTAGTGACATAGGTGGATTTTAGGCAGAGGCTTGGTTGGTGAGCTTGAGTGGATGCTTTAAGATTTGTCCTTGCTCTAGCAACACAAAAGCTTGTGTTGTGATCCATCTATTGAAGGATGGAGCTGGTGTCTAGTGGCGGAGAGAAGAGCGTAAAGCTCCATGTTGATTTTGAGATAGTTACCTGAGAGCTCTTTAAGGAGCATTTCCAGAGTAGATATCTGTCACAAAGGTTCATACAAAGAGTAGATAGATGAGTTCCATGACCTCCAAAAGGAATCTCTTACAAAGGATCGAGTATGAGAGTAGATTTCTAGATGTACTCTAGTATGTTCGTTACATGTAGGATGAGCGGAGTTTGGATCCACAAGTTCATCCAGGATTAAATCTAGACATTAGAGGTATAGTGTGGATCCATTATCCACAGACATTAGCTGAGGCCATCAAGAAGGCCTATATAGCAGAGGAGACTCGAGGAAAGACCCAACAATGCCTAGAGGCAGTGTCTGGAGCCCCATATAACGCGATGTAGGACAACAGATCGAGGGGCTCAGGTACATCTTCCTTGTGGTAGACAGATGGTTAAGCATAGTCATCTTTTAGACCACACTAGCAAAGAGCAGAGGGGCTCTTCCCACCCACCTTATAGACCTCCATAGAGATTTGATGCATAAAGAGGTCAGAGTATGGGGCCTCCTCCTAGGGGTCCCATCAAGACATAGGGTGCCCAGAGAGTTCACTCAGCAGGAGCTCACTAGTAGAGACCTCGATTCGCAGACCACGGTTGGATCATCGGGATCCAAACCATATACCTCTAGAGTACTGGATGGACCTGTTATAAAGGGGAGAGGATCAAGTGCTTATTTTGGTTGGTGTTATTGGACAGTTTTGGAGAGACTGCTCACAGAACCCTAATAACAATGGTAAGACATAGATCTCAAAGTCTATTGTTGGAGATATGGGACGAAGTCATAGGATGTATGTAGTGGTCGAGAACTACCAGGAAGAGCATTAAAGTATAGTTATTGAGACTATGGGTAACATTGGTGGTATTCCTACCTTCATTTTGTTTGATTCTAGTTCTTTTGATTCTTTTATTACACCATATTTAGTAGATCAATGCAAGCTGGTGGTAGTTAGGAAGGGTCATAGTTGGGATATTGAGATGGGTTCTAGAGCTAAGATATCAAGAAAATCCTTAGTTAAGGAGTGTGTGATGGATTTGGGACCTTCCACCACTACCTCATATCTCCGTATCCTTCCTCCGGGCTCATATGGAGTCATCTTAGGTATGGATTGGTTATCTTTAAAAAGGCCGAGTGGAAATTTTACCACAAGATTATATCTTGTGTAGATGATTTGGGAGTTGAGTTGGTTATTTTAGGGGATCATTAGTGAGACCGCTTTCTATTCGCACCATCTCTTTTATGCAACTTAAGTGGTCTGTGTGATGGGTTTTTCGGTTTTATGTTATTCTGATGGTCCAAGAATCGTGAATCCTTTCCATAATAAAACATAGGATCCTTTTCATGAGAGGATGGGTCTTGTGGACCATCACTTTTGGAGATGATCACCCCATTTTGAGAGAGTTTGCAGATATCTTTCCGAGGAACCTACTAGGGGTTACCACCTCCATGAGATTGATTTTCATATAGATCTTGTTTCGGGAGCAGAGCCTATCTCACAAGAACCTTATTATCGATGACCACACTAGAGCTTTGTGAGCTCAACTTGCAGCTAGAGGGGCTCCTGGAGAAAGGCCTTATCCATCCTAGTGTATCCCCTTGGGGTGCATCGGTGATTTTTGTGAAGAAGAAGGATGGATCTTTGTTGTTGTGTATTGATTATCACTAGCTGAACAAAGTAACAATAAAGAATCGTTATCCCCTTCCATGAATTGATGATTTTTTTGATCGGATGAAGAGGGCCATAGTTTTCTCTAACATAGACCTTAAGTTGGGTTACCATCACCTAAGGATTTTGGAGGCAAACATTCATAAGATAACTTTTCATACAAGATATGGCCACTATGAGTTCACAGTGGTGCCTTTTAGTTTCATTAATTCCCCGTAGTATTTATGAGTTTGATGAATGGGGTATTTAGGACCTTCTTAGATCACTTCATGCTCATCTTCCTTAATGACGTTTTGATTTACTCACGTATGCATGAGGAGTGTGAGGGACACCTTCACTAGGTTCTTCAATGTCTTCGGAGTAGCGGCTTTATGGGAAATTGGAGAAGTGTACATTGTTTTTCATTTAATGTGCGATATTTGGGTTATATCATTTCTAGGGAAGGTATCACCATAGATCCTTCTAAGATTAGAGCTATTATGGATTGGCCAAAACCCACTACTTTGTGACTCGAGGTGCATAGCTTTATGGGATTAGCAGTTACTACCAAATATTTGTTCAGACTTCTCTTAGATTTTACACCCCATCACTTCCCTTAAGAGGAAATGGAAGAAGTTTGTTTGGTCAGACAGGTATGAGTAGGCCTTAAGTACACTAAAGGAATGTCTCACTACAACACCTATTCTTGCAAAGGCAAGATACACAAGGTGATTTTTTCACTTTGCACAAATTCTTATTTAACAGGCATGGAGGTGTGTTTATGTAGGAGGAAGAGTCTTTTGAATCTTGCAAACTCAAATATTATGAGCTTAATTACTTCCCTTTCTCAAAGTGGCTCATGATCTTGAGCTTGATAGCAGGAGTGTTTTGAAATTTTGGTTCAATGATGGAGGCACTTTTTTCTTGGTCGAGATTCACACTCAAGAAAGATCAACTAAGTCTTTGCCACCTCTTCACGTAGCCCAATCTCAATGCTTATCAAGAACATTGGATGGAATTTA
The DNA here is from genome assembly GCA_018340775.1 of Taxus wallichiana var. yunnanensis. NCBI lineage: Eukaryota > Viridiplantae > Streptophyta > Pinopsida > Cupressales > Taxaceae > Taxus > Taxus wallichiana. Next base: position 123,215,229 of record CM031236.1, read on the forward strand.
TTTGTGAGTATGATACGGAGATAGAGCATGTGAGATGAAAGGAGAATGTGGTGGTAGACTCTCTTAGCATATGGAGACATGTGGCTATGTCCAACTCGGTGAGCATGGATTTGTAGAGTAGGATTCTTTGGAGCTGACTTCCATTTGATAGCTTCTACATTGTAGTTTGAGGAGGGATTGGGTCTCGAGAGGCCCCTCATGGGGAAGTTTGATAGTTTCTCACTAGAGGAAGATGGCCTTCTCAGGCACTGTAGGCTAGATTTATGTTCCCAGAGAGGGAGGCTTAAGGAAGGACATCTTGGCAGAGGCACATCATGCACCCTTCATTGACCCCTGGGGTGAAGAAGATGCACGACACCTTAAGATAGTTATATCAATGGTGGAGAGTACTTCATGTAGAGACATGGCACAATTTGTGTCACGATGTTTAAAGTGCTAGAAAGTAAAGGCCGAGCATCAAAATCCAACTAGCCTTCTCTTTCCTCATGCTATACCTAATGGAAGTGGGACACCATTTCCATGGACTTCATTGTTGGGCTACCGATGTCAATATATCACCATGATGCCATCATGGTCACGGTTGACAAATTGACAAAAGTGGCTCACTTTTCTCCGGTGAAGACCACTTATACAAAAGTGTAGTGGCACGGGTATATCGTGATGAGATTTTCAAGTTGCGCAAATGGGATTCCGTAGAAGATCATTAGTGAAAAAATCCTTTGCACTCTTCCCATTTTTGACTACCATCGCAACATGTCCTCGTGGACGAAGATCAATTTCAGCACATCATATCACCCTAAGATAGATGGATAGATGGAGCGGGTGAATAAGTTTTAGAGGACATGCTCCTCTATCAAATGGATGTACGTGATGGAGCAGCATCTAGATGGGAGGAGTACCTATACTGATGGAGTTTTCCTACACATAATATTGTTGGAAAACAAGAGTTCTATAGGCATGGATCGCTTTCAAGCCTTGTATGGAAGAGAGTGTAAGACACCTCTCAGTTTGGATAGGCTAGACGAAAGGGTTTATTTTGAACCAACTTTGTTACAGGACATGGAGTAGCAGGTGGTTTTGATCAGACAAAGGTTACAAGAGGCATAGGATAGGTAGAAGAAGTATGCAGATGAGCATAGCACCAACCATAGTTTTGATGTGGGAATGAAGGTCTTCCTTCATGGCAGGGGAGGAGGTTTGAGCTCCATAGGCCACATAAAGAGCCCTATCCATTATGGAAAAGGTTCTAAGTTGGCTCCTATACTCATTGGTCCTTTTGAGATATTGGAGCATAACGGCCCTTTAGCCTACCATCTAGCATTGCCACCAAATTCTCGACATACATGATGTGTTTCATCTTTCAGTTATTAGGAGATATGTTGCCCTTTCGGCTTCTTCTCATGTGTTAGATTGGACATCATTACATGTGTAGGATTAGGGTGATCCGCGTCCGCGCATCCTTCGGCGGGTGATGGTGGAGCCCATTCGTATCCTAGATCACATGACCCTCGGCCTTTGAGGTAGAGAGGTTGATCTTTCGGTCTAGATGTCCCAAATGTCCCGGGGACTAGGATTAGTGATGAGACTACATGCTTGGAACTAAATGGGAGGATGCTTTACTTTTTGCTTTACTTTGAGTTTTCAGTTTCCACATTTGTTCCAGTGACTTCCGGAGGAATTCGAGTCTAAGGGGAGGGGCATGTAGTGCCCACTTCCTTTGACACCCATTTGATACTAATCATGATACTGGTGACTATATTATGGACATGATTATGGACCTTATTATAGTATTATGTTAGATGTTATATCATGGATTATTAATTTGATTCGGTTATGATGCATGATTATTATTAGAGACATTTTAGATGTTGATGATGATATACTATTTGAAATGGTTATACTATGGATGTTATTCATACTTGGGATATTTAGATATTGTGAGTAGACATAGAAATGGAAATTATATTTATATTATTTTTGATGTTCTTATATGACCACGAGGTGAAAGAGGTATTTTTGTTTTGTAGGTTTAAAATATCATAACAAACAATGGGGGATATGAGACCAACCACATTGAAAATCTAAATTAATTCAACAAGGTCACCATGACAAGTAGTATATTTTTGTGCATGTTTGTGTGTGTTAGGGATTTCCATGGGGGTATCACCTTTAATTATGACAAAGGGGTTTTATGTATTCCTTTTATTTTGGTCCCTTTGTTTATGTTTACATGTGTTTATTTTCTGGTGCTTTTACCCCTTTCATTAATCATTAAATGGTGTGTAAATATTGAGAGTAATCATATTGTTAAAATAAATAAATAAAATATGTCATAAGAAGGTAATTAATAGAGTTGTTGGCCTTGAATTAAAGTGTTGTAAGAGATGTGTAAGTGATGTGTAAGTTGACTTTTGAGTGTGAAACACTACACCTTGAAATTCAAAATTGTCCTTCGAGGATGATTTTGGGGCTTGTGGGACAAGTTAAACTTGTCCCATACCTCTTAAATTTAATTACCAACCATACCTAAGGTTGGGGAGTTGAGATTAGACTTTTGTGATGCTTTTGAGAAGGCAAATTGTAGGTTTTAATTGTAATTTTTTACATGATTTAATTTCAATCCTTTGCGGTGTGGGTTGGATTTGAGTGTGTAAGTAAAATGTCATATTATTCACCTAGCTATTTATTATGTATTGGAGAATGAAGTTGACTTTTGGGTTATAATTGAGGATGTGTGATGTGGCATCCTACGTGGATCTGCCTCATCCTCTTCCCTTCCCTCTTCTATAAATTTGAATCCCTTGCCTTGTTTTGGGGTAGCTTCATTTTGGAGACTTCATTCTTGGGTGAATTCTTTTGTTGTTTTGGAGCTGTTGCTTTGAAGAAGTTTTGGGAAGATTGTTGTATGCTTGTGCTTCATGTTTTGGATTTCTTGCATTGGGATAAAGCTTTCGGTTTGGGAACTCGGAATAACACTATCATGGAGAGGTAAGAGCTTAGCTCTTGAAATGCCTCCCTTTTGTTTATGAAAATGTTATTGTGAATGTTTTGGCATGTTTGTGTGGGTTGTTGGGTAGATGACCTAGGAATGTTGTAGGGAAGACTATGGGATTAACTTTTGGGAGGCACAAGTGTGTTTAGGGAGGTATAAGGTGGAGGAGTTAGGTATTTGGGTTCCACCTTACAAAGAAAGAGCTTGCATTACTTTAATCATTATGGGGTGCCATAAGAGGTTTGGGAGGCATAAAAAATGTGAGGAATAACGGGGTACTTGGGAGGGCATAAGGGCATGTCAGGGATTTGAAATGATATACGCTTATATATTCGGTGGTTTGTCTTGAGGTTGTGATACCCATTTCCCCTTTTGGGAAGCATAAGCACTTCCCCAATAGTTTCTTACTCCTTTGGATTTCTTGATGAATCCTTAGTAATGTTTTCCATGTTTTGATGTAGTTGTAAACTACATCCTATTTTGACTGTTTTTTATTGTGATTATGTTGCTTGTGTGTTTGTGGAAACTCCGTTGTTGCCATGAGTTGGATCACATCTTTTATTTCTTTGTGGTTGGGGCTCGGGGCCAATGAAGAAGGTTGGATTCTCCTCTTCATTTAATGTCTTGGTTGGGTGGAGAGCATTGCCTTTTGCCTACTATTGTTGTGATCACAAGTTGGAAGATTGAGAAATACACATGTTGCTATTCTAGAGCTGAGATAAAGACAGTTTGTGAGTCCTTTGTGAAATGAAATCTTATTATAGACCTTTACCGCTTTAAAGTGGATGATCTATATATTCATTATAATGGAAATATACTTTGTATGGATAATGAAAGTGGAAATTTTAAATGTAAAAGAGTTATATTCTACTTTTCTATATTTTTGGAAGGAATGTGAAAGAATGATATGTAGTTCATATGCTGCATTTTGAAATCAAATGGGAAGAAAGTTGTAAGAGTTTCATTTGAATTAATGGAAGTGGTTTTGTTTTTTCCATATGATATTATTCCATTGAAATTTGTGCTTAGCATGCACTATGAAATCCTGCATGGAAAATGGAAAACTAAAACATGTGGGAAGAAAATGTATTATTCTACCTTGTTTATAATATTTGATTTTGGAAAGAATAGAAGCGGCATTCTTGTTTTAATATTTGATTGAAAGAATGAAAACTATTTATGACCAACATGGAATGAATTTAATGTTTTATTTGATGGCAAAGGAGATAGTTAATTTTTGTTCTATAAATGTATACACTTCTTTCAATTCAAGGTATACTTTGTAAAACTCCTTTATCAAATGTTCAAATAAGCCTGTAAATAAATAAGAGGAAAACCAAATAACTCCATTGGACTTAAGGAGGCTAAAATGATCCCAAACCAAGCTAAAAACACTTAAGGAATTTCTAAGGAAACTTGCCAACATCGGGCTCAAACCGTGTTACAATCATTTCTTTGCCAAGAAATGTAAAGGCTCAAATCAAATCAATAAATCAAATTGAATCTTGAAATATTTATTAAATCCACCTAATAACAATACTATATTTCCATTTTACATGTTAAGAAAGGAGAAGATCAAAATGAACGATTCTCATAAGTTAAAATTTACTAGTTCACAAAGTAAAAGCCTGCAGCTTCATTTTCGTGAAATTGACCCCTTAAACTCTATCAAAACTATAAATTAATGAATGCTATGCAAAGAGGACGGTGAAATATTTCTAGAAAGTCCTCATTTTCCCAAAACTGATCTCTCTATCAAAATTTATGGCCTTTTGAGGTTTTTCTTCACTTGGCGTAAAAATAATTATGGGAAAAATTTCCTTAGCGGGCCCACGGTTTGAGTTTTCCCCTTAGAGATTTGAAAAAATGTTGGGAAAATTTTACAAATTTTCCCCGCCACCCTGTAGTTAATCAGAGGCTACCACATGGCACCATGAGGTGTCAGTGGAAGAGGGCGATGACGTGTGAATGCTACCTTCTTAGTCTACACGCACGACAAACAAATTTTCTCCCCACCGTCCCGCCTCCTCGTAATGGCTTGCGATATGCCATGTGTCCCTTGCGGACTAGCTAGAGCATGGATGCAAAGTATGCTTTTCACCTCGTGCGGGAAGATTTTCACAATGTCTCCCACCGCCCCATTCTCCCTATGCTTGACTTGAGAGGCGCCACGTGTCCCTTGTGGACTTGCGGACCCACAGGTGTGCAGTGCAAAGTTGATTTTTTCTTCTCTGGGAAATTTTCCAAAACTCTCCTTACGGCCCGCCGACCCATCCTTGGGGAAAATTTTCACCCTTGGGCCCATAGGCCCGCCTTTGGGGAAAATTTTCACCCAATGCCCACCAACCCATAACTTGAAAAATATGAGGAGTTAGGAGGACTTCTTTATATCAATGAAAAGGTGAGGAAATTTCCTATTCAATGGGAATGATTTACGAAATTTTTAATGTGTTAATTTAGAGAAAAATCAAGTTGATTATTTAATCCTCTTAGAGAATGGGTATGGTGAGGAATTTCCTCTTAACCTAATTGAATCTTCCAACCCTAGATTTTGGACCTTGTGACCTCTAATAATTTTTAATAAAAGAAAAGTATATTCTAGTGGATTAGAATTGTTTTGGAACCTCGTTAGTGAAATTTTTTTCTTATAACCACTGTTGAGATTCTTTTAATAAAAAAAAATTGTTCCATAATTTTCTTAACTATCCCTAGGTTGTTCTTGGGTCTCTAGTGGGTTGTTTTAGCGGGCATCACATAATGTGATTTTCCCATGCACAAAATGATTGTGTTAATATGAATTCCTAAGAAGAAAAACAAGTTGTGAATCAAGAATGATACAAATTAAATATTTAACCTACATAGTTGGTTGTAATAACCTACAGATGAAAATAATGTATTTTTAGTATTAAACACTCTTTGTGAAATGAACTTGGGATAAGTTTTCTATTGATCTAGTAACCTTTTTTTCTTCTTGCAAATTTTCATCCTTGTTACAAGAGTATTTTTCCAAACCAAGTAAACTTGACTCTTTCAAAAAAATCCTTAAGTAAAATATTAGAAGGAATATGTGTGTATATACGTTCCTAATCACAATCAAGCTATATAAAGTTATTTCCATAAGAAAAAAGAGCAAATTTTGAAGGAATGACTATAGGTGAAATGTTAAATAGAAACATACAAGCTAGTTGTAAATGAAGGAAGGGTCCCATGTGATGTGTTCTTCATACAATTATACTCAACTAAATATTTTTTAGAAATAAACCTTTAAGATAAGAATTGAATATTAGGAGATTCATAGGTGTTTAAAATGAATTTTTTAACAAAAGAGTTATGGATAACTAATCCGATTGGAGAAAGGAACCAATCATGCATCTTCCATTAAAGACTAATGTCCTACAAAATAAAGTAACTCAAGTTGTAAAAATATGAAATTTGAAACCTTATATGTTTAATTTTCTTGAAAGCTATAAGGTCCTACAATGGAAACCTACATGTAATGAATATGTAAACCATCAAAAAGGCCATGTCGTGGAGTATGCCTATCTTGTGTTTCGTACTATAAATGGGTCATTATCCTAGTTTACGTCGTTTGAGTAAGACATTGATGTGTACCCTATGTTATTATTTTATATGAGTGGGTTCATGTTTATGTAAGTGTCATACGGAGGTTGATTTTTTTATTTGGATCCCATGTGGTGTTGTGTAGCGTATAATTAAATTAAAAAAATAATTATTTAGATAATTTTACTATGGTATTTTGGTGTTGAAAATGTGGGCATTACACAATAGATCACACATGAACGCATCTTTTTAGTAAAAAATCTAGATGTTTATACATTTTATCACATATAAACATTAAGTGTTTATTAAAAAACAAATAAATTTTTCAAGAACATGGATAACTAATCATATTTAGAAAAACTTATCTACCTTTTCATTTCGAGCCAAGTTATTGGTATTCAAACTATATAATATAAAGTATAAAAACATTCCTCAATACTTGCATGCAGAGTTATAATAAAGCAATTTCCCCAATACTTGCATCTAGTTATAATAAAGTTCTTCTACCCTATGGGATTATTTTACTCCTTTATCAATTGAGTTTTCTATCTTCATTGTAATAGATCAAAAATTCTAGTTCATCAATGTGAAGGACTGATATAACACTCTCATAAGTGGCTTGCATAACATCCAAACTAGAATCTATCCTTTAACTACCAATTTTTCGTGTCTCAAGGAAATCAAATTATCCATGTCTAGATTCCCCAAATATATAACATGTCATTCTCAATATGCATCCATGAAATTTAAAATATGATTCTCTACCTTCATTTGAGTTTTTTCCCCTATTTTCATATTATCACATCAATTAGACGTTCCTTTATTTCATTATTGCATAGAATTTATTTTCTTGCAACCATGTCCATGAACATGAATGAAATTGTTTAAACCTCATTCTATTAATTATTTCCTTTAGGACAACATTTTTTCCACCTTAAATAAGTATTGATAATATTATTCAAAGGAAAGAACCTAAATCATACGAACATCATCCTAGATGGATGTACATAATCCATGAAATTATAGAAAATGCTTTATGACATCGTAGAAGCATGATCCACTCTTATAAGCAAGTCTATATAAATTCTAAGTGCATTAATTTACAATTATCTTATCATGTTGCAAATTTTACAAACATTACTTATGAATCTACAAGAGTGATATTATGATTTAGCTTCAATACCAACCTATTCAACTTCTTTTATCTTTTTCATTATACTAGAAAACCTCTCAATATCCGATCCAAATGAGATGTTTGAGATTTGAATTTAGTGTAGTTGAACCATAGTTGGATTAAAGGGTAGAACTTCCTAAGACATAATTAGAGTGGACACCCTTCAAATTATTTCTATTAATAATGTTTTTACGTGAAGTAAATAAAGAATAGTTTCATACATTCTCATATTTTAAAATTTGCAAAGAATTATAATAAATCAAAAATCTAGATGAATTCCTATACAAAAAGAATAAAGATATCCTATAAAATTATCATAAAAGGATGAGAAATACTCCATAGATGGAGGTAATTAATCATAGGAGGTGCTCATAATGAAAAAAATACAATTTTTAATTCAAGGTTTTTATAAGTATTATTTATGAATATCATGTTGGTGATGGGACTCAACCCTTAATAGAGAACAATTTTTCAACAAAGAAACTAAAATGCTTATGTAGACAGGTAGCTCCCATAATTTTTTGAAAAGTGGCTTTTGGACTAGGCATCTTTGGAATCCTCTATAAATAAATAGGGATGGAAAATCAAATACCATTATCCTTCAATTATACTCTCCTATATTGACTACACCAAAGACATTCCCAAATATACATGAATATTTTCTTGAAACAATTAAAGACTTTCATAATTTATAGATAGATGAATGAATGGGAAACAAAACTAAAAAAATCATATGATCTTAGAAATATGCTTTATTTATTTTTACTTTTATAAAATATTATATTCCCATTTTGTGTTTATGGGTGAAATTTGCATTTCTATAAAATAACAACAATAAATGGGTAATATTATATTGAATATTTTGGTAAACATCTTATATTCTAAGTTATAAAAATAGTTGATAGTAAAATAAATAGTTTTATTTACTGAAGCATATCGAGTTTCAGTGCCGTAGTAAAGTGTCTTCTTTGCTTAGGGCTTAATATCCCTTTGACATGAACATAACTTTGATAAGATATTCTACACCTTTACACATATGTATTTTTCCAAATTTATTATCAAATCATTATTTTATTTGACATTTAGATGTCTATAGTAACTTGAAGTGTCAATTTTTTTCTTAATTTAGTTTCTCATTTTTATATATAAGATTATGTCTTCTTTCTCATCAATATATTTTTTGTAGTTATATATTCATATGTTTAAATATTTACTTTACCATTTATAATCTCCTTTTCTATGACGACACCTCACCATTTGGTAATATTCATATCTTCTAATTAAGCTTGTATTCTTTGCTTCAATTCTACACATTCATAAAATCTTTGACCTCTTGGTGATCTTGCAAGGAATTTTTCTCTAAGTTACATTTCTTTCTGATCAACCAATACAAAAATATGATACTCATTTGTATGTTGGAGTCAAATTTGTTTGGTATAATATTTCTTCTACTACATTAAATCTACAATTATAAATGAAAACTTTAAGACTATCCATGGTAACTTCATAAAATATCTAGGCTTACACTTTGATTCCAATTTATTGATTCCAATTTATCAATCATAATTAGGAAGTATAATAACTAAATTTCTTAGACCACACAATGAACAACCACACGAAACAATAATAGCACTAGCTACGTGCATCCTATACATACGAGAAAAAACTGATATTTAATTTCCTATAACTTGTTAATGATAAAAATAAGCTAGAACGTCAGGTTAATGAACAACAATAAATATATGAGTAGACCAAACAATGAAAACACCTAAAAACCTAGTTAAGAAAACACAAACTATCATTGAATTTGACTTACAATCTCCTAAACATACGCTAAAAACTATTAGCCATGCTACTATTACCTCTTTATATCTACCCTCCCTAATTACATGTGTCATAATAAATTATGTGAGATAAGATGTAAGCATTTATTAGTGAAGTGGAAATTGTTGAACAACTCTTATCTATACAAGTTGGGAATAAAATACAATTGTGGGTTAGGTGGATCTTTCACTGGCTCATTATTCAATAATGTGAGGTGGTAATTAGACCATGAAGCTTACACATTATCTTATGATATATTTTTTGCACTACATCATCATATTCTTCGGAATAAATTTGAACTTGTAACTCTACACTAATAATATGCGACTATGAACTTTGAAAAATAAAATTTACCTAACTGCATATAGCATCTACCACATTACTAAGGTCACACCCCCACTCAAGGATCCCGAACACGGTGTACTATCGCATAGAAGTCTTTGTATAAACCTTCGATTGAATCCCATCATATTTTCTACGAAATGGATAGAGTTGGATTTTTGGTGTCATTCATAGGTTCATGTTATAGAAATGAACATCTATTAGTAATGTGAACTCAGTAAAATTAAAGGATAATATGGCATGAACTAAAAAGTGATTCTTTTACACAAGTCTATGTGTGACGTGAAAAAGATCTCAAATCTTCTGTTGTATTACCAGTGATCCAACATTGTGGAAAATTTGTAAAAGGATCATGCGACATAAATATAATCATGTGTAGAGATCACAAAATTTTCATGATGCATTGTAGAATAATGGATTTACTTTTCAAAAAAATCTTCTTAAGAAACACATTTGTATGTTGTGGTACTAAAATAATGTCTTGCAAATATATAGGAAATATGGACCGCAAATTATTATATACCAAAATCTTAACTAGCTACTCTAAATATATATACCATATCAAAAACACAATGCAAACAAGAAAATTATTTGGTAATTGTTTTAAAATATTGCAATATAACTTTTTGAACCTAGATACTCCCGTGTCATAACAACACTTTAAAATTTCTTAAATATAAAGTTTTATATAAAGATTTATGAATTATTTTCATATTGATGAAGAAAACATATGCTTATTTCTTAAAAATATAAAATAACTCAAACTATGGACAAATTATTTCACATAGCATCTCACTAATTCAAATAAGAAATCACATTGTTGAGGGCTAGACATGTGCTTTGAATGTTCACCATGTGTTACATCTTCGCAACTCTAAAACACATTAAACAAACCCTAATTTCCTTTGGTTATCGAATCAAAACAATTCATTGTGGATGGAATCGGGGTAATAACATTTAAAATGAATCATATTTTATTCGCATATACTATAGTAAATCTTTTTCTATAGCTTCCCACCAAAGAAAACAATCACCGCACATGGTCAATGGAATAGTGGATAGCAGGAACAATATACTTCCAAAACTAATCATGATAGCTGATAATCGATGGAATTGAGGACTATATTTTTAAAGTGGGATACGAAATTAATTCTTTTCCGTTATCTTAGATTATGTATATTTTTATTGATAATTGTTTTCTTTTTAGTACGCACATTCCCTTGATATGTTGAAGCTTAAATTCTAAAGAAGGAAAACATGTTTTAAGATCTATGACATAATTTTATCACGAGTTACTTCTTTTCATTATTTCTGGGTGAAAATGTTCCTGGGATTGAATGCTCTGGGTGACATTGGGGGAATGGTTACCTGTCATTAGCTCTTAGTTGAAAAATGTAATCTAGTGGTAAATTTACGGACACTTAACCTTTGAATTAAAGTAAATAAAGTTCTATATAGCGCCGTAAAAATTCAGTTGAGCGCAGTATAATGTTGTTTCATAGTCAATATATTTCACTTAGAACCGGTATCAAAGAGAAAACTAATATATTCGTGAAACTACTACTTCCTCCTTACAGAATTTGAGTACAATACTATTTGAACAATATGATAGATCTTTCACTGAAGCCATTAGAAGCTGAGAAACAATAATCTCAGCATTATTGTTATCACTTAGGATGTTATCATTATCTATTAAATAATAAACACTTGCATTAGTTGAGAGGAGTAACACATTGCAGACTGAGACAAGAATATGCAGGGAAGTACTATTTCTAGTGATCAGGTGCTTAAATTCATGAATATCCACAAATCCATCTCCATTATAATCCACACTCTCAATCATGCTCTCGCAGCAATTCAAATCCTTTCCCTCCACAAATCCCAATATGCAGAGAACATCAGCCAGCTCCATTGCACTGATAAACCCATCTCCATTTTTGTCAAACACAGCAAATGCCTCACAAATTGCCTGGTCCTCAACCTTCACATTATCAATTTCCTCCTCCTTGTCTGAAAATATCACTCTATAAAATTCAGCAAACTCCATTGCCGTGAGGAAGTCATCCCCACATGCAGAGACCGATCTTACAGCTAACTCCACCTCTTCCTTAGGCATTTCTAAACTTAATCTCTTCAAAAATCTCATTATCTCATCTGCACTAACTCTTCCATCACCATCTTCATCGATTACTCTAAACATACTTTCAAGACACTCATCTTCATCTTCCTCAGAAACTTTAGCCGAATCAATATCACTTGACACAAAAAATGTACTACTACCATCAGTACTCTCTTCACTCATTTTTTTCATTTTTACATCTTTCTCTACAAAAGAATGGTGGTTATTGTCGTCCTCTCCAATTCCATTAGCGTTTCTATTACCCTCCGTATGATCATTATTACCAAAACCATCCCTGAGAACTTCATGAATCATATCATTATTTTTCTTAGGACTGAAGAGACAGTCATAATACCAGTTACTATCAATGATATAGCCATTAACATCTATTTTCATCTGAGGATCCAGAATTGAAGCCATCTTTGAGAATTCTTAATTTGATTCTCTACTACTCAACAACTACTCGCTAAGCTTTTGCACCGCTTATCATTCTCTATTACACCGTTATATAAGGAGTGAATCAAAACATATATTGGCTTAGAATTAAATCTCAACCCAAAGACAACATTTAGTGGGGTTCAAAATTCTCAAGGAAGATGGTATGAAGTTTCCTTGAGAATTATATATGTTCTAATATATCAGTAATTGGATTATATGTCCTACAAATTTATTTCGTTTACGTATTATTGTATATATCATGCCGGTTGTCTTTTTCCATTAAAATTTTCATTTCCAAACCATAAACAAAAAAAAAAAAAACTAACAGCTTCCTAATCATTAATGCGCGAGGAAGCTTCCTAGAAACACCTCAGAAGGCCTCCACAAGGAATATAGGAGTAGAAGAGAGGATCATTTCTAATCAACAACCATTGCCTGTGTTATTGTTTTCTTTTTGTCCAGGATACTACCATATGATTGCAGGAATAAATATCATTAGTTCATCTGCTATAAATCGACCCTTCAACCTTTTCATTCCGTGCCATGCACATTACCAGCAGCACATTTTGTACTTTTGCAAGTGCAAACAATGACCTTCAATTATTGTACACGTCGTTGCATAAGGATAGACATCCCTTTATTGGTCACCACTTGTCCGTTGTTGTGGATTTATCAATTGCTTAAAATAAAAAGGAAGACAAACTCAACTTTTGCAAGCGTTTGAAATAATAGACAAGGAAGCTTCGTAGAAGCAACGTAGGCTTATCAGTATATTACTGACCTTCACTTCTGAAGACTTTGCTTTGCTACATAACAAGGAATGGATGAGAAATTTCTAATTTCAGCCTCTAAACATAGAGGACTGAGATGGGTGCGTGCATTTATTTTGCAAATTAACACGATTCATTCTTTCAATTTAGTTAGGATGCAACGTTGAAACGGAAGGTTTATCCAGCGCTATGCTTAAGGTCTCTAAGGTATGAGGCCAGCCAACGTATTCAAATATATGTGCGGTATATATTTTTAAAGTGTTAAATAGTCAGCTCACGTTAGTTTGGCCAATGATTAAAGACCTTTCATATATATGATTGAAAAGCATCCAAGTTCACATGTTATCTTATATCACTTAAATTTTTCTGGATATTGTGTTATTTGAAATAACACTTCATATGAAGAATTTGATATCTTGTGCAACTTGTGACTTGTGCTCTTAACAGCTTTTTCTTTAAGTGTCAAGAAAATATTAAGCAATAAATTATGAGTTTACTCACTTTATACATCTTGTGTTTTTGGTGCACTCATTAATGTTTGCAATGTTGGCATTTGGGCATGTAAATGATATCTTCACTATCGAGATTACAAAGAAAACATTAGTACATTTAATCAAACGAAAAACACCTAAAGTACATAATAGTCCAAAGAGTAAAATTAGTAGTGATTTGATCGAGGTAAGGACTCCTCTCAAAGATATCTCCTTTAAGATAACAATAAAAGGGAGTCTTCTGACTGGAACCCTACCCAAGAACAAAAATAGGGACCAAAACCAGGGATAAAAACTAAATCTAAATGAGACAACAAGAAGCACTACTTCCCACCAAAGCAAAGAAAAAAACAAGAAACCAAAACAAATAATGCGGGATGAAAAAACTAAAAAAGTACAACAATAGAACATCATAAGAACATCAGAAAGGTGGTTAGCCCAAATAAAAATTTATTATCTAAGACTTTGTAACGGGTTTGAGTGCATCTTAGAGGGAATTATTTTCTTATTTTGCACAACCATCTAATTTTCCTTGTTAATTTCAATCAATAGAATCAAGGCCGCATGGGACAAGATTATCAATAGAATTAATATACCAAAATAAAATCTTAGAAGGAGAAGAGAGGGTTCCCCTCTACTTAACCATCCTAAAAGAGACCCAAGGGATATGTGTCAAAGGATGTCTATCATGAAGAAGCACCGGGAGGAATGTCATCAACAACGGGGCTACATCAAACCCTTGAGGTGCATGCTCCAAAAAATAGTGAAGAAGAATCATCAACATGATCATAGAGGGCATTAATGCTAAAGTGAGAAGGAAGAGATTCCTTCTACTAGGTCATATTATTCCCAATGTTGTGGTTATAGTGCTCACAAACCTCAATCTAATGTCTAGTTTGAAAACTTTTATGACAACAAGACACTAGTCTTTTGTAGTGTAGCGATTGATTCTATATCTTTTCCCCATTCTTCAAAGCTAATCTTCTCGGGAGATCAAGGGATTCATCTAAATCTACTAACATTTGAGCATAAGTACTATGTAACATCTGAATTGTGGCATTATCCAATTTTTAAATCCCCCAAAGTATTCTGATGGCTTGAGCCAAGGTTTGTTTCCTAGTTGTAGGAGAAGCCTCGGAAGTTAGAACCAAATAGGAAGTGTATCAAAAGAGTCTTTTAATTGATCAAAAGAGAGATATCGGGGTTTGGTCATGAGTCCATGATCTCCCATACCAAATAATTTATTATTCATAACATTATGATCTTCACAAGATTAAAAATAAAAATAAAATATACTCTAGAGAAGGGATAAATTTAAACCTCACCCTTTATTTTAGATCTCCATCTTTATCTAGTCCACTCATCTAACTTGGAAAGCTTTGGTCGGAAGTGATTAAATAAGAAAAGGAGAAAAAGTTTTCCATAATCCTCTTGAAGAACCATATAACTTTTTGGAGTAAATCCTCTTCAAGTCTTAGAACAAGGGTATTGATTATTGAGTTCAAGTGATTCCTCACCCATCAATCACCCATTAAAGATGTCTTTTTTTCTCCTACTAGTTTCTATTAATTGAGATACTAATGAAGGTGTTAAATATTCAAAATAATTCAACAGAGAAAGATGCGTTTGAGATGCACTAAAGTCTTAATACCTCGGTTGAATTGTGTAAAATCTATATTTCAAGGATCCAAATCTAGTTCAATAGATGTCTTGGTTTTTTTAAGCATAACTTAGAATCAATTGTAAGAGTTAAAATACTTTTAGGATTTTTTTGTAAACTATTCAAATATATATATATATATGTTAGATATTGTGATGGAAAAATACAATTCATTAGGCCATCCACTCATGGAAATGGACCTATATACTTTATTTTGATTTTGTTTATTTGTTAATTACTTTATATACATTCATGTCACTTAATTCCAATATTACATTTAATTTTTAACAATGGAAATCTTTGCAAACCCTAATCGTTACGACCTTCTTGGAGGTGGTGACTCCATTGGAGGTGATGGGAGACTGGATGGGGCTTTTCCAGTGATATCTGCAAGGGTTTTCTCTCTCGATGGTCCGGCCTCTTTTTTTGAAGTGCAATCTTCATGAGTGACTAGTTCTCTGGTCAATTTCATGTCCTTAATGGTGGTCAATCTCCTTCTAGTGGTGGCAATGATGTTATTCCTATCATGGGACACGCTGGGAGTGATAGTTTAACCCTCATTAGACAAGCCTATGGTGTTGGATGGTCTGGTTCTCATGGTGGTATTTTGGGGGCTCTCCCGCTTTCTGTGATGCATCTACTTTGAAGTCACCTTATCCACTATGTAGGGGTATTGTGGATCTTTGAGGTCAGGGTTTTGCTCCTCTACAACAATTTACTTAAGGTGAGTGTGTTCGGGATCGGTTCGGATGTGCTAGGTTGCGAAGCAAAGTTAAGCCCTCCTCTTTCCCGCAGGTGGCGGCAAATTTAGAGACAAAGAATCGAAAAACAAGTGGATTATGCCAAATGTACTGTTGTGGTCTCCTTTAGTGATGAGATTTATGAATCTATGGATTTCTACCAAAATAGTGGGCTGATTTGCATATTCACTAGTTGTTTCTCTGGTCTTCTATTTGTTCACAAATGGATATCTAAACATTGGAGGCCTTTTTTAGATGCTAAAGTCAACATCTATCCCTCAGGCCGTGGAATTTTCATTTTTGTTTTTGATAGCTCTTCTAATAAGGACAATATTTTTGAAATATTTGGGATTTTCAGTCACACCATCTCATTATGAAGCCCTGGTATCCCAACTTTAACCCGGTAACTGAAATTTTTTCTGTAAGACTTGTTTGGATAAGGTTTCCCTATCTACCCCTACATTTCTAGAGTGAGGAATGTTTCAGGTCCATGGGGGTGCTTTGGGTAAGTTCCTGGATGTTGATCCTAGGACAAAAGATTTTGATCATACCACCTATGCTCATATTTTGGTGGATATGGACATGATGGCTAATTTCTCGGCCATGATGGAGCTCAAAGTCCGAGACTTAATATAGACTCAAAATCTAGATTATGAAGGTCTCCCCTTCATATGTAGATCTTGTTTTGGCCTTGGTCATCTAGCCTCTAATTTTTAGATAACTATGAAGCCGTTTAATGGGTAGATATTGTGGTAGAAAGATTTTAACCCAAAAAATTTGACAGTTTATGCTGAGGAGGTTGATGTTTCTGATAGTCACTCGGGGCATCAGGATGCGAAGAAGGACAAGATAATGGAAGAGAATATATCATAGATGCCGGGTAGGACCCCTCCTCCCACTTTACCCATAAATGATCTACAAGTTACAAATCTGAGAGGATTAGACCTTTTCCCTTTCTCAATCCCGATGAAAACATCGATTCTCTTGAAATTCGTCTTCCGATCTTCTCGAATGAGAATGAAGATCCTAATCGAGGGGTTGGTTGGAAGGTGGTGAACTATAAAAAGAAAGGAAAAGATGGTTCGTTTCCTCTCAAGATGAGCCTTCGATCTCATAAAGGGAAAGACTAGTGTTAGAGGTCCTTGGTCTATGGGCCAAGGTGTTTTCACCTCTTGCTTTGGGTCTCTTCTTGGTGCTTTCCTTTTTTTGGGTTGAGGTTTTGTCTTGTTTCTTTCTTTCTTGGCCATTGGGCCTTGTTTGTTGTTTTTTCTCCTTTTGGTCCTTGATGCTTATCTTTCATTTTGTTCAGTGTTCCCGATCCCTTCAAAATCAGTTTTTTATTGAATCTAATAAAAATAAAACTTTATATACATTCTAAATTTTTTTTTATCTTCTCAAGAGAGGTTACACAATTCATAGGATTAAAGTTTCAATAATCAACCATTCATCTAATAGATCCAAGACATCCTTGTACACTTTATAATTACTTTATGGTGTGAACATTTAGGTAACTTTATTTTGGAAACATGGACATCAGATTTAGTATGTCCAATGAATCATACTCGTATGGAATGTTACTCCATTTACAAAACATACAATTTTATTTTTTTTGAAATAACCTTATAGGTTCTTCACTTATAATAGATATTTCTCTAAATCTTGTAACACCAAAAATTTTTCAATGCACAAAACCCAAGATAACTCAATACTTAATTTGGAAAAAATACATAATAATATTTTATTTTTTAAAAGGGTTATAACAAGATACAATCAACTAGATTTAATTATTTCTTGTTTAATAAATTTCACATATTTGTAAAGTTCTAGAATATTAAATTAATAATTAATGCTATTAATTTACACTAAGTCCACCTTGGCCTAAATGCCCTTCTACGCTTTCCGTTAACTCACCTTAATTAAAATATCAAATAGGCCAATATTTCCTAAGTTTAATTCTTACTTCTCACCACATTTAACAATAATGCCCCTCATAGGTTATCAAATTAAACATTTTAAATTCCAATTAATTAACCCTTATAAATCATAACCAAGGTACTCTTAGGACCCAATTAATCAATTATTTTAAAGGACCCAAGCTTAACATTCTAAGGCTAAATTTTCAACTTACCCTAACCATAATTGGCTCCATTCATTAGATACCCATACCTTAATAAAAAAATAACACAACCCCATAAAGTGCCACAACTTGAAATGTGTAGGGTTGATCCTCAACCCTTAGATTAAATGGTTTTTCACCCTTAGATATAGGTATTTTCAAATGAACCCTAAACATCCTTATGGGGTCTTCTTGTTCTTTTTTTTTTTCCGTAACCGATTCATTTTTCCATTTTAATTTTTTAGGTTGGAGTAGTGGAAGCCATGGAAGCAAGAAGTGAAACCATGGAGAAACTTCTTTCGATCTAGTTTGCAAATGGGGAAATATTTCTCCATTCTTAACTTTATAGTTTAGTTTATTCATGGTTTGTTATTATAAGGTTTTCTATTTGTTTATTGTAGAGATTCCATCATGAATCTAGTTTTTCTATTTGGTTATTTACATTCTTGCGTTCATTATTTGAAAAAAACCCATTTCATTAGATCTATGAAATTATAGACATTTGGGTGCCCATAAATAGATTTTAATGCTTAAACAAATGAGTTTGTTAATTTACTAGTTGTTTGTAGTTTTATTTGATTGTTTTAAAGCTCGGTTTTTAATTACATTCGGTTTAGATTTTGCATAGTCACATATTTTATTTTTCCATCTAAAGTGATAAAAATGGCGCCTATATTGGTGATGATCCTAAAACTACTTCCTTGTTTGGTTGACGATCCGAAAACTACCGCTCTAGGAAGGGTGGCAATCCTAAAATTACTTGCTCTGCATAGGGCGGTAGATCTATTTCCCGAAAATAAAATCTTAATATCAAGCATTTTCCAAGAAGGTTTCTACTCGATTGGTTTCTCGAGGTAACATTAACTTAAATTAAGGTGACTATGATTCAATAGTTGATAGATTGATGTCATTTCTTCATTTCATGACTTATATCACTAAGTACATTACTTTTACATAGAAATATTTTATAAGAAACAACTACAATATTTCCTTTCCAATAAAATTACTTTTAAGGTCTAAACAAAAGAATTTAATTTCAAGAAATTACTATTTTCAATTTATTTTCTTTCACAACAAGAGGGATAACCATTGTAATAAGGAAATTCAACTAAAACTTTCTTACATTCTTCCAACAAAACACAACCATTTTACAAAATGAAAGCATAAGTAAATATGATACATTTCCGGATTTGATAGGAATATATTCTCAAAAAATTATAACTTCCAAGTTCTTTTTCACCAATTTCAATATAGTAAAATTGATAATAAATTTTACATGAACTTTTATTTTTATAATAATAGGAATTTAAACAAGGTAACAATGCACTTTCTTTTACTCAATGATCATAGTTCATTCTTACAATATAAAAGATATTCTTTCTAACAATATAAAAGAATAATTTACAAGACTAAAACTTTCACTTTTTCAACATTAGAACAACACCGCAAAGGTGATCATTTTGGCTCCAAAATAGCATGTCTCCTCCAATCTTCAACTTCAAGAAAAAAAAAAAGGGGAGTAGGAAATTCTCTCCACCCAACCTATAATCCAATAAGAAGGAGAATACATCCTCCTCATTGGCCCCCGAGCCCCAACAATGAAGAAATAAATGGTATCAAGCAACCATGACAACATTTACAAGGCTTCCACAATAACCATTCACACAAAAATTGCAACGCAACAAACACAATACAAAAATAACAACAAACATATAATTTTCCAAAGCACAAAGGTTCAAATTCAAGCCAAGGGAGAGAAGAAACATGGGGAATTACTTATGCCTCCCAATGGGTGTAGGTGTCCACCTTAAAAGCCTCCAAAACTTCATTCACACAACCACAACAAAACTCTTATCCCTCCCTCAATTTCTCTTATGTCTCCCTCAACTCTTATCCCTCCCTCAATAAACATATCAAGATAAATAATAAATCTTTCTTACTATCACAAGGTGGGACACCCAACCCAAAAATCCCTCCAAATTCATAATATAGACTCTTATCCCTCCCTCAATAAATACTCATTTTATTTCTCTGACACAACCTTAAGGCCATTTTATGCTCAAAACCAAAACACACAACATGCATTTGTTTACAACCATTTGCACAACAAAATAGAATTAAAAATACATGGGTTAAATCCCCACCTTGCAATTGCAAGAGTACCCAATCAACAAGAACAAGCTTCAAGAATTTCCAAATCCAAATCAAGCACAAAAAAACTCCCAAGCTTCCAACATGAACTCCAACAAAAGCTCCTCCAAAACTACAATAGGAAAAATAAAACATGTCACACCAAAATAATCAATCAAAATTGAATAAATAGAAAAGAGAAGATGAGGGTGATGTTGCTCCATGTAGGACACCACATCACTTATCCTCAACTTGACATCAAATGGTAAAACACCAAATACAAAGCTCATAAATTGGTGGGTGAGAATATGAAAATTTCTCCTTCCACACACAAAGCATTAACCAAACTCCTAAGGAAAAAATTATAATCTCTTGTAAAAGGTGTAATAATTGAATATTTTTATCTTCCAAAACTAATAATGGGGCCTAATGTTGACCCCTTAAAAATAGGTATATTTTGTAGATGGATTTAAGAGGTGTGGGACAAGCTTAAATTGTCCCACAAGCCTCCAAAATTTGCCTTTAAACCAAAATCCGAGTTTGACATGAAAGGTTGAGTACACAATAGCAAAACCAATAAAAATCCTTTCAAATGCATAATGAAATCAAGGACAACATACAAAAATTAAATACCCTTAACCATATCAAAAATCACTTTAATTAACAAGTTTAATGAACATAAATAAGAGCACATTAACTACAAAATCAAAGTGAAATAACTTACTATAATAAATCACATACTCACAAAATAATTAAAACAAATGTGAAATAAACAACACATTTACCAAAGGTCACATTTGAGGCCACCTCCAAATGGGGATCTCCTAACAATTTATCAACAACATAACAACATACACAAAACACAAGTTGCCAAGGTGACCAGCCTTCCATACTAAAATTCCTTCATTGTTTGTCTCCTATCCCTTTTTTTTGTTGTGTTACAATTTCATGAAAAATCAAAACAATACCTCTCTAGCCTCATGGCCATATCAATGACATCAAAAAAATAAAACATACATATACATATCAATTCACATCATCAAATAACATAACTAAATCATCACTAAAATCAAACAATTTCACCAATCATTCAAAATATTTCAATTCTATTATTTCATCAATTAACAATAAGATCACAAGACTAACTAGATCATCGAACAAAATCTATCCATAAAATTCCAATGTGTCGAAGACATATATAAAGTAATAACTCTAGGTCATCATAAAACATTGAAATGTTAATCCATGCATATAATTCACACTTTGAGTCACCGCATATCCGTAATCAAATATATGTAATGTCTAACAAAATACTACTCAAATATAGTAATATCCATTTATCCATGTCTACTGATCAAATATAATAAAAAAATTCTATTCATCCAATCCAAATTAAGAAAAAGTCATAGTAAGATCAATGTTGAAGAGGAGTGGGCACTACACCCCCTCCCTTAGACTCGACTTCCTCCCGGAAGTCAATGGAACAAGTGTGTAAATTGTGCTCTCAAAGATGTGGCATCCTCCCATGTAGTTGTCATCTAATTGTATCAAATCCACTCGATATGTAGTTGATCAACCTATCCGCCTTGAAGGCATAGGGTCATGTGCTCTAAAATTTGCATGGGCTGCACCATCACTTACCCCTTCTCTTTCACCTATAATGTGGTCCCATCGAATACCTGAGAAGGATCTGGAATGTATCTCCTAAGAATAGAAACATGTAACACATTGTGGAAGTGAGACAAGCTAGATGGAAATGCTAGATGGTAGGCTAAGGGACTAGTCTGCTCCAAAATCTCAAAGGGTCCTATAAATTTAGGAGCAATCTTAGAACCTTTTCTATAAAGGATACATCTCTTATGATGCTTGACACGAAGAAACTCCTTTGTGCCAATGTCATAAATGTGATCGACTCTCCTATGATCCGAATACTTCTTCTACCTTTCCCGAGCCTCCTATAATCTTTTTCTAATCATGAAAACTTGTTTCTCCATATCTTGTAGTTAAGGTGGCCCATGAAAAATCTATCATCTATCGTGTCCCAACTCAGCGGTGTCCTACACTCCCTACCATATAACACCTAAAATGGCACCATACCAAAGGAACTCGGAAAACTTTTTTATAAGAAAAATCAACCAAGTAAAAATTATCCCATCTCGATTGATGATCCATGACATACATACAAAGCATCTCCTCTAATATCTTATTCATCAGCTCTATCTCGGGGTGATATGGTGTACTAAATTTGATATTAATTTTGAGAGCATGTTGCATGGTAGTCCAAAAATGAGAGGTGTATAACAGATCACGGTCACAAATTATCTTCCAGAATCCCATGCGCAACCCCACTATCTCATCCAAATATACTTGTGCCACTACGCTAATCTATATAGGTTTTCTTAACTAGAGAAAAATGAGCCACTTTCATCAATCTATTCACTATGTGACACCGATCGCATCATGGTGGTATCTTGACGTGTACGTAACTATACTATAAAATTAATGGAAATGGTGTCGAGTTTCTACTCACGGTATGGCATGCGGGTAGAGAAGGCTAGCTAGATGTTGATGCCCAACCTTCACCCTCTATAAATCCAAACATCGAGACACAAAATGAGCTACATCTCTCTCGTAGTCCTCTCTAATTGTACACTGTCTCAATGTTGCATGCATCTTCTTCACCCGTAGATGGGGTTAATAAGGTGCGTGATGAGCCTCTATCAATATATCCTTACTCAAACCTCAATCCATATGTACATAAATCTGACCTCTATTTTTGAGAAGTCCATCTGGCTCTAGTTTTAATTTATTAAGCTTCCCCTCAAGGGGTCTCGAGACTCGATCTTTGATCTAGCTGAAGGTATAAGTTGTCCTATGGAAGCTGATGTAAGATTCTTCTCCTAAAGTCTATATCTATTGAAGTCACCATAACCAAATGCCTTTGATGACATAAAGCATTTGCAACCACATTCTCCATCCCCTTCACATACTCTATCTTCATATTATAGTCACATTACATCTCCATCCAATGTTGTTGACAGGTGTTGAGATTAAGTAGTGTGAAGAGGTATCGTAGAGTTTAAATGATCCATCCTACCTAATAGAAAATTCCTCCATCAAACCAAAGCATACATAACCAATGTTGCAAGCTCAAGGTCATGAGTCGATAATTGATCAAGCGTAATCCTTGAGTTTGCAAGAATAAAAAGCTACTACATGGCCATCTTGCATCAAAACACCTCCTAACCCTTCAAAAGAATAATTTTTGCATACAAAGAAATCTATGTGTGGATCTAACACTACTAAAATAGGTGTTTTCATAAGGCATTCCTTTAGTTTCCTAAAGGCCTGATCACATCTATCTAACAAAACAAACTTCTTCCCTTTATAATTAAAGGAAGTGATGGGATGCGTAATATTATCATGAAGAGATCTAAAAATTTCCTAAATACCCCATTCATCAAAATCATGAACACTGTAAGGGAATTTGTTAGACCGAATGGCACAACCGTGAACTCGTAGTGGCCATATCTCATATGGAAATTTGTCCTATGAATATAAGTCTTTGCAATCCTCAGCATATGAGAACTTGACTTAAGGTCTATCTTATAAAACATTGTCTCCCCATTCATCTAATCAACCAAATCATCAATGTGTGGAAGGGGGTAACTATTCTTGATCGTTACTTTTTTCAATTGTCTATAATCAATACAAAAATGTAGAAATTTTTCATTATTCTTAACAAAAATCACTTGTTCACCCCAAAGGGATACACTAGGATGGATTAGGACCTTCTCTTGAAGAAGACCCTCAAGTTGCATTTTGAGGTTACAAAGCTCAAAGCTAGTCATCCTAGATGGCGTGCATGAGATAGGCTCTGTTCTAGGAACCAAATCTATATGAAAAGGTATCTCACATGGGGGAGGTAAGCCATGTAACTAGCTTCAAAATACATCTCCAAACTCCTCAAAATATGATGATCATTAAGTGATGGTCCATGAGTCTCATCCTTTGATCTCAACTATGAGTAATGGCATAAATTTGACATCCAGCGTGCACACCATTTGAGCTGCATATCGGAAATAGTGTAAATAGAAATGGGTTTCCTAACCCTACCTATAACTGATTATAACTCCAAATCATCTACACAAGTGATAGATTTGTTTAGTTGTGAACATTCACTCTAGCTATGTGTTTAGATAACCAATCCATACCAAGAATGAATCCATAATAACCCAAGGAAAGGATGTGAAGATCCAAATTCGTAGTGAAGGGTCCTAGGTGAGCTACACACTCCTTGAGTAAGGATTCCATTGTGACCTTGGCTTGTGAAGCCATATCAACATCCCAACTAAGGCCCTACGAAACTACCACCATCCTACACTTCGCTCTCTACTAATTATGGTGCGATAAATGAATCAAGAGCCAAAAACAAAAAAATAGAGTTTGGGACACCACCAATGCTACCTAATTCTCTTCCTAGAGGTTCTCAACCGCCGCATAAATCCTATGACTACGTGTCATGTGTCCAACTATAGGCTCTAAAATAGGTCCTGTTTGTGCAAAATCACAACACCACCGGAGTCTACAACTCGATGGGTTGAGAATCACAGTGTGTGATTGCATAACATGGAGCATCTCTCAAAGTGTGAGACTTTGTGAATCGAGAGAGCTCTCCAGGATGAAGGTTGGTTCCTATTCCTCTGTTCAAGTATATACAGTGCATGACATTCATATTGGAGAGGACCTATTCTAAAACCTACTCTAACTTTACAAGGAGATAGCGTTAAGAAAGATTCAAGAAAATAAACCTAAATTAACAAAGGTGATGCACTAAAGGAATGATGAACACTCTAAAATAGCTTTTAGTAATAAACACAAACCATAAAAATAGTGTAATACAACTATCATGCATAGATAACGAAAACTATAATGAGATATTGGGAAGGAGATATCGGGAAGGCAATGAATGCAAGAGAGGGTTGAAAATCATCCACAAACATGGATTATTGTTCCAAGATTGATACAATGAACTACAATGGTCAAGAGGCAAGATTTGTATTACAATTCAAATGGGAGGCTTGAAAACTCGACAAATTTACTGCAGATGGAGAAGAAGGGAGGTGCAAAGTGAGAGTGTCAAACCCTTGAAAATTTTCCCCTCCTTATGATATATAGAAAGAATTAGATAAAGAGACAAAGAAGTCCAAATTCTTGTTCAACCATGCCAAAAGAGTAATGAATTCTCCATCCACACTTTGATGGGTTCTCGCTACAAAACCCATGCCTCCATTATTGTTCCTTTTTGGGAAAGAAAGCAAGCCATACTCCATTATGGTGGTAGGTGAGAAGCCTAACATACTCGAGGATGGAAGACTACATTTATTGATATCTAGTTGTAGTTGAGTAGCAGACGTTGAGAGATTTCTAAAATTTTCCTCTTGCCCAGATCCAAGATTCCAGTCAAAAGTTATGACCATTTGAAGGTTGAGGTTGGGCATTCCATGCGGGCTAGGTTTGGAGTCTATACGCACAAAATCCATGTGGAAGCCCCACACATTCATAAGATTCTACTACCATTTAAGGTCCAAGAGATGCGACATGCTGATAGTTGGCATCATTTGTGAGCATGCTTTGTGCTTCACTCTGCCTTTGTCCCTTATGTTTGCTATAGAAAATACATCTAACCCTAGACATGTGGAGGCTTCGTGCTCATTTGTGAGACCCCACTTCTGTCACACCTTTGAATTTGTGCTTTGAACATTCAAGTGGAAACTTCCACCGTCCTCATCCCATACTTAGAATTTTCAATGGCCGGTTCCACTTTCTCGGGCCATGGACACGTGGAAAACCTGTGCTTGTTTGGGGACTGCCATTTGGGTCATACTTTTTAAGTAGCACCGATCTGACATGTGGCACCTTTGACGGGCCTTCTCTGTTTCCTTTGTGTTTCACTTAAGCTCCTATGCTTGGCAAAGACACTATGCCCGACTCCGAGACACGCGGAGGTTCAACACTCATTTGGAGACCCGCTTTGGACTTCACCTTTGAAGTTGCGCAGATTAGACACTTAGAGGCTTCCACTGGCTCTTCTATACTTAGCAAATGGTCGGCTCTGCCACTTTTTTTACTCGACCATGTGGAGGGCTTGCGCTTGTTTGGGGTCTCTACTTTGGATTCTAATCTTGAAGTTGCACTGCAAGCGAAACATGGCACCTTATGGTTCAAATTTTTCAATGGCCGGTTCAATTTTCTCTAGCCGTGGACATGTGGAGAGCCTATGCTTGTTTAGGGACCCGATTTGAACTTACCTTTGAAGGTTCCCCGATGAGGTATGTGGAGGCTTCCATTTTTCTATTTCTTTTCTTTGATTCGACTTGCTTTGGGTTCAATTTTCAAGTTTGGGATTCAAACGTGAGGCGTGGAAGGGAAATAGAGTGAAGGCGCATGTGAGGAGGGTGTCCCGCACAATAGGGTGTATGCGGGTGTGGGACAGGAGACCCAAAATTAACCAAATGGAAGGTTCCTATAGATGGGTGTGTGAAAGAATTTGATGGTGCGGGGAGTGCGTGGGAGGACTATAGCCTTTCCATTTCTCCTGTGCTCGGTTTTGTCCAATTGATTTTACCTAAGGGGTAAAATTGGATAAAAATTTGGTGACTCGTGGAATCCACCTACGTACTAGGTGGGAATATCAGTGCCTTGTTGCATCCATTCGGCATGGAGTCATGAATGATAGCCTGATACCGATCTTTTTCTTGAAATTTCTCCCCAACCACTTGCACTCGTTGATCCTGGACCTACCTTGTTGTCCGCACTCTCAATTTTCATAAGAAAACTTGAAGATGAGATTTCTGAGAGTAGAAAATTTTCATGACCTAGGACTTTCGCTTACTCTTTAAATCTACTTATTACTGAACATTCACCTAGAGTTACACCGAACTACATAGTGATACAACCATGGAACAACAAGATCTATGTTGTAACACTTAGGGAAATTAAAATCTACACTACAACAAGACAATGTGCATATGGACTTAAAGGGATAAAAATTCTAGGCTAATATTTACAAGGATTAAACCTTTTCTTTTTCAGTAATAATGTTTAAGATAGATTTTGTTAACCAGAATCGAAAGTTCCTCACCCTCCAAGGTAGAAAATTGGAAGGCATTTCTACATTTACATCCTATGACCATATAGGGGCCACTCTAAATGGGATCAAACATGGAATGCCTTCCTGGTTTTTCTTGATCTACATCCCACTTGAGAACTAGATCCCCCTCTTGAAAGGTCCTTGCTCTTACTTTCTTGTCAAAACATATTTTGATTGAGGTATGATCTTTCTCCATTGTTTGGAATGCATGTTCCCCAATCTCTTCTAGTTCCATTGGCTATGTATATCTAGCCTCCATTGGTTAAAACTTAGATAATTTCAACTACTTCATCAGCTCCAATGCAGGGATCTCTAATGATATAGGCAACATTTCCTCTTTTCCATAGACCATCTTGTAAGAGGAATTACTTATAGACCTCTTTGGTGTGATCCTATCAGCCCATAATGCTGATTTGAGCTTGGTATGCCATGTCCTCTGGTTTTCATTAAGATTTCTTCTAATGATTCCTAGTAAATTCTTATTTGTGGACTCTTCCTTCCCATTACCCTATGGGTAATAGTTTGAAGAGGTGCTCAAATAGGTTCCATTCTTGACATCCCATTCTAGTGATCTTGGAACCTAGGAATGCCAATGCATTGTATGATATGATAGTGGCTGGTACACCAAACCTAGTAACTATTCCTTCATAGGAGTCTATTATGCTAGACTCATTCACCTACTTGAGTGCTACCACCTCCATCCACTTGGTGTAATAGTATGTTGCTTTGTGAGTATCCACTTGTGACCTTGGCTTGAATTTGGATTGATGACCCCAATGAAGTCCAATCCCCATTGCATGAATGGTTGGTTGACTGATATTGGATGGAATGGGAGTGCTGCTAGCCTTTCTTTTCCTATAAAGAACATGCATTTATTGCACTTCTTGATCCATGCGTAGCAGTCATTGAACACCGATGGCCAATAATAACTCACCTTCATTATCTTGAGAGCTGTTACCCGTGGAAGAAAATGACCTTCGCCTCTCCATCATGAAACTCCTATAAAAATAACCTGATTTGATCCGTTCCAATGCATCTTAGTAGAACACAATTGATGTCCCTTTTGAATAAAACAGCATCAACAAGAACATATGGAATGGCTTGCAATTTGAAGTATCTCCTCTTTTATTTTCTCATTTTTGGAGGACATAGGCCTATTTTCAGAAGCGTATCATATTTTGAGTCCAACAAAGAATAGGCACATCATCATTTTCTTGTTCTTAACCATCTTGTAGTACGGAAAATTCATTTCTATGACATGCATCAACCTATTGACTTGAGGCTAGTTATTCACATAGTCCCTTTCAATAGACTAGCTTAGTGACTTTAATTTAAATGTCATATTCCATGACACGAGTGATCCATCTTACACGTTTATCATTTGGATATTTGTTCAAAAGGAAATCCTTCACTCCCGTATGAGAGACTAATAGTGGATATTGTTGTTTAAGACTAGGTGTTTGAACTTCTTTAAGCTCCTGATTACTGCAAGGACATGCTTCTTGATGAAGGAGTACCTTACGCCATATCCCTCTAATCCTTGTCTCAAGAAGGCAACTAGTTGTTCGATTCCTCTACGTTTTGTTCTCTAGGATTGCGAAATTGTGTCCCCACCACTAAAGGCATAAAGCATGAAGTCCTTAGAAGTCTAGATTGACGAGAGCCTCCTTTATTGCTTCAAAACTAACTTTTCCTTCATTTGTCCATTTGAATGCATTACTCTTCTTCAACATTAGTGTTATTGTCTTTACAAGAGTGGCAAAATGTGGCACAAACCTCCGTGAACAAAATTTATCCTTCCTAGAAAGCTCTTGAAAACATTCTTATGACCTAGGTAGTGGTAATGCTCGATTCTTTCAAATCTCTCTAGGTCAATATTCAATTCTTCCTTAGCCACAATATGGCCAAGGATCTTTCCTTTGTGAGGCAAGAATGTTCATTTTTTGGGATTTAATGATACCCCAAATCTCCTACACCTTTAAAATACTTGTCTAAGATGAAAAAGGCGATCCACTGCATTTTTGGAGAACACAGTGATATCATCAAGATATATCAGTACTATTTTGTTGATTATCCCCTTGAATGCCATGTCCATTACCCTTTGAAAAATGGTTCGGCATTACACAATTCAAATGGCATCTTCCTGTAGGCATAGATGCCCCACTTAGTCATGAAAGCCATTTTGAACTCGGTCATCTTCTTTTACCATTATTTGATTATACCTTGATTATCCATCGAGGAGATAAAATCTTTCTAAGCCGATATACTACTCGTAAGATTTATTCCATTGAAGGAAGTGGGTAATTGTCTTTGAGAGATGCCTGTTCAAGTCTCGAATTCCACACACAACCTTATTTCCCCATTCTTCTTCTAGACCAATTTCCAAGTTTGTAACCCACTTGAATGCTTGATTAAAAATATAATGTTGGCCTCTATTAACTTTTTTATCTCTTTCTTCATTAAAGGCTAAATTTGAGGGTTGATTGGTCTTTGCTTCACTGATAGGCTTAGCATTTGGATCAAGTTTAATTGTATGTTGTCCCAACTTCGATTGAAACCTCGCAGTCCTCATATCTCCAAGAGAAAATGTCTCGAAACTCTTGGAAAAGTTGTGCAAAATCATATCTTTCTTGTTCAGAGGCCACCTTACCAATTTGGAGTGTCTTTCCTTCCCCAACAAAAATAGGTTCTGAATAGTCTCCCTTGACCTTAATTTTTTCTTTCTCTTTATGAAATTGGTCATTACGATTGAATATTGACTCCAGTGCCACTAGACCTCTGGGAAGCTTGTTAGTCTGCAACTGCACTACCTGATCCCCATACTACCACTCCAATTTATCTTGATTCCTAGCTGAGAATTTGGATTCTTCTTGTAGAAAATTAACAATTTTCTGATCACTCTCAAAGACTTGCCAACTTGTGTTGTTGTCTCGAATTGCTGGCCTTATAATCACATGGATATGTGGTTGTGTTTTGTCTCTTTTGATACTGTCAACGACATCAAATGTTGCTTCAATTGCTCCAAGCCTATCTATAGTTTAATTCTCCTTCCTATGTATGGACACAATGTTGAAATCTTCAAAGTCTTCAATTAGGTCCCATACCCTATTTTGTATTTTTTATTAGCTCATTCTTGGCAACATTTTGTCCTCTAACTTGATTCATAATTAGTTCACTATCTCCAAATACTTGTAATTTTTAATTCCTCTCTTTCTTGCCCAATTTAATCCATGGATTAAGGCTTCATACTCAGCTTTGTGTTGTTTGAGAAAGCAAATTGGAAAAAAAAAAAGCTCAGTAGTATTTTTGTATCTTGTGGTGAAATGAGCATAGATCCTCCTCATGCACCTTGTATACTCCTTGCACCATCAAATAATAACTGCCATACTTCATTGTCATCATTAGGGTCTGGTTTGGTGATGCTAGAAAGACATTGACTCTTTTCATGCAAACAATAGACTCCAAACTCAGATTCTTCCATTTCTTTGTAAGGGTCAAAAGCATGTCTCTTGTTTTCCCACTCATCAAGGGTTAGGTATGGAATGCATCCAATTTTGTATCTGCTTCATGGGTGCTTGGAATATCTTCTTAATCAAAAGATGAACAATTCACATTGATTGGACTCGGTGTGTGAGGATCTATGTGAAAGTTTACGATGGGCTCAAATATGATTTTAGCCTTAGCTCCATACCTTAATCTAAATAGCCTCTATGACCGATCGGCGGAAAAATAGCCCCTAATTTTGGTAGTGAAGTCTCTTGACAAACACAATGCAAAGAGTGGTGGGAGGTCAATTACAAACACATCCCTCAAAACTATGACATTTGGGCAGGCATGAAGTCTTAGGCTTAACACTTTAATGACCCCAACCATTCCTACTATTGCCACATCTAGTTGCACTACTCCTCTCAGCACTAGATCATACTTTAGACCTAATTGATCTTCTATTTGCATTGGCATGACTGATTTACTTTCCCTTGTATCAATCATGTAGTTATGTACAAAGTAGTTCCCAACAATCAATAACACATAGAATGGTGGGGGATTCAAAAAATTTCTTTGTTGACCACCACCCTATTGCACTACATTAGTAAGGACTTTCCCTATCCTTGGTTTGATCCGTTCATGATGAGACCAATTGGTCATTGTGGCTTGCAACAAATATCGCTTTTCCGGGATTGCTAGTGACCCCCACATGGAAATGTTCACATGTGTTTTCTTCATATGATCAATAATGTTGAAGGGGGATGAATTATCCTTTTGTTGCCCCTTACTTGGAACAACCTTCTCGAGCTTGAACAAGCACATGTGTTGCTACAGAGGGTGTTTTGGGCCGCTTTTGCATGTTTGGGGCTGAATTTGGTCTATTAATTCATTGTTATGTAGGAGTGAGATGAGAAATAACTAGATTAGACGGTTTTCCCTCCTCGATGTTTCTCTTCTTTGATCATGTGTTGGAAGTTACACCCTGGAAAAGGGGTTGATTAACTCCACAAAATTCTTCTATGTGGCAATTAACCAACGTGGTTTGCATTGGAGGTGCCTCTAGCTGAGTTTTTGTTGTTGATTTCCTTCTTTGCTTGGTTCTTGGGACACACCGATGGTTTGTACCATCAAATCCTGATTCAACACACCATTAAAAACACATTGATTGATTGTGAGGTAGATTGTAGGGGTAAGACCAGTCATACTCCTATGCAATGTTGTTCTTTTTGGAACCAAGGCTCTTGATGTCAAAGTTCAATTTGGATCATATGATCGGAATTTCCTAGTAGCTTGAGGTTGCCATTTTCTGTGATTTTGATTTCCAGCCTAAACTGGTGGTCTATTTTGCTAGTATGGGGGTTTAGATTGATACTAATTTAGAGGTTGATACGGTCTAAAACTTTGGGCTTGTTGTCTCTTAATAGTCACTCACTCAGTTCCTAGGTTCTACAGTTTTTTCGTAACCTCTTGTAGCTCTTTTGAAGTGCTTGAAGAAGTAGAAGCCTCACTATTGCTTTGATTCATAGGGGCTGGGATGAGATTCAACTCTGGTGTTTGACTAGTTATAGGAGCTCCAAGTTCTTGATATGGAGGCATAGGCGGCCTAGGTACAAGTTTACCAACCTGTATTAAAGGATTTTCAGCTTTAATAGCAATGTTATAGGCTATGGGTAGAGATCTACCTCCCATGGATTGAATCATCATAGAAATATCAGAATTTAAAGCTTTAAGGAAGTATAGGAAATCACCTTCATCTATTGATCTCACGGCCAATGGAATCCTATCCCACGTTTGTTGGAATCTAAAGTTGAAGTTGGTCAACTACTCAATAGGAGCCCTCTTGATTGTTGTCATCTACTCCAACAAGGAAAGATTATCCCCCTTTTCTCCAAATTGATTGTCGAGAGTCAGTGCATAAATGGTCCTAATTCTAGATGGATCACATGGTTAAACTAATCAACAACTAAAGGTTTACCCTTAAATGAGGATGCCAATAACTTGACAGCATGTCCATTTAAGAAATCTAATGAATTTCACGGACATTTGCAATATCTTGGATGTGAGCGATCAGATTCATCTGTTCTCTTAGTAAAATATGGAATGCTCTTCATTACCACAACCTGAATTGGATTTGATACATTGAGATCCAACGGATCACGCTTTCATCCTAATTTGTCAAAAGACTCAAGTCAATTGAATGAAAGGCCTACCCGGTCAAGGTATTGACAAAGTTCTACCTGGTTGAGATGGAGACCTTTGAGATCTTCTTCCCTTATTTCTCTATCTCATGGATAAATCTAGATAGACAACAAATGGCCCCTCCTCCTCTCTAGTTGTTAACATTTTTGTAATCTTCTCATGATCTTGAAAAGGTTGGACTGCTAAAACTAGTGGATTCTACCTCATTTAGAGTCACCAAATGTGCAATTTTAGAGATTCTTACAAGCTATGAACTCACAACAAGTTCACATATATCTTCGAGTAATAAAAATGAACACTTATATCCCACCGGATGTGTAAAAATTGTAGTGAAAAATCACCGCACCCCCTAGAGTCTCGCAACTTGATGGGCTGAGAATCACAGTGTGATTACATAACATGGAGCATCTCTCAAAGTGTGGGAATTTACGAATCAAGATAGCTCTCCAGATGAAGGCCAGTTCCTATTCCTCTGTTCCTGTGCAAACATTCATATTACAGAGGACCTATTCTAAAACCTACTCTAACTTTCCAAGGAGACATGGTTGAGATAGATGCAAGAAAATAAACCTAAATTAACAAAGGTGATGCACCAAAGGAATGATGAACACCTACTTTGCAATAAACACAAACCATAAAAAATTTAATACAAATATCATGCACAGATAACTAATACTGAAATGAGAGATAAGGAAGGACACAATGAACACAAGAGAGGATTGAAAATCATCCAAAGACATGCATTATCGCTCCAAGTTTGATACATGAGTCTACTACAATGGCCAAGAGGAAATATTTTTATTACAATTTAAATGGGAGGCTTGAAAACTTGAAAAATTTACTCCGAAGAGAGAAGAAGGGAGGTGTAAAGCGAGAGTGTCTAACCATTGAAAATTTCCCCCTCCTTACAATATATAGAAATAATTAGATAAGGAGGTAGAAGAAGTTTGAATTATTGTTCAACCACCCCAAAAGACTAATGAATTCCTTGAGAAAATGATGGGTTCTGCTGTAAAACCCATGCCTCCATTACTGTTCTTTGTTGTGGAAAAAAGGAATCCATACTCCATTATGGTGGTAGGTGAGAAGCCTAACACACTCGAGGATGGTGGACTACATTTATAGATATCCAGCTTGTAATTGAGTAAGAGACGCGAGAGATTTCCACAAAGTCTCATCCTTCCTAGATCTGAGCTTCAAGTCAAAAGTTATGACCATCTGAAGATCAAGGTCAGGCATTCCACGGGAAGCTCCGAGCAATTCTAAGCTTTCGCTTTCTTTTAGGGTTCTAGAGATGGTACGTGCTGAAAATTGGCATCTTCCACAAGCATGCTCTATGCTTCACTCTACCCTTGTTCCTTCTATTTTGAGGAGAAACTACATCGACTCTAGAAACATGGAGGCTTCATGCTCATTTGGGGGACCCCAATTTTATCACACCTTTGAAGTTGCACTTTGAAGATACATGTAGATGCTTCTACTGCCCCATCCCATACATAGAATTTTCAATGGTTGGTTCCACTTTCTCGTGCCATGGAAACGTGGAAAGCTTGCACTTGTTTGGGAACTTCCTTTTGGGTCTTACTTCTAGAGTTGTGCCAAGATAACACGTGGGGCCTTCATGGGCCGGATTTATTTCCTTTTTGTTTCGTTTAAGTTCCTATGACCGGCGAAGACACTATGCCTAACATGAGACATGTGGACGGTCAACAATCATTTGGAGACCCGCTTTGGACTTGACCTTAGGAGTTTTTCCCATTGGACACTTGAGGCTTTTGTTGGCTCTTCTATACTTAGCAAATGACCAACTCAACCCCTTTTCGTAATCTGACCACGTGGAGGGCCTGCGCTTGTTTTGGGTCTCTGATTTGGATTCTCGCTCTCCTGAAGTTACGCCAACCCGACACATAGCACCTTCATTTGATTTGAATTTTTCAATGGTCGGTTCCACCTTCTCAAGTCATGGACACGTGGAGAGCATGCACTTTTTGGGGACCCGCTTTGACCTTACCTTTGAAGGTGCACTAATGAGGCACGTGGAGGCTTCAATTTTTCTCTTTCTTTGCTTCAAATCGACTCGCTCCGATTTTGGTTTTGAATCCTCAATTTTGAAGTTCGAGTCGATGTAAGGTGCGAAAGGGAAATACAAGGAAGGCATACATGAGGAGGGAGTGTGGAACAATAGGGTGTATGCGGGCACGTGACAGGGAGACCTAGAACTTAAGTAAATGGAAGGTATTTGTGCAGGGGGCACGTGGAAAAATTGCATGGAGCGAGGAGTGTGTGGGAGGAATATAGCCTTTCCGTTTCTCCCGTACTTAGTTTTGTTCGATAGATTTTGCCTAATGGGAAAAATTAGATGATAGGTTCCTTATCCTTATTATTAGGTTCTCTGTGTACACTCTCTCCAATGGTGTCCATGTACACCACATCTATAACTACCGTGATCTCTCCAAAAATAGGTGGCTCCCTTAGTGCTCTAATGTTCTGTCAAGTAGAACTTGATGATCCTTCCATGAACTCAAGTTGTGGTCTCTACTATTGAGCTCTTGATAAGTGAGCCCTAGATGCTCCTCGTGTTCTTGTGGGTCCTCAGAGGAGGCCCCATACTCAATCCCTCTATGCATAAAATATTTGTGTGGGTCTAAATGGTGGACAGGTTTGTTTTGTTACTATTATGGTGGCTTGAAAGAATAATGTGTCAAGCATGTCCGCCACGAGGAGGAGGAGCTAACCACATCGACCTACTATCTTGTATCTCGCTAAATATGACTCCTAACTATATCTATCTCCCATTGAGTCTTCCCCATGTTCTCCTCTCAGTAATGTATGTTTTAAAGAATCGCCTCAACTAAATTTCGTGGACAATGCATATGCACATCCCCTCCCAAATAAAAATTTAGACCTTTTATGAACCTTTAAATCCTAACCTATTCATCTGCATGTACTTAACATATTGAAGCAAGTCCAAAACTTACTCTCGTAGTCATCCACTATCATAGATTCTTATCACACGTCATGAAACACATCAATCGTCTTACGAATAAATCATCTAGGTAAGCATTGGCTCCTCGAATCACTCCTGAAGAGCTCCTAAGTAACAATATCTGAATCTACATGGATATTCTGCTCCTCGTCTACCAAAGAAACTATTGCCCCATCTCTCAAAAGATGAATCGCAACACGAGATTTCGTGTTACTAGTACATGGGCATAGCTTGAAGCATCCACTCAAGCTAACTAACCAAGCCTCAACCTGAAATCCACCTGTGTCTCCAAAAAAATGAGATGGATGAAGCTTCATAATCTCTTTGATATTATTTAATCATGTCATATACCTTCCTCTAGGTCTCCTACAAAGGTCATCTCTCTGCGTCTAGGGCTACTAGATCTCTCTTTGTACCTCAACCCTATCTCCAAGCCCTCTCTGTGGTGAATCTAGTCTAGCTAACTCCACATGGGAATTATCCACTCTATACTCCTCGCTTCATTGTGAAGGGTGTTGCACCTCATGTGATGGCTTCCTATCATGTTGGCTAGGTGGTCCACCCACCGCTACACCTCGTATAGTTGCATTGACTTCATGCAAGTTCTACAGATCTCGTGAAAGTATAACAATGATTGCTTGCTCTTGAGGTGGTAGATCTAACTTGAACACAAGAAATCATTATCTAGTCTATGCCTCTAAACATAAAAATGTGAGAGTTAGTTCATCATCATCTAGATTAATTTCAATTAACTTAGTTTTGTATGTTTTTTAGTTATCCACAATGTCATGTGTTCTAAGTTAGAGCTGCACTAAGTTTACAATTTGTGTTTCCAAGAGTGCCCAAGGGTCCGAGCATTTAACCAATGACTCTGATACCAAGTGAAAAGTCAACATGGCACATAAAACTTTATTCACAAGAACATGTAACATGGCACTTATGTCTCCTAATGGGTGAAGGTCTCCACCTTAAAAGTAAAAAAACTTTATTCACACAACCGCAACCAAACTCTTCTCCTTCCCTCAATTTCTCTTATGTCTCCCTCAACTCTTATCCCTCCCTTGATAAAATTATCAACATAAATAAGAAGTATTTCTTATCATCACAAGGTGGGACATTCAACCGAAAAATCCTTCCAAATGCATAATATAGAATCATATCCCTCCCTCAATAAATCTTCATTTTCTTTCTCCTACTCAACCCTAAAACCATTTTTTCCCCAAAACCAAAACACACAAAGATTAATTCATTTACAACCATTTGCAAAACAAAATAGAAATAACAATACATGGATGAAGTCCCTACATTTCCATCGCTAGAGTATCCAATCCACTAGCACAAGCTCCAAGACTTTCCAATTCTAAATCAAGCACAATCTCACAAGATTCCAACAAGAACTCTAAAATAAATCTCCTCCAAAATGAAAGTGGGAAAATAAAACATGTAACACCAAAATTATCTAACAAAATTTAATAAATAGAAAATGAGAAGAGGAAGGTTAGGTTTCTCCATGTAGATGGCACATCGCTTCTCTTAAACTCTACATCACATGGGAAAACACCAAATCAAAAGCTCATAAATTTTTGGGTGAGAATATAACAAGTTCTCCTTCCACACACAAACCATTAAACAAACTCCAAAGGACAAAATTAAAATATCTTGTAAGATGGTTCAATAAGTTCACCTTTTTAGATTCCAAAACACATAATGGGGCTTAATTTTTAGCCCTTACTCCATAGGTATAATTGGTAGATGAATTTAAGAGGTGTGGGACAAGCTTAACTTGTCCCACAAGCCTCAAAATTAGCCTTTAAGCCTAAATCCGAATTTGACATGCAAGGTTGAGTACACAACACTAAAACCAATAAAAATCCTTTCAAATCCATATGGAAATCAAGGACAATATACAAAATTAAATACCCCTTGGTCACATCCCAAATTACTTTAATTAACATGTTTAATCAATTTAAGTAAGAGCATATTACCTAGAAAATTAAAGTGAAATACATTACTATAGTAAATCACATACGACAAAATAATTAAAACAAAAGGGAAAGAAACAAAATATTTACCAAAGGTAACATCTGAGACCACCCCCCAATAGGGACATCTTAATAATTTATCAACAACATAAAAACATACATGAAACACAAGTTTCCAAGATGACCTATTTCCAATACCCAAAATTCCTTCACCATTGTTCTCATATCCCCTTTAATTTATTGTTTTATAATTTCCTTCAAAATTGAAACAATACTTCTATAACATCATGGTCATATCAATGTCATGAAAATAATAAAACGTACATATACATATCAATTCACATTATCAAATAAAGTAACTACGCTCATCACTAAAATCAAGCAATTTCACCAATTGTTCACAATTTCAAAATATTTCAATTCTATCATTTCATCAATTAACAATAAGATCACAAGACTAACTAGATCATCTAACAAAATCTATGTATCAAAATCCAATGTGTTAGTACATATATAAAGTAGTAACTCTAGATCATCATCAAATACTGAAATGTCAATCCATGCATATAATTCACACTATGAGTCACCACATATCCATAATCAAATATTTGTAATGTCTAACAAAATACTAATCAAATATAGTAATTTCCATTTATCCATGTCCACTGATCAAATATAATAACAAAGTCAATTCCTCCAATCCAAAGTAAAAATCATAGTAAGATCAATGTCAAGAGAGAGTGGGCACTACAAATCTTCTAGTAAAAAAACCTATCTCTCTCTTTCTATCTCATCTCATAATTTCCCTTCATTTTTTTTTAATTTCTTCAACATGTAGTCTACCTCTTCAATAAATTCCTTTCCTCCAAAGATGAGGCATAACTGAAACTAGTGTAATTTCCATTTTTTTGAGTATAGGTAACAATAATTTGGGGACATCAATAAACAAGTGAATAATTAGTGGAATGTGTGAGAATTCTGAAGAAAATATTGGACATTTTTCACATTTTTTAGGGTGCGAAAAATTATTATAACAATCTTATAATATGAAGATTATTGGGTAGAAGGTGTGAAGGTATAGGATTTCATAGATATGCATTGTTTGAGGAAGCCAAATGAAAAAGGATAAATGTTTTAATAGGTCACTAAGATTGAGTAACAATACATGATGACATTGAAAAAGGGATCAAAACTAAGAAATACCATTTATTCGATATGGAATCCAATCAATGATGAGGTTTTATAGTGTAGAATCATTTCATAATAAGAAACACCTATAGAAGAATTAATAAAGTATGAAGTTTCTTAGGTTTACCTATGACATAAAGAGGAGCTAATAACATCTATGTTATCATAGATGTGTTTCCTAAAATGCAACATTTTATGTCTTAGAGGAATATTTGTGATACAAATCAAATCATTAACTCTTTATTTAAGGAGGTTATAAGGATGCAATGTATAAGAAAGGAATACCATTTTTTTAATTCATTTTTGTAGGCATTCTTGAAAAGTCGAATACAAAATACAATTTAGTTCATCATATTATCCATGGATTGATTGATGGATCGATGTAGTAAATACAAATATTATAGATTTTCAAATATGTTTAGTACAAGACAAGAGATGAACAAGGAATTTCAAATGACTGAACAAGTATAATATTATAACAACTCAACAAGTAAGAGACAAGTAATAAAATTTATGGTTTTGTATATGGATAACCCTCGAGGAGTTTTCAAATAATGAGAATTACTTCAAAAAGAAGAAAGGAGTGGAAAAGTAAACTATTTTGAAAACTTTGTAAAATAGGTGAATCTACAAACATGCATATACATGGATAATATGAATGAATATTACAAGTAACATGAAGATGAGAAGAGAAGGTATGTTTAAACTCAAGTTATAATTTTTTTCTTATTTTTTTAGAGAAAAACATATTTCCTAAGGACCCACCTATATTATGCTAAAGTCAAATAAACTAATACCATATATAAATATTTGAATAATTTTATGAAAAAAATAATGAAATTGAGTTTCCATTAGGCATCCATGTATTTAATCTATTCAATGAGGCATAAATGTATCCATTGTAGGAAAGTAAGAAAAAAATTATGGAACTTGGTGCAAAAT
The DNA here is from genome assembly GCA_018340775.1 of Taxus wallichiana var. yunnanensis. Lineage (NCBI taxonomy): Eukaryota > Viridiplantae > Streptophyta > Pinopsida > Cupressales > Taxaceae > Taxus > Taxus wallichiana. Next base: position 123,255,522 of record CM031236.1, read on the forward strand.
ATGATGGGGTGAAATGGAGACATTAGTTACACAAACAAGTGTTGAAATAGGATGAAAGGGTGATTAACAATCGATTATAGAATACACGAAATAATGTGTACCAAGATTAGTGTATTAAATTGAAAGGAATGGATAGTGATAATATAACCTAGGTGGTTGCAACAAATGTCACCATACATGTATTTATAATAAAACATATTTCTTAATTAGGATGTCATGTTTTAAAAATTATTTGAGGTGTATCTTCTTAGAACTTTTAGGATCAGAGAAATCCTATATAAACAAATAATAGTCATATTTGATCATGTAAAAAAATTTCTTGAGTGCAAACCACACAATAATAATTGGTCTACAAAATCATAATAGAATCTACATAATTTAATTAGATACACAAAGGATGTGCAAGACTAATTGGGGCCATGAAATAATGGTATAATTTAAACAAGCATAACATAAGCCCATAACACTCTAGGATCCATGGAAATATGTTCAAACTATGTCACCAGGTTGAAGTCTAGAAAGACTAAAAATGAATAATATACTTTAAGATGTTGGGAGTAGATACATATGAACAACAATGGTGTGTAGGTGTCAATGAAGCAAACTTTTTATGCTTCAGTATTTGTGATGGTTCCTTTTTCCATCATCATTGTAGTGTCGCATATTTTTAGGATTCTTATTATAGCATGTAGGTAATTATTACGTAACATTTGCATGTCTTACATATATGTATAAAAATACCATTTTTCTTAGAAAAGGGAGATGATTTACGAAAAATTTTCTCACAAGTGACATATCCTATGTAAGTATATACTCTAATCTACTAATTTTTATAAATTAATTTTTGAGGTAATATTATTTTCTCTTAGTCTCTATCTTATAATCTTTGTGCTTGTTATTTGAGTTAATTTAATAAATTTATTGTTTTCATCAATTTAATTTTAATAATGGATTACGTAGAATTTTTATACTTTTATGCAAATAACTAATGAATATGATGTCTTTGATTGATCCTCATTGGGATACCTAAATGACATCTGCATCATATCCAAACTTCGATATATCTTTATGAAATATTAGGACCTACCAAACTAATCTATCATGTCATCCATTACGAAATAGAAATATATATTTGATTGTGACCATGTTTATTGTTCACTTTCCTATATGCACATTTTTCTTACATTTTTTTCTTCTCTTTTAGCACTACCATGAATAGGATTTGATTTTCTATTATCACCCCTATATCTAGAAGATATTTCATGTTATTTTACACTTTTACGTTCATTTGTGATGTCTACCTATATACCTATTTATTTCAAAACAATTACATGAGATTTAACATGTGAAATGGCTTAAACTCGTCTTCATTATAATTCCATCTAGAAATTACACTCGAAATCATTGTTGTGAAAGAACTCAAGAAATCCATTTCTTATAGAACTATCTCTTATTGCTCTATTGATGCATAAATTTTTCAAAGGACTTATGATTATTGTTAAAAAATATCTCTATTTCTATTTATTATTGGAATTTATTTATAAAATTCACCAAGTTTTATATAATGATTTTGAGATCTTCACTAATTTCCTTCAAGAATTAAGAGTTTTATTTTCTTCATCCTCCATGAAACAAGAGGGAATTTTACTAACCATAATTATACGTCTTTATGTCATAGTTCTTAAGTAAACAAAAATTAGGAATTTATCATTTAAAAGGATTATTATTTTTTTCAATAAGTATTATTTTTTTCAATAACTATTTTTGTTTTAGAATTTAGATGTATAATCCTCTTGAGATATAACTTTTCTAAAAGTTAATTTACAATTAAATTTTTATTATATAAACTATCTACAATCAAATATAAAACATTTTCTTAATACTTGCACAATATTATGATAAAGTTATTCTACCATGTAGGATGATCTTCCTCCTTTATCAATTGTTTTTTTCTCTTCATTGTAAGAGATTCAAAAAAATGATTGTTCAACATTGTGATTGACTAATGCAACACTCTCATCATTTTCTTGCATAACATACACAATAGAATAGTTCATTTAACTACCATAGTATTTTGTGTTGAAGAACTCCATGATCTATGTCCATATTATTTAAATCCATAACATGTGTGTATGTAAATGTGCATCCATGACATTTATGATTAGATTTTCTACCTTGGTTGAATTTTCTTTTCATTATTTTCACATTATCAATACACCGAGATGTTATTTTATTTCATTGTTACGTAGAATTTATTATCATCAAAAATTTCCATGAACTTACATGAGATTACTTCACATGCATGCTACTCCTTATTTCCTTTAGGAAACATTTTGTAAAGCCCACATTTTCGATGCACCAAAACCCATGATAAAACATCATTAATACATAGAAAATTTATAGAATAATTTTTTTTGTTTGAAGGAGGGTGGAAAGAAGATAACCATCTACTAGGTAAAAATATTTCTCATTTAATAAATTCCACACATTTGTAAATTTGTCGTAACCAAATTAATAATTAAATATTATTAATATTTTCCAAGATCAATCATATTTAATTCTTCTCCTAGGTGTAGTGCCCACTTCCCTTCGAAACCTTTTTAATTATTAATTTTGATACTGTCGACTACACTTATGGATATATTGTAGCTTTTTTATTTAGCATGATATTAGATGTTAGAGATACTAGATTGTTGTTGATTTTGACTCATATATGATGCATGTGGATTATTAGAGACATTTTATATTGATGTTGATATACTATTGACATGGTTATTTATATATATTTCGACATGCGATATACTTTCATAACACTAACTAGGCATTAATAATTTAACTAATGTTGTGATCATTTTGACACGGATGAAACTTTGGACAAATTTTTCTATAAATTGTAAATGATAATGTATTTTTCTACATGAAAATTGTTTCGTATATATATGATTGTGGATTTTTTTGCATATTTTATCATAGATGTTTTTAATGCAGCCATGAGGGTGAAGGAGGTATTTATGTGTTTTGTAGGTAAATTTATTCACAACAAACATCGGGGGATTAGAGACCAACCACATTGGAATTTTAGGTGAATTCAACAAGGATACCCATGAAAACATGTAATTGTGTGTGAGTTAGAATTACTTGGTTAGGGGTAAAATGTGACCAAGGGGTTATGTGTTGTCTTTTATTTTAGTTCTATTTTATTAATGTTAGTATGTGTTCTTTTAGTGATGTAATTTACTTGTTTTAATTATTTAGATTTTGATGTATGTTTTTCCCTTTATCTCAATGGGTCTAAGTGACTTATTAAAATTAGAAATGTTGTCCTAAAATAATTAAAGATGTGAACAAAAGAAGTTCATTTATTAGACTTGATTTACTTTTGGATTTTGTGTTGTGTGTTGAATGCTTGAGATCTCGAGTGTTATACACTCTACTCTTCATGGGAAACTCGAATTTCACCTTAAGGGCCAATTTTGAAGGCTTGTGGGAGAAGTCAAACTTGTACCACACCTCTTAAATTGCTATGCCAACCATACCTATGGGTTAGGGGGTCAAAATTAGGCCCCAAGAGGTGTTTTGGGAAGATAAAAAGGTGAAATGTTTATTACTCTTTTTTCAAGTAACTAATTTTTTCCTTACGGGGTGTGGGCTTAGATCGTGTGTGTAAGTTACTTGTCATTCCCCTCACCCACGAATTTAAGGTGCATTGGGTTTGAGTTTTGAATTCTTAGGTGTAGTTGAGGATGAGTGATGTGGCATCCGACATGGAGCCATTTCATCCACCTCTCTCCCTTTTCTATTTATTAGAGTTGTTTTCCTATTTGGGAGTTACTTCATTATCTTGTGGTTTTGAATTTTTGGAGAGTTAGAGGATTTTCAGGAGTGCTTGTGGATTGTTGGAGCTTTTGGATGCTTTCTAGGTTCTAAGGAGCTTGGGGATTTAATCTTGGAACAAACTCTACTATGGAAAGGTAGGAGTTTTACCTTGTTTATGTTATGCTTTATTTTATGTTTATGTACTTGTGATGAGTATTATTTTGTTTGGAAGGTTTTTTGGGTGTGGGTAGATTGCCTAAGTTTGGAGTAGGAGGAGACTATGGGGAGATTTCATGTAGGGAGGCATAAGATTTTACTTTCTTTTTTAGAGGGATTTTGGGTAATGAATGCTTGCATTTCTTACTTTTCTTCTCTCGAGTGAGGCATAAGAGATTGAAGGAGTCATAAGTGTATGTGGGATGTAAACGAGGTATTTGAGGGAGGCATAAGAGTATGTAGGGGATTTTAGGTATGCATTTGAGGCTTTAAGGTGTGCACCCATTCCCATTGGGAGGCATAAGGGGCCTCCCAAAGTAGGTCTTGCTCATGTGGCTTTCATTTTAAGCCGTGTGTTTGGTTATTTTGTTGTTATTATTTCTTCTTTTGTAGTTGATTAGAATATAGTTGAAACAGTTATGAAATATTTTTATGTGTTGTGGAAGATTGTTTGTTTCCATAGTCCGATCCACCTTTCATTGTAATGTGGTTGGGGCTCGGGGGCCAATGATGAGGATGGCTTCTCCTCCTCATTGGATATTTTGTTGGGTGGAGAGTGTTGCCTCTACCCTATTTTTTTGTGAATCAAGCATATCATGAAGAAGAAATCTTTTTGGAGTTGTGAACCTTGGAAATTTTTGTGGAGTCGCTAAGAAAATCCTTCTTTTGATAAAATTTCCTTTGTGTCATTGCGAATTAGATTGGTGGAACTTGTAATATTGTATTCCATTTGTACCCAAAATTCTTGTATGATTTCCCACTTCAAGTGGAAGAATTTGTAATAATTTCTTATGAAGAATAGTTGCATTCAAATATTGTTATTAAATTTGCATTGTATGTTGAAAGAAACAAAAGAAGAAAGATATGTGTTGTAAGTTAGTTTTGTGAAATAGAAAAGAAAATTGTTGTCTTTATTTGAAGTGTTAGATTATTTTGAGAAAAGAGGTTCCTTATTTTTAAAGGAAATGAGCAATTGGAAAAGAATGTTTACTACATTGTGAAGTTTGCAATATGGTAAAAGAGAAAGGAGAAATATAGTAAACTTGAATGTAAAATAAAGTTCTTATAGTCATTTTTGATATATGGAGTTTTAATGAAGATGAAAGAGAAAAAAATTGATAAATGGAATTGTTGCAATTTTAATTAAGAAAATAACAATGTAGAAGTCGATATAAATCTATTATTTTACTCTTGAAATAGAAAGAAAATTTAGTTAAACAAAATGGAATAGATCTAGTAGTTATTATTATTACTATTGGATTTCAAATGCTTTAAATGAGTAATTTTAACTAAGAAATGATCAAATGGAATGAAATATCAAAACTGGAAACTTTAGGTGCATAAAATCAAGTTCAGAATGTGATTTGGAACATTGTAGTAACTTTTACTTTTGTAAAACTCTTGGAGTTTTAGGTTCTGCTTTCTAGAAACAAGACTGTCATGTCATCTGTGTAGAGCGTCGGTCCCGTAACCGCCGCTCGCCAAGGTGGCGGTCTCAAAACTACCACTTAGTAGGGCGGTGGTCCATGGTTTGTCACCTAGGTAGGGTGGCGATCTTAGGACCGCCAATCTACTCTAGGCGATGGTTTTGTCACTTACGGAAGAATTCCTCGATTCGTACTGCCTACGCAAGCTTTCAACTGGTTTATTCTAACTTTTAAGTTTGTAAAATTACATAAGAAGAAAGAGACAATCAAATATTTTTGTATTAAACATTTAAACCTACAAATGGAAGATTTAAGACATTCCTTCTCATTTATATTTATGGGATTGGGTTTGCCACAAATAGAAAACCCCAAATACACTTAGTGTTGAAAAAAAACCAGATTGGTAAAGGATAAACCCTCCCAATACTTGAATGGAAGTAATAAAAATATTAAACTTTAATCTAAACTAATCTAAACTAGATATCCTTGTAGAAACCTCCATAGTTCTTCCTCTTTTTGTCGATGGCTTTCTCCTCTCCAACCTGCAATTTTAGCAAACAAATAGACTAAATGAGGGAAATAGAATAAGGAGGAAAGGATTTAATTTAAATTCATATGGATTTTAGGGCTAATTTTGGAACCCTAGGATCTAGTGGCCAAGATTGTTTTAATCTAAGGGTGGAGGATTCACCCTACTTTTGTTTGGTAGAAACATATCTTAAATGTTTAAATTAAATCATTAAGGGTATGTGTAGATTGGTGAATGGGGCCATTTAATTGCCTTAAAGTGTTAAACCTTTCTTAGCTCTTAGCAAGCCTTAGGAGACAATGGAAAGGACTCTAAGTAATAGGATACTAAATATAAATAAACTAACATAAGGGTAACCTTATTAGGATTGAACATAAAGAAAAGAAGAAGAAAACATTTAACTATGTAAATTAATCTTTGGCACCTTCCTAATGAATAATGGATTAATGGACCTTAGAGTTAAACTTGATATTATGTTAACCTTTTATCTAGACCTGGTTCTTTAATTGAAAAGTGGAGTTTAGTGGTGTTAGTTAGTTTTGTATCCTAGGGATTAACATCCTTGTAACTGTTTATCCTCTTAGCTTTATCTTGTAACAAAAAAACTTAGTTGCAATTTTTGGGATAAGTTTTGCGTGTTAGCGTGTTTTTAGAATGTCATTTTGATGGGTGTTACATTTGGTATCGTAGTCGTGGGTTCAAAGATTGGACCCACACATGAGATGAACTTTTAACCTAGCACAAAATTGTTCTTTTAAATTTAGAAAACCACACTAGATGATATTAAGATAATTTTAGAAAAGTTAGAAAAATGAAAAAACCAAAATGAGGAACTAAATCTCACCTTTTTCCATGCGGGAGGCACTGAACCAAATGAGGGTCTTTTCATATAGACCAAGGTATACCACTGCTAGATCATGATGTAGCAAATGATCCTCCTTCCTTATATTTTATAGATGCTTCAGGACATCAATGTCATTTTATGTGGAGGGTCCCTAGGAGGATGAATTGCTAGATAGGATATGGAACCATCAATTGAGGCTAGGGAATCTCCTCGATACAACGAGGAGCATGGGGTAGAGAACTTCTATGTGGAGTCGACCAGGAAAAGTCACCACAAAGAGGGCATGGAGATAGGATTTCAAGACATAGGGACAGATCTTGGAGCCCTAGATAGAGGGAGGAGCATGTAGAGAGACCTAGGGCTCATTAGTTTTCAGTCAGTAGACCATATCGGGAAATCCTAAAGTTATAACCATCTCATTATTCTAGAGATATAGGAGGTTTTCAGGAAGAGTCCTAGTTGGTGAGCTTGAGCGGATGCTTCAAGCTTTGCCCTTGTACTAGCAACATGAAATCTCATGTTGCGATCCATCTTCTAAGGGATGGACTAGGAGTCTGGTGGAGGACCAAGGAGCAGAAGCTCCATGTTTCCTCGTAGATAGTTACTTGGGATCTTTTGAGAAGTGTTTTAGGAGTAGGTATTTTCCCATGAGGTTTATTTAGCGAAATAGACGAGTTTCATGACCTTCGCCACCATCTATGACCGTAGTAGTCGAGTATGAGATTAAATTTTCTGATCTACTCTAGTACGTTGACTATATGCAGGATGAGAAAGTAGGGAATCACCTGTTCATCTGGGGCCTAATTTGGATTTGGGTGTTGTGGTATGCATTCATTTCCCATAGACATTAGGAAAGGTCATAGGGAAGGCCTATATTGTAGAGAGAGACACGAGGGAAGACATAACAGGATAGAGACAGACTTGAGCCACATGTAATAGATGTAGGATGGAAAATCAAGGGGATCAGTTCCTCCTCCATGTGGTGGGTGGAATTCAAGACAAGATTCATTTAGGCCACCACAACATCCACCTCGGCGAAAGAGTAGTGGCATTAGACCTACCCACCTTATAGACCTCCTCAAATATTTGATGCACAGAGGGGGTAGATTATGGGGCCTCCTCCTAGAGCTTCCATCGGGACAAAAGGTGTATAGAGAGCTTAGTTAGTAATATCCCATCAAGAGAGACCTCAACACTCCATATCTCGTATCGTGAGTTTCAACATCTTAGACCTCTAGAGCACATGCTGGAATTTCATCTCACCGGAGAGGACTAGGCGATGTTATGGTTGTGGTGTTACTAGAAATAATTGGAGAGAGTTCCCACAAAACCCTAACAACAAGGGTAAGACAGAGATCTTAGATTCTACTGTTGGAGATATGGCACGGAGCCATCGGATCTATGTAGTGGTTGAGAACTACCGTGCTAAGCACCAAATTACTATGATAGAGATGATAGGTAGTATTGGTGGTGTTTCCACCTCTACATTATTTCATTCTGGTTCATCTAATTCTTTTATTGCACCATCGATAGTAGATCATTGTTTGTTAGTGGAAGTTAGCGGGGTTGTAGTTGGGACGTTGAGATGGCTTCAAGAGTCAAAATTTTGGTATACTCCCTAGTTAAGGAGTGTGTTGTGGATTTGGGACCCTTCACCACTACTTCGGATCTTTGAATCCTTCCATTGGGTTCCTATGGTGTCATCTTGGGCATGGAATGGTTGTTTGCACATAGAGCTAGAGTGGATTGTTACCATAAGACTATTTCTTGTACAGATGATCTAGGAGTGGAGTCAGTGATAGCAGGGGTTAGGAGGCTCGTTTCTATTTGCACCATCTCCACTATGCAGCTTAAGCAAAGCGGTGTACGCGGGGGTTTTCGGATGTATGTTGTTACGATTAGTGACAGATCTCGAAGATGATTCTAGTGGACCATCCCTTGATGACCATCACATCTTAAAGAAGTTTGCTAATGTTTTTCCATGGGAACTACGAGTTACCTCCCCACGTGATATATATTTCCACATAGATCTGTTCTAATCACGAGCCTATCTCACAAGCATCTTATCGATGACTACTCCCGAGATATATGAGCTCAAGTTATAGCTTGAGGGCCTCTAGAAAATTACTAATCCATTCTAGATTATCCCCTTGGGTGCACTTGTGATCTTTGTAAAGAAGAAGGACGGATCTCTGTGGTTTTGTATTGATTACCACCCAATTGAACAAAGTAACGATCTAGAATCATTACCCCTTCCGCACATTGATGATTTATTTGACCAAATGAAGGGGGCCGATTTTTCTCCAAGATATGGCTACTACGAATTAACAATGGTACCTTTCGGTCCGACGAATGCCCCCACATTGTTCATGAGTTTGATGAATGGGGTATTCAAGACTTTTGTATATCGATTTGTGTTCATCTTCCTGGATGACATTTTTATTTTCTCACGTACACATGAGGAGCAAGAGGAGCACCTTCACTAGGTTCTTCAGTGTCTTCGTGAGAAGCATCTTTAGGGTAACCTAGAGAAGTGTGTGTTCTTTCAAATAGAGGTGCAGTATTTGTGCCACATCATTTTTGGGGAAGGTATCATAGTCAATCCTTCCAAGATTCAAGCTATTATGGATTGGCCATCATCCACCAATGTGATTGAGGTGCACGGCTTCATGGGTTGGGCAAGTTATTACAGGATATTTGTTCAGGACTTTTCTCAAATTACGTTCCCAATCACTTCTTCCTTCAGCGGAAAGGGAAGAAGTTTTTTGGTTTTGTAGATGTGAGCAGGCCTTGGACACTGAAGGAATGCCTCATGATAGTGCCTATTCTTATAGTGCTAGATCCTTATGATGAGTTCTACATTTTCACATAAGCTTGTTTTGGTAGGACTTGGAGGTGTGTTGATGCGGGAGGACAGAGTAGATTCATTTGAGTATTGCAAAATTAAGGTTCATGAGCTCAATTATCTGACTCATGATCTTGAGCTTGTAGCAGTTGTGCATGCCTTAGTGTGGTGGAGACATTTCCTTCTTGTCCAAAGATTTACACTCAAGATTGATCACTTGAGTCTTCGCCACCTCTTCACATAGCCCAATCTCAAGGCCCATTAGTGGCATTGGATGGAGTTGCTTTACAAGTATGATATGAAGATAGAGCATGTGAAAGGAAGGATAATTTAGTTGCAGACGCTTTAAGAAGACAGAGGCATGTGGCTATGGCTACTTTAGTAGTTACAGGTTTACGGAGCAGGATTTTATAGCAGCTTCCTCATGACAGCTTCTACCTTGCATCCAGAGCAGAGATTAAGTCTCAGAGGCCCCTTGAGGGGAGATTTGATGGATTTTCATTAGAGGTAGATGGTCTTCTTAGACACATAGGTCGAGATATATGTTCCTAGAGATGGAGACTTGAGACAGACATTTTGACAAAGGCTCATCATGCACCTTATTCAACCCATCTCGGGGTGAAGAAGATGCACACCACTTTGAGATAGTTGTACCATTGGAGAGGACTTCAAAAATACTTGGCTCAGTTGTGTCACGTTGTTTAGAGTGTTAGAGGGTGAAGGCCGAGCATCGCATCAACTAGCCTTCTCTTTCCTCATGCTATATTGGAGTGGAAATGGGACACCATTTCCATGGACTTCATTGTTGGGTTACCGACATCGAGATACCACCATGATGCCATCATGGTCATGGTGGATAAATTGATGAAAGTGGCTCATTTTTCTTCGGTGAAGACCACCTACATAGCCAGTACAGTGGCATGGGTATATCTTGATGAGATTTCCATATTACATGATCCTTTGTGATCACACTTCCCATTTCTAGACCACCTTACAGCATGCTCTTAGGATAAGGATCAATTTCAGCACGACATATCACCCTGAGATAAATGGAAAGACTGAGTGGGTGAATTAGATCCTAGAGGACATGGTTAGGATGTACGTTATGGATCATCAATCAAGATGGGAGGAGTATATATACGTGGTTGAGTTTTATCCAACAATAGTTTCTAGAGTTTGATAGGCATGGCTCCTTTTTAGGCATTATATGGCAGAGAGTGCATGTCACCTCCTAGTTAGGACAGGTTAGAGGAAACATTTTCTCTCGGGCCATCCTTATTACAGACATGGAGCGAGGTTATTTTGATCATATATAGATTAAAGGAGGCACAGGATAGGTAAAAGAAGTATGTGAACCAAAGATAGGACATATTGTACTTATGAGGTGGGCATGAAGGTTTTCTTCATGTAAGACCGCCTAAGAGACTATCCATTACGAGAAAAGGTTTTGAACATACTCCTAGGTTTGTGGGTCCCTTTGAGATTTTGTAGCACATCGGTACCTTGGCCTATCGTCTAGCGTGGCCACCTAGCTTGTCTCAAGGCGTCCATGATGTGTTTCATGTTTCTATGCTTAGTAGATATATTTATGATCCTTATAAGGTGCTAGATTGAACCACATTATAGGTGTAGGATCAAGGGTTGGTGATGGTGTATTCCATCCACATCATGAACACAAGACCCTACACCTTCATGGTAGAGAGATTGACCGTGTTCGAGTCCAAAGTGGGATAGGTATGATGTGATTACTTCTACATGGGAGGATGCTATATTGCTATGAGTGCAGCTCTCACACCTGTTCCACTAAATTCTAGTAGGAATTCGAGTATAAGGTGAGGTGGATGTAGTGCCCACCTCCCTTTTAAACTCTTTTGATTATTGATTTCGATATTGTCAACTACACGTATGGATATATTGTAGCTTTTTTATTTAACATGATACTCAATGTTAGAGATACTTTGGGTACTGTTGTTGATTTTGACTCATATACGATGCATGTGGATTATTCGAAACATTTTATATTGCTGTTGATATCCTATTGACAGGGTTACTTATATATATTTTTGACATGCAATATACTTTCGTCACATGAAGTAGGCTTTGATAATTTAACTAATGTTGATCATTTTGATAGAAATTTTTCTAAAAATTGTAAATGATATCGTATTTGCCTAGATGATAATTGATTCGTATATAGATGATTGTGTATTTTTAATCCATATTTTATCATAGATATTTGTAATGTGACCATGAGGTGAAGGAGGTATTTATGTGTTTTTAATGCAATTTATTCACAATATTTGTAATGTGACATCGAGGGGATTTTATGTGTTTTTCAGTAAACCAACCACATTGGAATTTTAGGTGAATTGTAGGTAACAAGGATACCCATGACAACATGTAATTGTGTGTGAGTTAGAATTACTTGGTTAGGGGAAAATTGTGACCAAGGGGTTATGTTTTGTCTTTTATTTTATTTCTCTTTTATTAATGTTAGTATGTGTTCTTTTAGTGATGTAATTTACTTGTTTTAATTATTTAGATTTTGATGTATGTTTTTCCCTTTATCTAAATGGGTCTAAGTGACTTATTAAAATTAGAAATGTTTTCCTAAACTAATTAAAGATGTGAACAAAAGAAGTTCATTTATTAGACTTGATTTACTTTTTGATTTTGTGTTGTGTGTTGAATGCTTGAGATCTCGAGTGTTGTACACTCTACTCTTCATGGGAAACTCGAATTTCACCTTAAGGGCCAATTTTGAAGGCTTGTGGGAGAATTCAAACTTGAACCACACCTCTTAAATTGCTATGCCAACCCTACCTATGGGTTGGGGGTCAAAATTAGGCCCCATGCGATGTTTTGGGAAGATAAAAAGGTGAAATGTTTATTACTCTTTTTTCAAGTAACTAATTTTTTTCCTTATGGGGTGTGGGCTTAGATCATGTGTGTAGGTTACTTGTCATTCCCCTCACCCATGAATTTAAGGTGCATTGGGGTTGAGTTTTGACTTCTTAGGTGTAGTTGAGGATGAGTGATGTGGCATCCTACATGGAGCCATTTCATCCACCTCTCTCCTTTTCTATTTATTAGAGTTATTTTCCCTATTTGGGAGTTACTTCATTATCTTGTGCTTTTGATTTTTGGAGAGTTAGAGGATTTTCAGGAGTTCTTGTGGATTGTTGGAGCTTTTGGATGCTTTTAGGTTATTAGGAGCTTGGGGATTTAATCTTGGAACAAACTCTACTATGGAAAGGTAGGAGATTTACCTTGTTTATGTTATGCTTTATTTTATGTTTATGTACTTGTGATGAGTATTATTTTGTTTGGAAGGTTTTTTGGGTGTGGGTAGATTTCCTAAGTTTGGAGTAGGAGGATACTATGGGGAGATTTCATGTAGGGAGGCATAAGAGTTTACTTTCTTTTTGGAGGGATTTTGGATAAGGAATGCTTGCATTTCTTACTTGTTCTTCTCTTGAGGAGGCATAAGAGATTGAAGGAGGCATAAGTGTATGTGGGATGTAAAAGGGGTACTTGAGGGAGGCATAAGAGTATGTAGGGGATTTGAGATATGCATTTGAGGCTTTAAGGTGCGCACCCATTCCCATTGGGAGGCATAAGGGGCCTCTAAATAGGTCTTGCTCATGTGGCTTTCATTTTAAGTTGTGAGTTTCGTTATTTTGTTGTTATTATTTCTTATGTTGTAGTTGATTTGAATATGGTTGAAACAGTTGGATATATTTTTATGTGTTGTGGAAGAATGTTTTTTTCCATGGTTGGATCCACCTTTCATTTTAATGTGGTTAGGGCTCGGGGGCTAATGAGGAGGATGGCTTTTCCTCCTCATTAGATATTTTGGTTGGGTGGAGAGTGTTGCCTATCCTCCTATTTTGTTATGAATCAAGCATATCATGAAGGAGCTATCTTGTTGGTGTTGTGAAGCTTGGAGATTTTGGCAGAGTCCCTAGGAAAATCCTCTTATAATAAAACTTGCATTATGTCATTCCCACTTAGAGTGGAGGAACTTGTAATATTTTATTCCATTTGTAGATTAAATTCTTGTATGATTTCCCACTTCAAGTGGATGACTTTTTAATAATTTCTTGTAAAGGAAAGCTACATTCAAATATTGTTATTAAAGTTTCATTGTATGTTGAAAGAAACAAAAGAAGAAAGATATGTGTTGTAAGTTAGTTTTGTGAAATAGAAAAGAAAACTATTGTCTTTATTTGAAGTGTTAGCTTGTTGTGAGAAAAGAAGTTCCTTATTTTTAAATAAATGAGCAATGGGAAAAGAAATTTTACTACATTGTGAAGTTTGCATTATGGTAAAAGAGAAAGGAGAAATATAGAAGTTGTAATATGTTAAAATGTGTGCATAGTAAACTTGAATGTAAAATAAAGTTGTTATAAGCATTTTTATATATGAAGTTGTTGTGAAGATGAAAGAAACAAAAAAATGAGATTTCTTTTAGATTTGTTTTAGAGATTTCATTTTGGAGGAGATAATTTTGGTATTACATGTTAAAAATAAAAAAAAATTAATGCAACATGGCACATAAAACTTTAATCATAAGAACATGTAACATGGCACTTATGTCTCCTAATGGATGAAGGTCTCCACCTTAAAAGTAAAAAAACTTTATTCACACAACCGCAACAAAACTCTTATCCTTCCCTCAATTTCTCTTATGTCTCCCTCAACTCTTATCCCTCCCTTGATAAAATTATCAACATAAATAAGAAGTATTTCTTATCATCACAAGGTGGGACATTCAAATGAAAAATCCTTCCAAATGCATAATATAGAATCATATCCCTCCCTCAATAAATCCCCATTTTCTTTCTCCTACTCAACCTAAAACCATTTTTTCCCAAAACCAAAACACACAGCATTCATTCATTTACAACCATTTTCAAAACAAAATAGAAATAACAATACATGAATGAAGTCCCTACATTTCCAATGCTAGAGTATCCAATCCACTAGCACAAGCTCCAAGATTTTCCAATTCTAAATCAAGCACAATCTCACAAGATTCCAACAAGAACTCTAAAAGAAATCTCCTCCAAAAATGAAAGTGGGAAAATAAAACATGTAACACCAAAATTATCTAACAAAATTTAATAAATAGAAAATGAGAAGAGGAAGGTTAGGTTTCTCCATGCAGGATGGCACATCACTTCTCTTAAACTCTACATCACATGGGAAAACACCAAATCAAATGCTCATAAATTTGTGGGTGAGAATATAACAAGTTCTCCTTCCACACACAAACCATTAAACAAACTCCAAAGGACAAAATTAAAATATCTTGTAAGATGGTTCAATAAGTTCACCTTTTTAGATTCCAAAACACATAATGGGGCCTAATTTTTACCCCTTAATCTATAGGTATAATTGGTAGATGAATTTAAGAGGTGTGGGCCAAGCTTAAATTTTCTCACAAGCCTCCAAAATTAGCCTTTAAGCCTAAATCCGAATTTGACATGCAAGGTTGAGTACACAACACTAAAACCAATAAAAATCCTTTCAAACCCATATTGAAATCAAGGAAAATATACCAAAATTAAATACCCCTTGGTCACATCCCAAATTACTTTAATTAACATGTTTAATCAATTTAAGTAAGAGCATATTACCTAGAAAATTAGAGTTAAATACATTACTATAGTAAATCACATACTAACAAAAGGGAAAGAAACAAAATATTTACCAAAGGTAACATCTGAGACCACCCCCAATAGGGACATCTTAATAATTTATCAACAACATAAAAACATACATGAAACACAAGTTTCCAAGATGACCTATTTCCAATACCCAAAATTCCTTCATCGTTGTTCTCATATCCCTTTAATTTGTTGTTTTATAATTTCCTTCAAAATTGAAACAATACTTCTATAAAATCCTGTCATATCAATGTCATGAAAATAATAAAACATACATATACATATCAATTCACATTATCAAATAAAGTAACTACGTCATCACTAGAATCAAACAATTTCATCAATCGCTCACAATTTAAAAATATTTCAATTCTATCATTTCATTAATTAACAAAAGATCACAAGACTAACTAGATCATCTAACAAAATCTATCTATCAAAATCCAATGTGTTAGTATATATATAAAGTAGTAACTCTAGATCATCATCAAATACTGAAATGTCAATCCATGCATATAATTCACACTATGTGTCACCACATATCCATAATCAAATATTTGTAATGTCTAACAAAATACTAATCAAATATAGTAATTTTCATTTACCCATGTCCACTGATCAAATATAATAACAAAGTCAATTCCTCCAATCCAAAGTAAAAATCATAGTAAGATCAATGTCAAAGAGGAGTGGGCACTACAAATCTTCTAGTAAAAAAACCTATCTCTCTCTTTCTATCTCATCTCATAAATTCCTTCATTTTTTTTAAATTTCTTCAACATCTAGTGTATCTCTTTAATAATTTCCTTTCCTCCAAAGATGAGGCATAACTAAAACTAGTGTAATTTACATTTTTTGAGTATAGGTAACAAAAATTTGGGGACATCAATCAACAAGTGAATAATTAGTGGAATGTGTGAGAATTCTGTAGAAATTATTGGACATTTTTCACATTTTTAAGGTGGGAAAAATTATTATAACAATCTTATAATATGAAGATTATTGGGTAGAAGGTGTGAAGGTATAGGATTTCATAGATATGCATTGTTTGAGGAAGCCAAATGAAAAAGGATAAATGTTTTAATAGGTCACTAAGATTGAGTAACAATACATGATGACATTGAAAAAGGGATCAAAACTAAGAAATACCATTTATAGGATATGGAATCCAATCAATGATGAGGTTTTATAGTGTAGAATCATTTCATAATAAGAAACACCTATAGAATAATTAATAAAGTATGAAGTTTCTTAGGTTTACCTATGACATAAAGAGGAGCTAATAACATCTATGTTATCATAGATGTGTTTCCTAAAATGCAACATTTTATGTCTTAGAGGAATATTTGTGATACAAATCAAATCATTAACTCTTTATTTAAGGAGGTTATAAGGATGCAATGTATAAGAAAGGAATACAATTTTTTTGATTCATTTTTGTAGGCATTCTTGAAAAGGTTGAATACAAAGATAAATTTAGTTCATCATATTATCCATGGATTGATTGATGGATCGATGTAGTAAATACAAATATTGTAGATTTTCAAATATGTTTGGTACAAGACAAGGATGAACAAGGAATTTCGTGCTTTGGAACAAGTATAATATTATAACAACTCAACAAGTAAGAGACAAGTAATAAAATTTATGGTTTTGTATATGGATAACCCTTGAGGAGTTTTCAAATAGTGAGAATTACTTCAAAAGAAGAAAGGAGTGGAAAAGTAAACTATTTTGAAAACTTTGTAAAAGAGGTGAATCTACAAACATGCATATACATGGATAATATTGATGAATATTACAAGTAACATGAAGATGAGAAGAGAAGGTATGTTTAAACTCAAGTTATAATTTTTTTCTTATTTTTTTAGAGAAAACATATTTCCTAAGGACCCACCTATATTATGATAAAGTCAAATAAACTAATACCATATATAAATATTTGAATAATTTTATGAAAAAAATAATGAAATTGAGTTTCCATTAGGCATCCATGTATTTAATCTATTTAATGAGGCATAAATGTATCCATTGTAGGAATGTAAGAAAAAAATTATGGAACTTGGTGCAAAATATGATGGGGTGAAATGGAGACATTAGTTACACAAACAAGTGTTGAAATAGGATGAAAGGGTGATCAATAATTGATAATAGAATACAAGAAATAATGTGTACCAAGATTAGTGTATTAAATTGAAAGGAATGGATAGTGATAATATAACCTAGGTGATTGCAACAAATGTCACTATACATGTATTTATAATAAAACATATTTCTTAAGTAGGATGTCATGTTTTAAAAATTATTTGAGGTGTATCTTCTTAGAACTTTTAGGATCAGAGGAAATCCTATATAAACAAATAATATTCATATTTGATCATGTACAAAAATTTCTTGAGTGCAAACCACACAATAATAATTGGTCTACAAAATCATAATAGAATCTACATAATTTAATTAGATACACAAAGGATGTGCAAGACTAATTGGGGCCATGAAATAATGGTATAATTTAAAAAAGCATAACATAAGCCCATAACACTCTAGGATCCATGGAAGTATGTTCAAACTATGTCATCCGGTTGAAGTCTAGAAAGACTAAAAATGAATAATATACTTTAAGATGTTGGGAGTAGATACATATGAACAACAATGGTGTGTGGGTGTCAATGAAGAAAAATTTTTATGCTTTAGTATTTGTGATGGTTCCTTTTTCATCATCATTATAGTGTCTCATATTTTTAGGATTCTTATTATAGCATGTAGGTAAGTATTACGTAACATTTGCATATCTTACATATATGTATAAAAATACCATTTTTCTTAGGAAAGGGAGATGATTTAGGAAATTTTTCTCACAAGTGACATATCCTATGTAAGTATATACTCTAATCTACTAATTTTTATAAATTAATTTTTGAGGTAATATTATTTTCTCTTAGTCTCTATCTTATAATCTTTGTGCTTGTTATTTGAGTTAATTTAATAAATTTATTGTTTTTCATCAATTTAATTTTAATAATGGATTAGGTACAATTTTTATACTTTTATGCAAATAACTAATGAATATGATGTCTTTGATTGATCCTCATTGGGATACCTAATGACATCTGCATCATATCCAAACTTCGAGATATATCTTATGAAATATCATGGACCTACCAAACTAATCTATCATGTCATCCATTACGAAAATAGAAATATATATTTGATTGTGACCATGTTTATTGTTCACTTTCCTATATGCACATTTTTCTTTCATTTTTCTCTTCTCTTTTAGCACTACCATAAATAGGATTTGATTTTCTATTATCACCCCTATATCTACAAGATATTTCATGTTATTTTACACTTTTACGTTCATTTGTGATGTCTACCTATATACCTATTTATTTCAAAAACAATTACATGAGATTTAATATGTGAAATGGCTTAAACTCGTCTTCATTATAATTCCATCTAGAAATTACACCGAAATCATTGTTGTGTAAAGAACTCAAGAAATCCATTTCTTATAGAACTATCTCTTATTGCTCTATTGATGCATACATTTTTCAAAGGACTTATAATTATTGTTAAAAATATCTCTATTTCTATTTATTATTGGAATTTATTTATAAAATTCACCAAGTTTTATATAATGATTTTGAGATCTTCACTAATTTCCTTCAAGAATTAAGAGTTTTGTTTTCTTTATCCTCCATGAAACAATAGGAATTTTATCGACCATAATTATACTTCTTTATGTCATAGTTCTCAAGTAAACAAAAATTAGGAATTTATCATTTAAAAGGATTATTATTTTATTCAATAAGTATTATTTTTTTTCAATAACTATTTTTGTTTTAGAATTTAGATGTATAATCTTCTTGAGATATAATTTTCTAAAATTTAATTTAAAATTAAATTTTTATTATATAAACTATCTACAATCAAATATAAAACATTTCTTAATACTTGCACAATATTATGATAAAGTTATTCTACCATGTAGGATGATCTTCCTCATTTATCAATTGTTTTTTTCTCTTCATTGTAAGAGATTCAAAAATGATAGTTCATCATTGTGATTGACTAATGCAACACTCTCATCATTTTCTTGCATAACATACACAATAGAATAGTTCATTTAACTACCATAGTATTTTGTGTTGAAGAACTCAATGATCTATGTCCATATTATTTAAATCCATAACATGTGTGTATGTAAATGTGCATCCATGACATTTATGATTATATTTTCTACCTTGGTTGAATTTTCTTTCATTATTTTCACATTATCAATACACTGAGATGTTATTTTATTTCATTGTTACGTAGAATTTATTATCATCAAAAATTTCCATGACCTTACATGAGATTACTTCACATGCATGCTACTCCTTATTTAATTTAGAAAACATTTTGTAAAGCCCATATTTTTTATGCACCAAAACCCATGATAAAACATCATTAATACATAGAAAATTTATAGAATATTTTTTTGTTTGAAGGAGGGTGGAAAGAAGATAACCATCTATTAGGTAAAAATATTTCTCATTTAATAAATTCCACACATTTGTAAATTTTTCATATTATTAATAATTAAATATTATTAATATTTTCCAAGATCAATCATATTTAATTCTTCTCCTAGGTGTAGTGCCCACTTCCCTTCAAACCTTTTTAATTATTAATTTTGATATTTATCGACTACACACTTGGATATATTGGCTTTTTTATTTAGCATGATACTAGATGTTAGAGATTAGATTGTTGTTGATTTTGACTCATATATGATGCATGTGGATTATTAGAGACATTTTATATTGATGTTGATATACTATTGACATGGTTACTTATATATATTTCCTTACGACATGCGATATACTTTCATAACATTTACTAGGCATTAATAATTTAACTAATGTTGTGATCATTTTGACATGGATGAAACTTTGGACCAAAATTTTTCTATAAATTGTAAATGATACTATAGTTTCCTAGATGAAAATTGTTTCATATATAGATGATTGTGGATTTTTTTGCATATTTTATCATAGATGTTTTTAATGCAGCCATGAGGGTGAAGGAGGTATTTATGTGTTTTGTAGGTAAATTTATTCACAACAAACATCGGGGGATTAGAGACCAACCACATTGGAATTTTAGGTGAATTCAACAATGATACCCATGAAAACATGTAATTATGTGTGAGTTAGAATTACTTGGTTAGGGGAAAATTGTGACCAAGGGGTTATGTGTTGTCTTTTATTTTAGTTCTCTTTTATTAATGTTAGTATGTGTTCTTTTAGTGATGTAATTTACTTGTTTTAATTATTTAGATTTTGATGTATGTTTTTCCCCTTTATCTGAATGGGTCTAAGTGACTTATTAAAATTAGAAATGTTGTCCTAAAATAATTAAAGATGTGAACAAAAGAAGTTCATTTATTAGACTTGATTTACTTTTGGATTTTGTGTTGTGTGTTGAATGCTTGAGATCTCGAGTGTTGTACACTCTACCCTTCATGGGAAACTCGAATTTCACCTTAAGGGCCAATTTTGAAGGCTTGTGGGAGAAGTCAAACTTGTACCACACCTCTTAAATTGCTATGCCAACCCTACCTATGGGTTGGGGGTCAAAATTAGGCCCCAGTAGGTGTTTTGGGAAGATAAAAAGGTGAAATGTTTATTACTCTTTTTTCAAGTAACTAATTTTTTCCTTACGGTGTGGGGCTTAGATCGTGTGTGTAAGTTACTTGTCATTCCCCTCACCCACGAATTTAAGGTGCATTGGGGTTGAGTTTTGACTTCTTAGGTGTAGTTGAGGATGAGTGATGTGGCATCCTACATGGAGCCATTTCATCCACCTCTCTCCCTTTTCTATTTATTAGAGTTCTTTTCCCTATTTGGGAGTTACTTCATTATCTTGTGCTTTTGAATTTTTGGAGAGTTAGAGGATTTTCAGGGAGTTCTTGTGGATTGTTGGAGCTTTTGGATGCTTTCTAGGTTCGAGGTCTTGGGGATTTAATCTTGGAACAAACTCTACTATGGAAAGGTAGGAGCTTTACCTTGTTTATGTTATGCTTTATTTTATGTTTATGTACTTGTGATGAGTATTATTTTGTTTGGAAGGATTTTTTGGGTGTGGTTAGATTTCCTAAGTTTGGAGTAGGAGGAGACTATGGGGAATTTCATGTAGGGAGACATGAGTTTACTTTCTTTTTGAGAGGATTTTGGGTAAAGAATTCTTGCATTTCTTACTTGTTCTTCTCTCATAAGAGGAAGGAGGCATAAGTGTATGTGAGATGTAAAAGGGTACTTGAGGGAGGCATAAGAGTATGTAGGGGATTTGAGATATGCATTTGAGGCTTTAAGGTGGGCACCCATTCCCATTGGGAGGCATAAGGGGCCTCCCAATAGGTATTGCTCATGTGGCTTTCATTTTAAGCCGTGTGTTTGGTTATTTTGTTGTTATTATTTCTTTACATTGTATTTTATTCGAATATGGTTGAAACAGCTTTTGAAATATTTTTATGTGTTGTGGAAGATTGTTTGTTTCCATAGTTGGATCCACCTTAAATTGTAATGTGGTTGGGGCTCGGGGCCAATGATGAGGATGGCTTCTCCTCCTCATTGGATATTTTGTTTGGGTGGAGAGTGTTGCCTCTACCCAATTTTTTTGTGAATCAAGCATATCATGAAGGAGAAATCTTTTGGAGTTGTGAAGCTTGGAGATTTTGGTGGAGTCGTTAGAAAATCCTTCTTTTAATAAAATTTCCTTTATGTCATTGCGAATTAGATTGGTGGAACTTGTAATATTGTATTCCATTTGTACCCAAAATTCTTGTTTGATTTACCACTTCAAGTGGAAGAATTTGTAATAATTTCTTATGAAGAATAGTTGCATTCAAATATTGTTATTAAATTTGCATTGTATGTTGAAAAGAAACAAAAGAAGAAAGATATGTGTTGTAAGTTAGTTTTGTGAAATAGAAAGAAAATTGTTGTCTTTATTTGAAGTGTTAGATTCTTTTGAGAAAAGAAGTTTCTTATTTTTAAAAGAAATGAGCAATTGGAAAAGAAAGTTTACTACATTGTGAAGTTTGCAATATGGTAAAGAGAAAGGAGAAATATAGTAAACTTGAATGTAAAATAAAGTTCTTATAGTCATTTTTGATATATGGATTTTAATGAAGATGAAAGAGAAAAAAATTTGATAAATGGAATTGTTGCAATTTTAATTAAGAAAATAACAATGTAGAAGTCGATATAAATCTATTATTTTACTCTTGAAATATAAAGAAAATTTAATTAAACAAAATGGAATAGATCTAGTAGTTATTATTCTTACTATTGTATTTCAAATTTTTAAATGAGTAACTTTGACTAAGATATGATCAAATGGAATGAAATATCAAAATTGGAAACTTTAGGTGCCTAAAATCAAGTTCAGAATGTGATTTGGAACATTTTAGTAACTTTTACTTTTGTAAAACTCTTGGAGTTTAGGTTCTGTTTCTAGGAAACAAGACTGTCATCCTGTGTAGAGCGTCGGTCCTGTAACCGCCGCTCAGGCTAAGGTAGCGGTCTCAAAACTACCACTTAGTAGGGCGGTGGTCCATGGTTTGTCACCTAGGCAGGGTGGCGGTCCCAGGACCGCCGATCTACTCTAGGTAGTGGTTTTGTCACTTACGGAAGAATTCCTCATATTCGTGCCTATGCAAGCTTTCAACTAGTTTATTCTAACTTTTAAGTTTGTAAAATTACATAAGAAGAAAGAAACAATCAAATATTTTTGTATTAAACATTTAAACCTACAAATGGAAGATTTAAGACAATCCTTCTCATTTATATTTATGGGATTGGGTTTGCCACAAATAGAAAACCCCAAATACACTTAGTGTTGAAAAAAACCAGATTGGTAAAGGATAAACCCTCCCAATACTTGAATGGAAGTAATAAAAATATTAAATTTTAATCTAAACTAATCTAAACTAGATATCCTTGTAAAACCTCCATAGTTCTTCCTCTTTTTGTCTCGATGGCTTTCTCCTCTCCAACCTGCAATTTTAGTAAACAAATAGACTAAATGATGGAAATAGAATAAGGAAATGATTTAATGAAAATTCATATGGATTTTAGGGCTAATTTTGGAACCCTAGGATTTTGTGGCCAAGATTGTTTTGATCTAAGGGTGGAGGATTCACCCTACTTTTGTTTGGTAGAAACATATCTTAAATGTTTAAATTAAATCATTAAGGGTATGTTTAGATGGGTGAATGGGGCCATTTAATTGCCTTAAAGTGTTAAAAATTTGTTATCTCTTAGAAAACCTTAGGAGACAATGGAAAGGACTCTAAGTAATATGATACTAAATATAAATAAACTAACATAAGGGTAACCGTAACACCCACTAAAAACGGGCACACATGACTACATAGAAAAACACAGGATAATTTTTTTTTTTGACTTGCTTCAACACACAACATGACACAACATGTCATCACAAGGTTACAATCAACTCTGGGAACCACTTGTTACGAGTATGACCGCAAGGTCAACATGGAAACGTTCACACCCAAAAGGATAATACACTTTTCTTTTTTGACAGAACAACATAGAAGTCCAACCACATGACACTCACACAGCTAGGGCAAGCCACAGTAAGAAATGATTGAAGGTTATTTATTTTGATAAAACACCCTTTAACTCATGACTTATGTTTTCAGAGAGATTCAAGATATGATTCGCACGATTCATCTTACCAAACTAAATTATTTTCTTAAGCACTGTAGAGTAGTTCACTTATAGTCTTCTCATTATGACAATTATTTATTTTATTTATTTATTTGATAAAGGTGATAATTTAATTTCACAAGGCCATCTATTCACACTTACGCTACTAAAATCTCATTCATACCCTTATGACAACATTGGTTCACGTTCAACAAACTTAAGGGAAAATTACAAGGCACTTTGGATAAAGTTAAAGGAAGAAGGTCAATTGAATTCACCCTTAAGACGTCATTAGTTTTTACTAAGGTTTGTTTGGAGCTTGAGGTTTTATCCACAAATATTAAAGATTTTACTTAGGCTTCACTGAAAGAGCTTTACAACAGGAACTATTACTTTCCAAAAGGCTGAGAGATAAATTTCGTGGTTTCTAAATTGTTTCTTCCTACTTAATAAATCTTATTATATTCTAACAACTAACCATTGGTTTCCCTTAAACTCGTTTAAGAAGTCACCATATAAAGATAATGTTTGCTAGCTTAGCTAGGGTTAACAAATTATAAAATTTTACTTTACAAGGATAGTTTCACCTTTGATTACTTCAGGAATCTCTTGTTCTCAAGTAAGTCATCTCTACATTAATTTATCTGAATATATATATTTAGCTAACTTCTATAAGGGTTAACCACTCCATTTAATTTTACTTATATCACATCATTACAAGGTGTCAGAGAGTTTTGACTTAACACTTTATTCTCAAAATCAAGGTTTTACAATACTTATGCCAATGTAATGATTGAATATCATTTCTCACCAAGGTAAGTTACTAGTCTAACAACAAAAGGGAAAGAACACTTCACCACGTAGTTTTCCGAACATACCAAGACAAGAGATCTTCTAAACTCCTTGCAAGCAATGTTACAAAATTTACAACGCATTGAACTTTCTACAAAGAACTTCATAATTTGAACTAATGAAACTTTTACACTCTTTTCCTTTAATCTACTCGCATAATCCATCTGCACAAATATTTACTAGAGTCATTTCACTAGAACTAAGCATGATAAGATATAAACCTCACCTAATAACTTATGCCATCTAGCATTTAAATAAATGAAAGTTTGCAAAACTCCTATCAAATAATTTCTAATCATGTATTCAAATCTTAACTGCACATCTCATGATAATACATTTCATACCCATTATTGTTCACTTCCCTAAAATCTGCTTACATATGAACAAAAATTCCAAGTGGAGAGATATACAACCTTAACCTTGCATTTAATCGTAATTAAAATTATAGTAATAATAATAACGCTCACCTAATACCCTCAACCTACTTCACATATATAAGTATCCAACAATATTATCTTTCAATTAAATAAAAGCACCAACGACATTAAGTTTATATAATAAATACAAGTATCAATCTTATATTATTCATCGATATTACCCAAGTATCGAACCTTAATAGATAATCAATGATATGTAAGTATAATTTTGATATTTATCCCACAATTTTAAGAGTATATTTACGTTAACAAAGATTTCACCAATCAACAAGTTCATATATTATTTAAATATCCTTTTGGTTGCTTATTACCATGTCTTTATATGTTTCTATTAGTATAAGAGTCCAACTCATTGGAATGAGTCACGATCAACAATATTGTCATATTTTGCTAATATGTCAAAGATACATTTGACTAGCTAAGATATGTAAGCGTGGTCCAAGCCACTATAAATACAAGTAGCAACATTATCTCAACTCCCAATTGAGATGCAAGTATCAATTTTTTTAGCTAACATAATAATCATCGTAAATGCCAGAAAATATTCCACTCGTTAACCAAGTATTGAAATAACATATTTATCCTTACTGGTTACCTGATAACATAATATTTCATATTATATAATTCAACCTCCACTTGCATATCTCAATTTATGGGTATTAATTATTGTCCTATATAATGAAGTTAAATAATTTCAGGTCGACTTCTATCCTTACTGTCATATATGGTATGTACAGTCCCATTATGGTAGTTGTCACCTTTACTTAAGGCTATGTATGAATCCATTTTAGGGTAGTTCTCATAACTTCCCTATTCATCTGTTTTCCTACCAAAAAGCATTTCAACAAGCTTTGAAGTCAAAGTATAGGATAAATTTATAATCTCATAATTCAAGCATTTTCTGAATTCATATGCCTGAGGGCCATCACATGTCAATCAAACTTGAAGAATGTACACATTCATGAGAGTTTGATGTATCCAATATTACTTTAACTGATTTGAAGATCTAAGTAGTGCCTCAAACTTAAGCCATATAGTTATCCACACAAGCTAACATCTTGAGTGCTTACCGTATTCAAAAAGGTCACAAAATAGAAACCCCATTAACACATGCTTCAGGAGCGTTCCAATCTAAAAATAAGCTCATAGTAATAATAATAGTAGAGGGCCTGGTGAGGGGTTTTCAATAATCCCCAAAGTAAACGATAATCAAAAGAGTCAGATGGTATCTAGAAAGACCAGTAAAACCAGTATGACTCTCCCCAAAAGAAGCCCCCAATCCTAATGGGGTTTATATTATTATCAATCCTCATTAAAAGACAAACACAATCTTCCGAGAAAAATTCCCATTTTCAAGCCATGTTCTACATACTAAAAACAATACAAGAAGTATTCTAAATCTCATTCACACACCACAATATTTTCAACAGAAACCACTGTTCACAGGAATAATCATGGAAAAAAAGATAAATCAACTTTATAAGATCGATAAGTGAGAATCACTGGAGAGATTTCTTCTTGCCAAATAGTAATTAAGATAAACTGTAAAGGGGAACAGAGATCAGCTCATGCAATTATGATTAAAAGTCATTCGAAACCCATCTCTTTTTTGGGCATCTCTTTCAAGAAAGAGTCAATATATATATATATATATATAAATAAATATTATATAATATCAAGAGTCCAAACGTTATTTACTTACTAAAAAAAATACACATCAACAGAATTCAAACAAAATTTGCAAAGATTGATTTACCCAAATACTAAAAGGAATAAATCATTAAGAGAGAGGGTTAGTCTTATCATGCCTGCATTAAAAGCTATATCTCATGGCCACGCACTGGCAGACCCCTTCTCCCAGCAGTCCCAAAATTATTTCTCCACCAAACTCACGCTTCTCACCCACACGGTGTCCCAAATACCATGCAAAAGAAACAATAACCATTCCGGTTACCCATGAGTTCAGTACAAATGTCCCACCCAACTGGCGAGGCGGGATAGCAAGGAAGGGCCAGAGCAGGGTAAAAAAATAAGGATATTTCATTGCATGCGGCCAACAAAAAAAAAGCGCTCCTTTTCCCCCAAAATGCATCAGGAAACAACATAAAACCCTGTCCATATTTTGTGTTATCAGGCCCACATCTACGGGGCAGAGTAGAAGTAAATGACACTCAAGGAAGGAATGATTGGATTCACGTTTGGTACAGGAAAAAGGGGGGGAATGCGCAGCAAGGCAAGAGTCAGAACCAACCACGTATCTCCAGCAAGTTCATATAATTGCAAAGCAAATTGTGCTTCATGAATATTCTGATATGAAATAGATCCACCTCTATGAGATTCTCTTCCATGAGTTACATCATAAAACAAGTAAGGTCTCAATAGAGAATCTTTGTAATAAACTTCATCAGGTCTCCTGGTAACACTCTCACTGTCACTTAATCGATTTTGATAAAAATATCTTGAAGGAGAATCCCGAATTTGAGGATGCATTCGATACTGAACAGATAACAACATAGTTGGACAACCTGCTTGTTGGAAGCGCTCAAAAAGGCTTCTACTAAACTGCAACATGCCTGCTGCCTGGCTAATTATTGTTGCAGCCGTTGTCTGTGGATCCCCGACAAGAACACACCTCGCAACACCCAATGAAAGTGGAGGTAACACGCCTACTTCACTAGCTTGTAGCTTCATCTATAACCACCATATCAAACCCACGCGGCCAGGGCAAAATAAAATAGTAGGTAGACCAAAAAAGGCATAAGATTTGCAAATCCAAAATAAAATAAGTGGAAGATGTGCGGCCACCAGCAAGGAGAGTCCAACACGCCAAAAAGGATGGGGTTTTAATGAAATGGCAGGTGGCTATTAAAGCCACCCACCTCCAACCAACCAAGGAAAAAAATCAAAAGACATTAACATTCCCTCCCCCACGCCAAACGTGGTACACAAGGAGATCAAAAGGGAGAGACAAGGTCGGTTGGGCACATAAAAATCCACATTTAATATTAGTAATTTAAAACAATCCTAAGATTGAGGGATCGGTCGACCCAGGAGGAGAATGGGGTTTGAGTACTTAAATAAAATATTTACGTGAACACCACCCCCAAACCGTGGCGCCACCACAAAACATACTCTTCCTCGTTTGCGCAATGAGGCTCGATCAACGGGAGCGACAACCAAATTAAAAGGATAGTTTAAAGATAACAAAGGATGATGTCGATAACAATCGACATAAAGAAAATAATAATAAAATAAAATCGTTGATCGATAATACAATCATAATGTCATTATTATTATTATTATTATTATTATCATTATTATCATTTTACAGCTTGCACAATAATTATCAATTATAGTCATAATGGTCAGCAGTCGAGGTCGACGAATTTAAAAGGAATATTATTATTATTATGGGCATTCTCTTTTTAACTGGACATGCCCTATCAAAACCCAAACGTTATTCCGGCTGCCTTCAAGGCTTCGAAGACACAATTTTCATTAAATAAGGAAAAGTAATGATCGTTGCGGAGGCCAAAGACAAGAAGCATTACATAGTCATTCGATGCTCGCAGAAAAGGGTCATCAGTAAAAGAATCGGGGTAACCATCGCACGGGGCATCACAAGAACCTTATTAGGATTGAACATAAAGAAAAGAAGAAGAAAACATTTAACTATGTAAATTAATCTTTGGCACCTTCCTAATGAATAATGGATTAATGGACCTTAGAGATAAACTTGATATTATGTTAACCTTTTATCTAGACCTGGTTCTTTAATTGAAAAGTGGAGTTTAGTGGTGTTAGTTAGTTTTTGTATCCTAGGGGATTAACATCCTTGTAACCTGTTTATCCTCTTACCTTTATCTTGTAACAAAAAAACTTAGTTGCAATTTTTGGGATAAGTGTTGGGTGTTAGTGTGTTTTTAGAATGTCATTTTGATGGGTGTTACATTTGGTATCAGAGCCGTGGGTTCAAATATTGGACCCTTGGGCACCCTAGAACACATGAGACATGAACTTTTAACCTAGCACAAAATTGTTCTTTTAAATTTAGAAAACCACACTAGATGATATTAAGATAATTTTAGAAAAGTTAGAAAAATGAAAAAAACCAAAATGAGGAACTAACTCTCACCTTTTTCCATGTAGGAGGCACAAACCAAATGAGGGGTCT
The DNA here is from genome assembly GCA_018340775.1 of Taxus wallichiana var. yunnanensis. Classification (NCBI taxonomy): domain Eukaryota; kingdom Viridiplantae; phylum Streptophyta; class Pinopsida; order Cupressales; family Taxaceae; genus Taxus; species Taxus wallichiana. The sequence goes on from CM031236.1 coordinate 123,285,054, forward strand.
TTTCATATAGACCAAGGTATACCACCGCCAAATCATGATGTAGCAGCCATCCTTCCTTAGATTTTACAGATGCTTCAGGACGTCAATGTCACTTTACGTGGAGGGTCCCTTGGAGGATGAATTACTAGATAGGATATGGAACCATCAGTTGAGGCTAGGGAATCTCCTCTATACAACGAGGATCATGGGGCAGAGAACTTATATGTGGAGTTGACCAGGGAAAAGTCACAACAAAAAGGGCATGGAAATAGGATTTCAAGACATAGGGACAGATCTTGGAGCCCTAGATAGAGAGAGCAGCATGTAGAGAGACCTAGGGCTCATTAGTTTTCAGTGTAGACCATATCGGGAAATCCTAAAGTTATAACCATCTCATTATTCTAGAGATATAGTAGGTTTTCGGCAGATTCCTAGTTGGTGAGCTTGAGCGGATGTTTCAAGCTATGCCCTTATACTAGCAACCTGAAATCTCATGTTGCGATCCATCTTCTAAGGGTGGAATAGGAGTGTGGTGGAGGACCGAGGAGAAGAAGCTCCATGTTGCCTCAGAGATAGTTACTCGGGATCTTTTTGAGAAGTGTTTCAGAGTAAGTATTTTCCCATGAGGTTTATTTAGTAGAAATAGATGAGTTTCATGACCTTCGTCGACTATCATCTATGACCGTAGTCAAGTATGAGAGTAAATTTTTTGATCTACTCTAGTATGTTGACTATATGCAGGATGAGAAAGTAGGGATTCACCTGTTCATCTGGGGCTGAATTTGGATTTAGGTGGTGCGGTGTGCATTCATTTCCCATAGACATTAGAAAAGGTCATGGGGAAGGCCTATATTGTAGAGGAGACACGAGGAAGACACAACAGGATAGAGATAGACTTCATAGCCACATGTAATAGATGTAGGATGGAAAATCAAGGGGGTCAGTTCCTCCTCCATGTGGTGGGTAGAATTCAAGACAAGATTCATTTAGGCCACCACAACAGCCACCTCGGCGAGCAGCGGTGGCATTAGACCTACCCACCTTGGCGCACCTCCTCAAATATTTGATGCACATAGGGGTAGATTATGGGGCCTCCTCCTAGAGCTTCCATTAGGACAAAAGGTGTATAGAGAGCTTAGTCAAGAATATCCAATTAGTAGAGACTTCAACACTCCATATCTGTATCGTAAGTTTCAACATCTTAGACCTCTAGAGCACCGGCTAGAATTACATCTCACTGGAGAGGACCAGGAAGATGTTATGGTTGTGGTGTTACTAGAAATCATTGGAGAGAGTGCCCACAAAACCCTAACAACAAGGGTAAGACAAAGATCTTAGATTCTACTATTGGAGATATGGAAAAAGCCATCGGATCTATGTATCGGTTAAGAACTACCAAAGCTAAGCACCAAATTACTATGATAGAGATGACAGTAGTATTGGTGGTGTTTCCACCTCTACATTATTTCATTTTGGTTCATCTAATTCTTTTATTGCATGATAAATAGTAGAGCGTTATTATTTTTGGTGGAAGTTAGGTAGGGTTGTAGTTGGGACGTTGAGATGGCTTTGAGAGTCAAAATTTTGGTACACTCCTAGTTAAGGAGTGTGTAGTGGATTTGGGACCCTTCACCACTACTTCAGATCTTCGAATCCTTCCATTGGGTTCCTATGGTGTCATCTTTGGCATGGATTGGTTATTTTCACATAGGGATAGAGTGGAATGTTACCATAAGACTATTTCTTGTACAGATGATCTAGGAATGGAGTCAGTGATAGCAGGGGTTAGGAGGCTCGTTTCTATTTGCACCATCTCCACTATGTAGCTTAAGCAGTGTGTACAATAGGGTTTTCAGATGTATGTTGTTACGGTTAGTGAAAATCTGAGGATGATTCTAGTGGACCATCCCTTGATGACCATCACATCTTAAAGGAGTTTCTGATGATGTTTTTCCATGGGAACTACCAAAGTTACCTCCCCATGTGAGATATATTTCCACATAGATCTGGTTCGATCACAGAGCCTATCTCACAAGCACCTTATCAAATGACTACTCCTGAGATATATGAGCTCAAGTTATAGCTTAGGGCCTTCTAGAAAATTACTAATCCATTCTAGATTATCCCCTTGGGGTGCACTTGTGATCTTTGTAAAGAAGAAGGATGGATCTTTGTGGTTTTGTATTGATTACGCCAATTGAACAAAGTAACGATCTAGAATCATAACCCACTTCCGCACATTGATGATTTATTTGATCAAATAAAGGGGGCCGATTTTTCTCCAAGATAGATCTTAAGTCTAGGTATCATCAACTAAGGATCACAAAGGCATATATTCATAAGACCACCTTCCATATGAGATATGGCTACTACGAATTAACAATGGTACCTTTCGGTTTGACGAATGCCCACATTGTTCATGAGCTTGATGAATGGGGTATTCAAGACTTTTCTAGATTAATTTGTGCTCATCTTCCTGGATGACATTTTTATTTTCTCACGTACACATGAGGAGCAAGAGGAGCACCTTCACTAGGTTCTTCAAAGTGTCTTCGTGAGAAGCATCTTTACGGTAACCTAGAGAAGTGTGTGTTCTTTCAAATAGAGGTGCAGTATTTGGGCCACATCATTTTTGGGGAAGGTATCACAGTCGATCCTTCCAAGATTCAAGCTATTATGGATTGGCCATCATCCACCAATGTGATTGAGGTGCACAGCTTCATGGGTTGGGCAAGATATTACAAGAGATTTTTCAGGACTTTTCTCAAATTATGTACCCAATCACTTCCCTTCAGTGAAAAGGGAATAAAGTTTGTTTGGTTTTATAGATGTGAGAAGGCCTTCGGACACTTTGAAGGAATGCCTCATGATAGTTCCTATTCTTGTAGTGCTAGATCCTTAGGATGAGTTCTATGTTTTCAAATAAGCTTGTTTGGTAGGACTTGGAGGTGTGTTGATGCGGGAGGATAGAGTAGATTCCTTTGAGTCTTGCAAAATAAAGGTTCATGAGCTCAATTATCGACTCATGATCTTGAGCTTGTAGCGATTGTGCATGCCTTAGTGTGGTGGAAACATTTCCTTCTTGTCCAAAGATTTACATTCAAGACCGATCACTTGAATCTTCGCCACCTCTTCACGCAGCCCAATCTCAATGCCCGTTAGTGGCATTGGATGGAGTTTCTTTACAAGTATGATATGAAGATAGAGCATGTGAAGGGGAAGGATAATTTATTTACAGATGCTTTAAGAAGATAGAGGCATGTGGCTATGGCTACTTGATGTTACAGAGTTTACGGAGTAGGATTTTCTAGCAGCTTCCTCATGACAGCTTCTACCTTGCAGCCAAAGCAGAGATTGAGTCTCAGAGGCCCCTTGAGGGGAGATTTGATGGATTTTCATTAGGCGGATGGTCTTCTTAGACACATATGGTATATGTTCTAGAGATGGAGACTTAGACACATATGTCATATATATATTGCACCTTATTCAACCCATATCTAGGGTGAGAGATGGAAACTTGAGATAGTTGTACCATTGGAGAGGACTTCAAAGAGACGTGGCTCAATTTGTGTCACGTTGTTTAGAGTGTTAGAGGGTGAAGGCCGAGCATCAACATCCAGCTAGCCTTCTCTTTCCTCATGCTATATTAGAGTGGAAATGGGACACCATTTCCATGGACTTCATTGTTGGGTTACCGACATCGAGATACCACCACGATGCCATCATGGTCACGGTGGATAAATTGATGAAAGTGGCTCATTTTTCTCTCGGTGAAGACCACCTACATAGCCATTGTAGTGACATGGGTATATCTTGATGAGATTTTCAGATTACATGGGTTTCCATGGAAGATCATTTACGACTATGATCCTTTGTACACTTCCCATTTCTAGACCACCTTATAGCATGCTCTTAGAATAAGGATCAATTTCAGCATGGCATATCACCCTGAGATAAATGGAAAGACTAAGTGGGTGAATTAGATCCTAGATGAAATGGTTAGGATGTACGTTTGGATCATCAGTTAAGATGGGAGGAGTATATATACGTGGTTGAGTTTTTCTCCAACAATAGTTTCTAGAGTTCGATAGGCATGGCTCCTTTTTAGGCATTATATGGCGAGAGTGCATGGCACCTCCTAGTTAGGACATGTTAGAGGAAACATTTTCTCTTGGGCCAGCCTTATTACATGACATGGAGCAAGAGGTTATTTTGATCAAATATAGATTAAAGGAGGCACAGATAGGTAAAAGAAGTATGCGAACCAGCATAGGACATATTGTACTTATGAGGTGGGCATGAAGGTGTTTCTTCATGTAAGACCGCATAAGAGACCTATCCATTACAGAAAAGGTTTTGAGCTTACTCCTAGGTTTGTGGGTCCCTTTGAGATCTTGTAGCGCATCGGTCCTTGGCCTATCGTCTAGCGTGGCCACCTAGCTTGTCTGGCGTCCATGATGTGTTTCATGTTTCTATGCTTAGTAGATATATTTATGATCCTTATAAGGTGCTAGATTGAACCACATTGCATGTGTAGGATCAAGGGCAGGTGATGGTGTATTCCATCCACATCATAGACCACAAGACCCTACACCTTCATGGTAGAGTGATTGACTGTGTTCGAGTCCAAGTGGGATAGGTATGATGAGATTACTTCTACATGGGAGGATGCTATATTGCTATGAGTGCAACTCTCACACTGCTCCATTGACTTCTAGTAGGAATTCGAGTATAAGGTGAGGTGGATGTAGTGCCCACCTCCCTTTAAACTCTTTTGATTATTGATTTCGATATTGTCAACTACACGTATGGATATATTGTAGCTTTTTTATTTAACATGATACTCAATGTTAGAGATACTAGATTGTTGTTGATTTTGACTCATATATGATGCATGTGGATTATTCGAGACATTTTATATTGCTGTTAATATACTATTGACATGGTTACTTATATATATTTTTAACATGTGATATACTTTCATCACACGAAGTAGGCTTTGATAATTTAACTAATGTTGTGATCATTTTGACATGGATGAAATGTTGGATAGAAATTTTTCTAAAAATTGTAAATGATATCGTATTTGCCTAGATGATAATTGATTCGTATATAGATGATTGTGTATTTTTAATGCATATTTTATCATAGATATTTGTAATGTGACCATGAGGGTGAAGGAGGTATTTATGTTTTTTGTAGGTAAATTTATTCACAACAAACATCGAGGGTATTAGAGACCAACCACATTGGAATTTTAGGTGAATTCAACAAGGATACCTATGACAACATGTAATTGTGTGTGAGTTAGAATTGCTTGGTTAGGGGAAAATTGTGACCAAGGGGTTATGTTTTGTCTTTTATTTTAGTTCTCTTTTATTAATGTCTGTATGTGTTCTTTTAGTGATGTAATTTACTTGTTTTAATTATTTAGATTTTGATGTATGTTTTTCCCTTTATCTAAATGGGTCTAAGTGACTTATTAAAATTAGAAATGTTTTCCTAAACTAATTAAAGATGTGAAAAAAATAAGTTCATTTATTAGACATGATTTACTTTTGGATTTTTTTTGTGTGTTGAATGCTTGAGATCTCGAGTGTTGTACACTCTACTCTTCATGGGAAACTCGAATTTCACCTTAAGGGCCAATTTTGAAGGCTTGTGGGAGAAGTCAAACTTGTACCACACCTCTTAAATTGCTATGCCAACCCTACCTATGGGTTGGGGTCAAAATTATGCCCAGAGGTGTTTTGGGAAGATAAAAGGTGAAATGTTTATTACTCTTTTTTCAAGTAACTAATTTTTTCCTTACGAGGTGTGGGCTTAGATCGTGTGTGTGTAAGTTACTTGTTGTCCCCTCACCCACGAATTTAAGGTGCATTGGGGTTGAGTTTTGACTTCTTAGGTGTAGTTGAGGATGAGTGATGTGGCATCCTACATGGAGCCATTTCATCCACCTCTCTCCCTTTTCTATTTATTAGAGTTATTTTCCCTATTTGGGAGTTACTTCATTATCTTGTGTTTTTGAATTTTTGGAGAGTTAGAGGATTTTCAAGAGTGCTTGTGGATTTCTTGGAGCTGGATGTTTTTAGGTTATGAGGAGCTTGGGGATTTAATCTTGGAACAAACTCTACTATGGAAAGGTAGGAGATTTACCTTGTTTATGTTATGCTTTATTTTTGTTTATGTACTTGTGATGAGTATTATTTTATTTGGAAGGTTTTTGGGTGTGGGTAGATTGCCTAAGTTTGGAGTAGGAGGAGACTATGGGAGATTTCATGTAGGGAGGCATAAGAGTTTACTTTTTTTTTTTTTTGGAGGGAGTTTTAATAAGGAATGCTTGCATTTCTTACTTGTTCTTCTTCGAGGGAGGCATAAGAGATTGAAGGAGGTATAAGTGTATGTGGGATGTAAAGGGGTACTTGAGGGAGGCATAAGAGTATGTAGGGGATTTGAGATATGCATTTGAGGCTTTAAGGTGCGCACCCATTCCCATTGGGAGACATAAGGGGCCTCTAAATAGGTCTTGCTCATGTGTCTTTCATTTTAAGTTGTGTGTTTGGTTATTTTTTTGTTATTATTTCTTATGTTGTAGTTTATTCGAATATGGTTGAAACGGTTGTGAAATATTTTTATGTGTTGTGGAAGAATGTTTTTTTTTCCATGGTTGGATCCACCTTTCATTGTAATGTGGTTAGGGCTCGAGGGCCAATGAGGAGGATGGATTTTCCTCCTCATCGATATTTTGGTTGGGTGGAGAGTGTTTCCTATCCTCCCATTTTGTTATGAATCAAGCATATCATGAAGGAGCTATCTTGTTCGTGTTGTGAAGCTTGGAGATTTTGGCAGAGTCCCTAGGAAAATCCTTCTTATAATAAAACTTGCATTATGTCATTCCCACTTAGAGTGGAGGAACTTGTAATATTGTATTCCATTTGTAGCTTAAATTCTTGTATGATTACCCACTTCATGTGGATGACTTTTTAATAATTTCTTGTGAAGGAAAGCTACATTCAAATATTTTTATTAAAGTTTCATTGTATGTTGAAAGAAACAAAAGAAGAAAGATATGTGTTGTAAGTTATTTTTGTGAAATAAAAAAAAATATTGTCTTTATTTGAAGTGTTAGCTTGTTGTGAGAAAAGAAGTTCCTTATTTTTTAAATAAATGAGCAATGGGAAAAGAAATTTTACTACATTGTGAACTTTGCATTATGGTAGAAGAGGAAGGAGAAATATAGAAGTTGTAATATGTTAAAATGTGTGCATAGTAAACTTGAATGTAAAATAAAGTTGTTATAAGCATTTTTATATATGAAGTTGTTGTGAAGATGAAAGAAACAAAAAAATAAGATAGGGAATTGTTTCATTTTGTATTAAGAAAATAACAATGTAGAAGTAGATATAAATCTCTTATTTTACTCTTAAAATAGAAAGAAAATTTAGTTTAACTAAATGGAATATATCTAGTAGTTATTGTTATCCATATTTCACCCCCTGAAAAAGTATTGGATCAGCCATGACCCGTATAGAAGAACCAGAGAAAACATGGTTAAATATTGCAAACAGGTCACAAAAGGACTCAACAATGAAGTGGCGAGACTTGTGAAGGACCAAATGACCCTATGCATGAAGAAAGAAAAGAGACGGCTTTGCCAAGTAGATATGTATCTTAAATCTATTTAACAAGTTACAGGCAGGCTCATAAATGGAACAATAGGGTCGAGAAATAGGAGTGGTATCAAAAGATCCATGAGAAATAAGAGAAAGAAGAAACATCGAAAATCCAAAGTCTTCGGGCTCAAAACAGTTCAAAACGAGTCCAAAAATTGGCTAAGTATGGAGGAGGCAGTGGAGAGAACCACATGTTGGCACGGCACTTCTCCAAAGTTGAATCCAAAAAGGGAATCTTGAACTTACACCAGCCCTCCACGTATAAAATGGACAACAAGGCCAAAAGGTGGATAGGTAGGGGCTAAAAAAAAAGCTAAGTATAGAAGCATTGAGGAAACCGCCATGTGTCGGTTTGGTGCATCTCCAAAGGAAAATTCAAAGGTAAAGGCTCAAATAAGCACTATTTCACAATGTAAGAAAGGGAGGTCATTGAAAAGTCTAAGAGCCTATCGAGGCTTCCAAGTGTCGATCCGATGATGCTTCTTCGTAAGAAAATCCTAAGCCAGTTTCTAAGTGAGCAGAGAGCCTCCACGTGTCCTATTTCAAAAGGGGACAGAAGTGTCGTGTTGAATAGTAAACCACCGAGATAGACCAATTAAGGGTTTTGTTGGTACCCAAATTTATTCTCCTTTTCAAGCCAAATAGCAACATTGATTTAACATGGAGCTTAGAGGCATCTAAATCATAAATATATGTTGTTTTGTAGTTGGGGAGAAATTTAATTGTCCTGTTGTTACTTGGATTTGTAGAGATGGATAACACCACAAAAGGATGTGATCTTTTCCTCACTATTTTAGGTTGTGCCTTTCAACCAGGTAAGAGAACCTATTTTGTAACCTTTGTTATTTGAAAGGAGATACAAGTACCTTTATTTTGCATAAATTTTATAGAGAAGACCTTGGGAAAATATGATCAACACACCACATCTAACTCTCATGAGTTGTCACTTCTAGATCATGGAGATATCTTCACAACCAGACAAAGGTTACTAAAGACATTTGAGACCCTGATATGTTTTGCATACTTTAGTAAAAGGATTTTGGTCCGGGTGGGTATACGAGCAAAAAAAAGGTAGTATGGGTATGATTAGTTGTTTGTAAAATGAATTTTGGTGGGAGGGGAGACATGATGGATTTGACTAACCATATCCCCGAGATCTCATGTAAAGTGGAAAGATTCAATCAAAAAACACTACAAAAAGTTAAATTATTTCCTCAACTAGAATGTGTGCTTCAATGGAGGCCCATATCAACACTCTTTCACATAACCTATGGGATTATGTCATGAAGGCTCAATTCAGAGGACCCAATAAAGTATCAAGATTTAAACCAAGTCATGCTTGAGGTACACCCAGAGGCTTACAGAGAATCTCTATCAACAAAATGAAAGAAAAGTGATTTTAAACTGTTTATCCCACTCCTAGATGAAGGCTCTTCTGAGAGATGAAATTACAGATGCCAATAAACTATCACAAGGACTAATACCTATGTGATTGGACCCCATTTTGGTATAAGATTGTAATAGAAATAAGAAAAAACTACTCGTATGCATTCAAAGATGAAATAGATACACTTTACTCAAGATTAACACATATTAACTAATAGTTTGTTAAAATGTATGAGAAAGGGAAAGTTTTCAAAACAATCTCAAAGCTTGTCAATGGTTGTGCACTTGGAACCACCTTAACATGATAAATTTGACACAAAGATAGATACACAAGCTTCTCTAGAATGCTTCTCAAAATGCATGGGCTCTGTCAAGATTGTTCTCTTTGGAGAGAATTAGTCTTTATCTTTCCAAAACTCCCAACCATTTGCATGATGAATTTTGCCATTTATAGTAATTCCAACATATCCCCTTCCTCCAAAAAGACAAAAATTAAATGCACCAAGTGTTTTCTCGTGATTCTTTCATGATTCATAGGATCGATCTGCAAAAGTCTCTAGGTGCTTGAGGGAAAATCTCTTCGGTTTCTTCCCACATTCAACTCCTTTCTCAGGAAAAACATGCCTCCATCCATTCGTAAACCACTTCTACCCCATATCAATAAAATCTTGCCCCTTGCATTCTCAGGAGAAGAAAAATGGAAAACTAGATTAAGCCCGAGCGTCAAACTACTTTAATGGCAAAAGACACCTCGAGATCTCCTCCACCAAACTCTAGATATAAAAATTAATTCACTCCTTTGTTTTCTGTAGAAAATAATAATAAATCATGAATAATCACACTTCCAGGAGCTTTACAAAGAAAATGGGGGGAAAAATCAGATTTAGACGATTAGCAACCGTTGGTCTTTGATTTTGAATGTGGGTCATCCACGTGGAAGATGCAAAAATAGGCTAGGGAGGTTCCTTTTACCTTTTCTAACCCTTTTGAAAAAATGGAAAAATTTCCCATTTTTTCCCACAACTCTGCTTCTAAAGATGGGCATGACACATGTCCCGAGGATGGCCCCACAAGAAATGCGGAGAAATTCTTCCATTTGACTTTCTTTTGGAAAAAGGAAAATTTTCCAGGTTTCCCTAGAGCTCCACCCCTGAGAAATACCTTTAACATGTGTCCCAATGTGGGTCCCTATGGAACTCCCCTTCCCCTTTTATTTTTAACTCTTTTTTTCAAAAGGAATTTTTTCCAATTTTCCTCCGCGGGTCCGCACCTCCGCCGTTGACCAGGACAAAACATTGACTATTTACCATCGGGCTGGTGGGCCACTTTTGCTATTTTAACCTTTATGAAGCAAAGAGGTGAAAATTTTGAATTTCCTCCGATGGTCCGCTTCCCCACCCCTTATGAATTTTCAAATTGCCACGTGTCACCACGGTGCTCCTTGAGATGGTCCCAAAATTTTGATACCTTGAATGAGCGCGAGCTCGCCACATGTCCTGTTCCAGAAAGTTTATTTGAAGGCTTGAAGTTCAGTGGAAGGTACCACTTGTCAAGCTTCGAGGTAGTCTCCTTTTGGTTTTTGAAAATTCTAAGAAAATGTAAAGTGAGCAGAGGCCTCCACATGTCAACCTGGTGCTTCTTTAGAATGAAACTCAAGGGCCAATCCCTGAACATGCGCGGTTCCTCCATGTGTCTCCATGGTGTAACTTCAAGATGGTGCCCAAAGCAAAGACCCTGAATGAGTGCGATCTCACCACGTGTCCTATTCCACCAAACTGCTCCAATTGCATAAAAATGTCTAAGTTTAGGCCAAGCGGTGGAAACCTCCACATGTCCTACTTCAGCGCTTCTCCAAGAAAATCCCAAAAGTAGATATTCAAATGAGCGTCATTCTTCCGCATGTCCTAGACTTCCTGAAAATGTTTTGAATTTTTTCTAAGTATGGGAAACCCAGTGGAAACCTCCACATGTCTCTTCCTACTAACCCTCCATGTGTCCTCCCGGCACTACTTCAAAGCCAAACCAAAAAGTTGATTCTCAAACGAGCGTCATTCCTCCATGTGGACACATTTTAAAATTGAGGATTTTCATGGAATTTCTGAAGTATTAAGCTAATCCGCATCCAACCAAGAGGTTTCATGTTTCCTTGTCGAATAAATGATGTAAATTTGACCAGAGAAATGCTCCTCAAACCTTAAAACATAGAGAAACATCCATTCGAGCCCGAAAATGAGGTCTTCTTCAAGGACGGAGAATTTAGACTATTATAAGGATCAAACATGATCCATAGGGACCAATCAACTCATTTCTCTTTTAATATTTATGGAAAAAATGGCAAGGGCAATAAATTATGACTGTGGAGAATGGAGGAAACGAGAAAACATGATTTCTAAAGGAACAGAGCACGGGAGACCCAAAATATAGAGCCTTTTCAGAGGAACAAAGGAACCATGAGACAAATACATACCCACACATGATCCTTGACACAGGAGCAACTAAAAATGGCAATAAGACCTACCAAGCACCATACGGGAAGGAGAAAATGATAGAGGCCATGAATAAATATTTTTCAAAGGCACAGATGGGGTGAGACCATTTTGAGCACCAATATTGGCTCGACTCATGGATGGGCACTCCCTACAAGTGCCACAAGAAAAATAGTAGACCAAGTGCCAAAATATCCATTTGGCAGCGGAGTCATCTTTGCAGGAAGAGCAACAGAGCCATCTCCAAAAACAAACAAAGAAACTAGCAAAAATAGGTCACCGAGGACTAGAACAAACCAAAACATAAAACAGGAAACAAACAACTTACTATACACTATAAAAAATGTGTTTACCTTGATTTAGAGGAATCAATCCAAGAAATTCTTTAGATGCCTGCCATTAATAGGTAGCTCAAGCAATTCACCATCTAAATCCTTCAAGAAGAAGGTGTGTTCACCAATTTTGATGTTAATGGAGTAAGGGCCCATCCACAATGAATCAAACTTTCCATGCTTTCCCTTATCCTCATGTATGTTATCCCATAATAGCACAAGATCTCCAATATTGAAGGCTCTAGGAGTGACCTTCTTGTCAAACAGTTTCTTTAGCTTTTCTCTGAACCTTATATGCCTCTAGTGAGATGCCCTCCTCTCTTCATCAAGCTCAACAATCTGGTTGATGCGAGCATCATGAGGACTCACTTCTTGATCTTCTAATTGTTGAATGAACTGATATGAAGATAATTGCATATGTAGGGGTAGAAGGGCCTGAGTCCCATATACCAACTCAAATGGACTCTTTCCAGTGGCTCTTTTGATAGTGATCCTATCAGCCTAGACAACAAACTTCAGTTGTTCACCCCATTTTCTCTTGTTCAACTCCAAGGTTCTTCTGATAATATTTAGCAAATTCTTATTGTTGGACTCAACTTGTCCATTTCCTTGGGGATTATAATTAGAGGCATATGTCAAATTTATCCCATATCCTTTACACATTGCCACTAGAGGTCTAGCCTGAAACTCATGGCATTATCAGCTATGATTTTGACTGGTACTCCAAACCTGCAAATAATATTGTTTAGCACAAAATCCATGACAACTTGGTGTGTAGCCTTCTTGGTGGGGATTGATTCCACCCACTTGGTAAATTAATCAGTGGCTACAAGAATCCACTTATGGCCAACACTTGAAGGGTCTGAAATATCACCAATGAAGTCCATTCCCCATTGCTTAAATGGGGCTTCAATTGATATAGAATGCAAGGTAGGGAGCTTGAATCCTTCATCCTTCTAGAGAAATGCTGACAACTCTCACATCTTCTGACCAACATGGTTGCATCCTTGAAAAGAGTTGGCCACCAATAACCAGCCCTTAGGATCTTATGTGTTGTGACTCTTATAGTAAAATGCCCCCACAAACTCCTCCATGGAGATCAGAAATTATTTTGGGGGCTTCATCTTTAGTGATGCATCTTAAGAGGACTCCCTCTAGGTTCTTCCATGCCAACCCAAAATTAGTAATGACATATTTCTAGGAATCCAACTTAAGATCTTTTTTTGGTTCTTATTCAAATGCTCAGGGTAGTTTAAGTGTCTAAGATAGAACATCACATCCTTGTACCACTTAGAACTCATCAATCTTTCAAAAATAGCTACCCTTTCTTCCTCAATCTCATTTACCTCAATGGTCTGTAAGTATCTCTCTTAGCCATGAGCTTATCTAGTACCAAACCTCTCAACAACTTTGTGGTTTGGATGTCCATATCATACTCTTACAATTTTTCATCCATCTACATCTTTTACTTGAGACTTCCATCTCAGACAGGATGTCTTTTACCATGGTATGGGGAACATAAGCAACAACTTTTGAACTTAAAATATAAGGCCTGAAAACCTTTGTTTAGTTGACCTAGGAAAATGCCTACTTTTCCATGATGGTGTCTTTCAGTTCTGCTCCTTGTAAAGACTTACTAAAAAGGCAATGGGCTTCTCAGCCCCTTCAACATCCTTTTTTAGCAGGATAGAAGCAATAGTGTTTTCTAAAGAAAAAGAAAACAACTGGAAAGGTTTCTTCTAATCTGAGGATACTAAAATAGGGGCATGCTTAAATGCCTATTTGATTCCATTGAAAGTTTGGATGGCAGCCTCTTCCCATTTGATGATCTGATCCTTATTTAACATGGAAGTGATTGGGATAGTCAACTCAACAAAGTTTGATATAAACCTTCTAATGAAGTTTATCTACCCAAATAAGGACTGAATTCTTTTTTTGGTTCTTGGAATTGGAACTTTGTTGATGGCCTCCACTCTTTCTGGATCAATCATCACTCCTTCCTATGACACAATGTGACCGAGAAATTTTTCCTTCTGCACTCCAAAATGGAATTTCTTTGGATTGAGTGAGATGCCATATTCCCTACATCTGATTAGAATCTTCTCTAAGTGCATAAAATGGTCACTTCTCCTTCTTGATATCATTGTTACATCATTCTAGTAAACAATAATAAAGTCATTGATGTGACAGAAAAATCAACATCCATTGCTCTCTAAAAAGTGGCTCTAGCATTAATTAGATCGAAGGAATCCTAAAATATACATACATTCCCCATGGAGTAGTGAAGGATGTCTTGATCCTTTTTGATTCTTTCACCATGACTTGATTATAACCAGAGAAGCCGTCTAAAGTAGAAAGCAACTCAGAACTATTCACCAACTATAGCATATGCTCCATGTTAGGTAAAGGATAGTTGTCCTTCATTGAGGCCTTGTTTAGATTCCTGAAGTCCACACACAACTTGATGTCACCATTCTTCTTTCTTATTGGAACTAGGTTGAAAACCCAAGAAGAATACCTTATGGGCTGGATAATTCCTCTATCCCTTAGCTTCATTAGCTCCTCTTGCATTTTGAGATATAATAGATGATTAATTGCCCTCTCGCTTCTTCCTAAATTTTTTACATAGGGATCCAAGGGAATCTCATGTTGGAACGGGTCTTATCTATATGCTTTGAGCTCATAATAATTCCTAGCCATGCAATCTTGGTACTTCTTTCACAACCGGATGTATGGCTGCTTTTCATCTTTCTTTGAGATCGCTACCTAACCAAATCTTCCTTGGTTTCTCCTTCGTGCCAAGGTCATGCTCCTCAACTTCCCTCAAGGCTGCTATATTCCTATTAATAATGCATTCAGCATTATCAAAATTCGATTCAAGAGTAATCAGCCCTCTAGGAATGGTATTGATCTTCAGCTGGATGATGCCTTTGCCAAACAAGGTTTTGTTCCCCTTTGTTGCATAGACCATTGGCTCCCAATCAATGTTTTTATCAGAAAACCCTCCATCATTTTGTAGGAACCTTCTGACCTGAGCTTCATCATCAAAAACTTTCCAATGTTTTATATTGTCAAGGATAGAGGGTCTTGTCACTACCTCCACCTCATAATCACAATAAGGGGATGTTGCAGAACTGTCAAACCAAGACCCCAACACTACAAGCTTGTCTTCCAATTCATTGAACCTCCTATCATGATGCATAATGTTGAAGGATTCAAACATCTCAATGAAGTCCCAAACTGCATGCTTGTATTGTTTCATCCACTAATTTTTTGTAGCATACGCTTTTCTATCTTGCTTGAAAACTAACTCGTGTCTCCTTTGACAATGATGTCCCTGACACCATACTTCCAAGCAATTCTTAAACCTAACAACAATGCCTCATACTTAGCAATGTTGTTAGTACACTCAAAGTTAAGCTTAAAGGAAAAAACAAACCTTTCCTGGCTTGGAGAAATTAGGACAACACCGACACCATTTCCAAATTTGGAGCAAGCTCCATCAAATAATAGAGTCTAAGGAGAGCCTACTTGCTCAAGACACTTAGACTCCTCAATCTTGTGCTATTTTCCTTAGCAAATCCCATAAAGTTGTCAGCATCAACATTTGTATATAATACTTCATAGGACGCATTATTGGGATCCTCAATAAGGTCCAACATTTTATTCTCCCCATATAACCTAAAAGGCTACCCTAACTCGGGATGGTGGCATAACACATGTCCATTTGGACACTACCACTAACACTTGCAGCCCACTTTTTGACAGCAACATACCCCACTTGGTGGGCAATCAACTATGAAACATCAAGTTATAAATTTTTACTGGTAGGGACAAGTTACACCACCAAACCCTTCACACATCCCACTACTGGCACCTCTCTAGAGTCCATGGTAGTGCACTTCCCATATGTTGTTGTTACTTTAATATTCAGCTCATTCATGACCTCCAAAGGCATGACATTGCATGATGCCCCTGAGTCAAACATATAATTGTGGAGTAGCCTATCCTTGATGATCAGAGTGGTGAAGAATGGATCCACATTCAACTGAGATTCTACCAAGGATGTCCCAAATAAACCTCAGGTGGTTCAGCTAGCTCTTCTAATGCTGATGGTGTCTCAAAATCTTCAATGGCTAGAGGATTCTCCACAATGTTCACATTTCTCCCCAAGGCAGTCCTCTCATCATTCAATCCCAAGTATTCAAATGCTCTCCTTTTGTTCTCAGAATCCTAAGCAACTCAACAATTGGGATGGGAATTTTATTTGACTCAACACTTGTGAAATATTATATGGGAATTCCTCGGCAACGTAGATTGAAAGAAAGGATAACACACTCATTGGCTGACATGGGATTCTTGATAACTTGAGCATAAGGAGGGGTATGATTTTTTCTTGGAACTGCAAGGCTTTTGGCAGATGGATCTTTCCTAGGAGCCTCTTTAGGAATGTTAGAAAGTAAGGGAGATTTTGGCTTGGCCTGAGGCCCTACCCCTTTGACAACCTTACTTCTTGTGTTATATTCCTTCTCTTGAGCCACAACAACATTCATTAATAATTTCCTGTCCTCCTCAGATGGGATTCCTCCATCATACTTTTTTATCATTAAAGCCCTTAAATATTCAAATTCATTATTGGGAAATTCAAAATATTTTACATTATCTACTTCTAAAGTATGAGAGGGAAGGAGATTATGTACTCTATGAATGAAGTCCCAAAAAGTGGTAGTAGTGCTCGCACTTATCACCTCGCCTTCAGTTGCCCTTTGTTGTGAGCTATTGGAGCATCCCATCATGAAAACATCATCATCACTCTTATCATCAAATACATTTTATTCTTGCTAATCTTTTCACAAGGAGCATGGGGCATGAGACATTTTCACACCAATCAATGACTTTTGTCACCTCCACCATAGAAACTCTAGTAGTGAAAGGATCGGTACCATTCTAATTTCTCTTCCTCGAGGCTACCTATTCCCAAATATAATAGTTCATTTTCCTCTATCATCAATTCTTTGATGATTTGTAAATCTGTCTTGGGCTCATTGCTTATACTAGCCTTGTGAACTCTTCCCAACTCCTTTCTCAGCTTAGGCTAGCTTATAGGAGATCTCCTTGATAGCCCCTACCAAATTTTTCACGACCTCTTCCAAATCAACACCCTTTCTTGTCTCGAGGCTTTTTGGGTTAACTTGACTTAACACCTTCCCCCTTAGGAGGTTTTCCAATTGCCTTGATGTTGTTCTCTATTTGTAGGGCCATAGCGAATGTTTTCCTTAAGTTGGTAGGGTTCTTGTCCCTCAAGTAGTAAGAAGCCTTTTTATCAAATGCATCAGTATATTTGATCAAACATGACTCATCACATGGCCTTATCCTAACAGAAATCTCCTCAAGGTCTTATTGAACCTTGTATTGAAGTCATGTACTGACTCATTGGGATTATTCTTGATGTTTTCAAATTCTAATAGAAGAAACCTAGGGTCAGTCCTATCACCATATTGTAATCTAAATGCATTTCTCATCTCAGCCCAAGAGTCAATAGAGTTATCTGGTAATGCTTTGTACCAGTCCCTTGCATCCTCCTCTAGAGTGTGAAAAAACAACTTGATGTATACATCTTCATGCTCAATCTCAAAATCTTCCATCATATTGAGGAAGAGCTTTAGATGCTGGTCACTAGTAATAGCATTGTTTCCCTAGAACTTTGGAAGTTTGTTCCTCACATCTTGAGGCACTGCATTTGGATAACCAACCATCCCCACAAAATTTATAGGTCCAAAAGTGTTTACAACAAAAGGGGGTCTGGGTTGAGCCATATTGATTCAAGTAGGTGATCCTGGAGGGGTGAAAAACTGATGGGGGGAAGAAGGTTCTTAGAACATAGGAGTATAATTTTCAAAATGGAGACCCCCAAAGGCCTTGCTTCTTGGAAATCCCTATCTACTTTAGAAAAGAAAGGTGCATAATGTGAAGAAAATCTTTCAAAAATCAAATTAAGGACCTTCTCCAACTGAGAATTCAAATCCATAAAGAGGCTACCTATTGATTCACTTGAATGGAATTCTTCAATGATAGGCCGATCACTTTCATCAATGGAGAACCCCCTTCTTGCCTGCTAATCTCCCACAACTCTCTAGGCTATTCTTCCTTCTAATTTTACTTTTTCTAGCTTTTCCAATGTCCTAACAGGATCCCTAGCAAAGAAAGATCTTATTCCTTCCAACTTTACATATATTAGTATAAATCTTACTTGACAGAGGTTTAAGACACTTGTTTTTATCGATCAAATCAATAGGGATTCGCTACTAAGGATTTCCACCTTAGTTGTGCAAATGCACTAAATATGATCTGTCAAATGTCTTTCAAATACAATAGAATGGAAATGCAAAAATTTGACCTTTCTTTACAAAACTTTATTAATAAATATGAGTGCGAAATTGTAAAAACTAAGAAGTTGCATACATCACTTGGAGCATACAAGAAGTGTTTTACCAGGGCTTGAATGTGAACTGTAATCTCAATGAACAAAGTAGCTCTCAATAATTTTCAAAATGTCCCCGACAACGACACCATTAGTGTATTCAAAAAGTGGAAGTGCTAGGATCCACACCTTTGGCCTGGAATAAGATTCTTCAAAACCCTATCAAAAAAGTGGGTCCGCATTCTCCTGAAAGAGAACAGTTCACATGGGAAAAGGACAATGAAGGTACCACCGCTTGATGGTCCTAGATGGCTGCGTTAATAGGGCTTTGAGCAAAGTGAATCTTTCCCTTATTGGTAAGTTTCTAGGCTCTAGACCTAATATTTATTTTATTAGAAAATGGGCTCTGAGAAAGTGGAAACCTAAGGGGGATCTGAGTATTACCATCATGCCACGGGGTTTTTTTCTGGCAAAATTTAATCAGCAAGATGATTTGGAATCGGTGCTTCTGGGAGGACCATGGTGGCTGGGTAATATGGGCCTCTTTTTGAAAAAATGGTATCCTGGATTTGACCCTAACACTGAAAATATAAACACCATTCCAATCTGGTGTAGACTCCCTAGGCTACCATTGCATTTTTGGGATGATGAAATTTTGCTAAACATTGCTAAGTCCTTAGGTGCTCCAATCGGGCTGGATGGGCCCATGAGAAACAGATCCAGACTTGCTTTTTCTTGATTCTACATTTCTTTTGAAATGGAACAGGAGTTACCGGAGCACATCATCTTGAAATCTAGGTATGGAATGTGGATTCAAAAAATTGAATTTGAAACTTTTCATTTAAGGTGTAAGCATTGTCATCGCATAGGACACTTCACCAAAAATTGTCCCAAAAAGGAGATCCCTACAATGGAGGACAAACACAAAATGAATGAACCTATGGATGGCTTAGTTTTGAGAAAGGAACATAGGGTTCTTGACACTGATAGCTGGAGAGAAGACAAAGCCCCTAGCCAAACTGAGCTAGACTATAATAGAAAGGGAAAAAAGGGGGTTTTAGAACTCAAATAAGGAAACATTTGGTCTGGCATCCTAAAACCCCAAAGTAGCTTTTCTTGCAGCACCTATCAAAGAGGACTTGGAAAATCCTATAAAGGTGACCATGGAGGTGGACAAACAAGAAGGATCAGAACGATATATCATCCCTAATGATCTATATCATTCTTTGAACAAAAAGGAAGATGAGATAGATAAACCTATGTGCATCATTGAGGAATTATTGACATGGATAGCATGGGTTTTAATGAAACTTTACGAAAAACACTCCTAGGGGTGATGGTAAATTATCTATAGATATACCTCCTTGCTTCAAGAATGATCAGCGGTTTCACCTACTTGCTACAAAGATCGTAGAATAACAGATCCACACTCAATTGAATAGGAATCAGAAAGAGTGTGAAGAGGGAGAAGTAACGCCACAAATAAGATGAGGAACTAACTTCTAGATTCATAAAGGTCATTTCAAAAAAAAAGAATGAAAGGATTTGAAATGATCCCAGAATCACTCTACAGTGATAAGAAAAAGAAAATGGACAACTGGGATACCTCAACATCCAGAACTACTAGATCTTCTGCAAGAAGACTAGTAGATTTTGGAGGTAGTTCTAAAAGAGGAAGGCCCTCAAAAAAGGCTCTTAGATCCAAGAGAATAGAGAGAGACATTGCAGATGGCATTCAACATCAATTGAGCCATCAAGAAATCCCAACTCCCAATCCTTCCAAATGAAGATTATCTCTTGGAACATCTGAGGTCTAAATGGAAACTCCAAGCAGAGAATCATTAAGGAGTTACGTGATTCTAGTAGTCCTAGTATTTTGATTTTGTAGGAAACTAAGATGAAAGCTAAGATCCTTGAAACTAATAAAAAGAGTTTTTGGGAAAACTCAAAATGGCTGTGGTGGACTCTCAGGGAGCCTCTGAGGTCTAGATGCTTTCGGGATAAAAGGCACTATATTGGTATGGTTCTTAATGCTAGCACTAATCATCTTGCTATCAAATTTCATGCTATTGAGAACAATGGTGAATGGATCCTTTCTAACATCTATGCCCCTAATACGGTTAGTGGGAGATGAAAACTTTGGTCTGATCTTAAGATCTTTAGAAACCAATATAGTACAACTAACTGGCTTATCATGGGTGATTTTAACTCTCCTCTAAACCTAGGTGAAAAGTATGGAGGAATCTCCAGCTTTTCTATAGGTATGGAGGATTTTGCTGATTTTATTGCTGAGCTTAATCTCTTAGATGTGGATCTCCATGGGAATAAATACACTTGGAATAATAGAAGGTTGGGAAAAGATCTTATCTAGGTTAGATTGGATAGAGCCCTGATTTTTGCTAGCTGGATTCTCAGTCAAGACTTCCACCTCTCTTCCTTGCCCAGAATTGGATCGGACCACAATCCGATTGCTTTAAATCTTCTCAATTGGACTAAACCCATCAGAAGCTCATTCAAATTTGAAAAATGTGGATGGAGCATGACAACATCTATGACAAAATTAAATAATGGTAGGTTTGGAATGGTGAAGGCACTTTATCAATTTATATTGATTCAAAAGCTCAAAAATGTTAAAAAGCAAGTTAAAATCTGGAATAAAAGCATTTTTGGCAATGTGTTTGATAATAAAAAGAAGTTAAAACAAAATCTCCAAGATTTGGAAATCAAAATAAATACAATGGGGAGATCTATTGAAGACCAAACTAATGAAAAGAATATTCTTTCAGAGCTGCATACGATTAGCAGCAGAGAAGAATCCTTATGGAGACTAAAATCTAGAGCTATCTCGGCTTAAAGAAGAGATAGGAATACGAAGTTTTTTCATATGACCACTTTAAAGCACAGAGCTTGTAATAGGATCATGGAAGTGGCTAAAAGTAACGGAAATATTATAAAAGATCCCAATAGCATCAAGGAAGAAGCTCTAAATTTCTATAAAAACTTCTTAATGAAAGGAATATCATCAATGTTGAGGCTAATTTTTTTATGCTAGAGGCTATTCCCAAGACAAAATTGAGGAGCAAAGATATAAAAATATCACCAAAGTCCGTCACGCTTAAAGAGCTACAAAAAGTTGTGTTTACTTTAGAAGGCGACAAGGCTCCAGGCCCGATGGTTTCTCCATTAATTTTTTCCAAAAATTTTTGAAATTTGTTTGGATGATCTTCTCGGAGCGGTGAATGAATTCTACAGAACTAGAAATCTTTTGAAAGAGCTGAATAACACCCACATTGTGTTGGCCCCAAAAAAATGGATGCTAAAGACTTCAAAGACTTTAGACCCATCAACCTTGTGAATGCTATCTATAGAATTTTTACCAAAATTATTGCTACCAGGCTTCAACTCATTATGAATGATTTAATCTCAAGGAAGAAAAGTGGATTTATTAAAGGTAGGATTATCCAAGATGGAGTGATTATGGTTCATGAGACCATACATTCTATGGAGAATAATAAAAAAGCAAATATGGTGCTTAAGCTCGATATGAATAAAGCCTTTGACAAGGTTTCTTGGGTTTTTCTTGACAAAGTCTTAACTAAATTTGGTTTTCCAGACAAATTTAGAAAAATTATTAAGGCTTGTATCTCTACGGTTAGATTCTCAGTGGTGGTTAATGGTGAGCCAGTGGGTTTTTTCACTAGTAGCAGAGGACTAAGGCAAGGGGACCCCATCTCCCCTCTGCTCTTCATTCTTATGGTGATGAGTCTTAGTAGAACAATTAGTAAAGCATTCAATGACGGTCTTTTGAAAGGCTCAAAGCCCACTTCCATCAGCCAAGCTGTCTCCCATCAGCAATTTGCGGATGATACAATCCTCCTTCTATTGGCTTCAGTCATTGAAGCTAGGGTTACTAAGGCTATTCTGCAGCTCTACGAATCTACTTCTGGGCAAGAGATCAATTATGATAAAAGCTCCATTTTCTTCTTCAACACTCCTGAAGAAAGACAACTTAAAATTGCTAAAATTTTGGGCCGTAAAATAAGTGCACTTCTAGCCACTTACTTAGGTCTACCTCTCGGCACTAAAAAAGTCTCTAACAAGGTGTGGGATGATTTATTAGAGAGATTTAAAAAAATGGCTAGATGGAAAGGAGCCATTTTATCTAGTGCTGGTAAGTGCCTGCTCATAAAAAGTACTCTTCAAAATCTACCCATTTATATCATGTCGCTTTACAAGATCCCTTCTTCCTTCAGAGAAAAGTTTGAGAGGATTCAAAAAAATTCTTATGGCAGGGCATGGAGGAGAAGTTTAAATTTCACTTAGTTTCTTGGGATAAGGTTTGTACTCTGAAATCTATAGGAGGACTGGGTATAAAAGACATCAAGAAAATGAATGAGGCTCTCATTGCAAAAATGGGCTGGAGAATGCTTTCAGAGAAACAACCATGGATAGATTTAATTAAGGCTAAATACCTAAATCAACAAATTGTCTTTTCTTTTCTACAAGATGAGCACCTTCCCTATGGTTCCATTTTTTGGAACAATCTAGTAAAGAGCAAAAATTTCATTAAACAGGATAGTAAATGGAAAGTGGGAGATGGCTATGATATAAATTTCTGGGATGTTAACTGGTTTAATGGAAGTCTTATGGATAGATTTGGGATGGTCAAGGATAGTCTTGTAAACAAGTATGGCACTAAAATCAAGGATTATATTGAGAGAAATGGAAACAAAAAAAGAATTGGAAAAAGATTTCAGGGAGAGAGATGATCTGATCCAAAATATTTCCTCCCTTCAAGATTAGTTAGATCTTATCCCCTTAAGTCAATTGGATATTAAGGATGAATTGGTCCAGAATAATTCTATTGATGGGGACTACTCTATCAAAATTGGGTATAATACTTTCTTCGACAATAGTCAAACTGAGTTCAAATGGAGTAGGATTTGGATGGCTGAGTTAACTCCTAAAATAAATTTCTTCCTTTGGCTGGCTCTCAGAGGTAGGATTCTTACTACTGACAACCTGATGAGAAAAGGTTTCATAATTCCTAATAGATGTCATCTATGTAAAAAGACTCTGAGGATATCACTCATTTGTTTATCCATTGTGATTATGCTACCAGAATATGGAGTTTTTCCCTCTCTAAATTTGAAGCTTTCTGGGTGGTTCCAAAGGATTTCAATCAGCTATGGACTCAATGGAGCCCACCCTATAAACATTGTGTTGTTAGAAGGCTCTGGAAGTTGGTTATTCCTCATATTATTTGGAGGATATGGAAAGATAGAAATGATATTATCTTTAGAAATAAAAATCAGAATTATAAGCTCAGTATTGGTAAAATTTCTAATGATATTAAAGAGAATATTGCTATATTTAAACCCCCCAAGAACAAGAGTTATCCAGAAAATGAAGAACATGTCTTATCCCACTAGTAGATAGGAGCTGACAATAGCCATAGTAATTCCGGTAATAGTATTGATAGATCTTTGATTCAATGGCATCCTCCTGATTTTAACTGGTATAAGTTGAACTTTGATGGGGCCTCTAAGGGTAACCTTGGGATTGCTGCGAGGGGAGGAGTGATCCGGGATCATAAAGGTAGTTTGATTATTGCGTATATGCTAGAAAAATGGGAATTCAAACCAATCATTTTGCTGAAGCATTATCTACTTTATGGGGCCTGAGAATTTCTCAAGCCCATAATATCCAAAACCTCATTCTTGAAGGGGACTCACTTAATATCATTAATCATCTTAATCAGTGCTCACCTCCAAGTTGGAACATCAAGGATTTCATCTTGGAATCCATAAGTATTTTCCAAACCTTCAATAACATTCGGATCATGCATACTTACCAGGAGGGTAATAAGGTGGCAGATGCATTGGCTAATTATGGCATAAATGTTAATCACATTGTTTGGGATAATAAAGATAACATTCCTAAATAGCTTCAAAGCAGCATTCAAGCGGATATTTATGAACATGAAAATTTGAGATATGGGATATGAGCATTGGGAGTGGAATTGTAATAATAAAACTCCCACACATGTTGATAAAACAACACTCATGAAAATCTTGACGGATAATCAAGGTTGTATGAAGTATAATGGGAACTTCAAGTGGATTTATATGGAGATGAAAGACGCACATACGGGCAATATAAATCTCTCAACATATTTTATACACAAAGTATTTCAAGTGCATTTTGTGAAGATTGGAAGGATTGCACAGTGGATTATGGAGGGAAGAATATTTCCATCAATGAGGAGTTAATTATCAAGCAATCGGCCTTGGCATGGAGGGGTACCACTTTTTTAATAAAAGGGTTGACAGAGATATGTTGAGGAGAGGAAATTTGTTCAAGGTAATGAGAAGCTGGTCTTTGTTATGGTGGGCCTGCAAGTCGTTAGTTCGATCCCTTCACATTTTGACAAGGTAACCCGTATGATGGTGCGTTTCATTTCATTGGAGGGGGAGGTTTGTCACTGTTCCCTCTAAGCATCTTGTGTTTCTCAATCACTTCCACAGGGGTCTCATTGTATGTTTCCCCTATCTACTTAAGTCTCTTGAGCACTCCATTTTGGAGTTTCAAAACATGCACGTGCGGTTCCATTGGAATAAGGTCTCATTTTCTTGTTACATTTTTGTCTTCTTAGGTCTCCCGACATCCCTTCCTCCCTTGGCTCTGGTCCTCCTCTACCCAAAGACAAAGAGCTACTACTCCCATCTCTCCACCTTTTTCCCCGCCACCACTGTTGTCACCCCTCTGCCGACCTTCTTCTCGGCTCCTTCTTCCATCCCCCACCTCTGCTCCCACCCCCTTCACTTCCACTTTGGCCAGACCTGTTACCAGGTCTATCTAGAAGACTAAACCTTGATACCCCTGTTGTGGGGAAGGTCCTCAAGAGATTGAAATTTCCCATAACCTCCTACATATTAGTAGTGCTAGTTCTCGGGAAGCACACATTGAGAGCTCCACGAAAATGCCGGAAGCCTTAGAAGGTGACATGAAGTCATTGAAGGAAGAGGTTAAAAACTTGGCAAAGCAAAAAGGTTAGAGGAAGAAGGAGGGGGAGGTGGTTATTGATAATAATCAGATTGAAGACATATAAAAGAAGTTTAACTCCTTATAAACCCGTTTAGGGAAGGCCAATACTCGCCATGATTATAATATGGCCATTTTCAATGCAATTGAAGAGTTTATTGAGCAAAGCATGTCGCTAGGCGTCTCTAATCCCAAAGTGAGTTCCAACAACCCTTTGGGGCATAGAAAAGGAAAGCAAAAGGACCATTGAAATTGGATGCTACTGACTCTGCCCACATGATGACATTGGCTTTGTTCACCTCTTGGCAGAATATCAAATCCAGCATCGACAAAGCCACCAAGAAGTAATTGTGGGTGCTTTTGTTGCACTTCTTTGTAATTATTGTTGTTTTTTTGTTGTTTTTTGGCTGCTTTCCTGTAGTGTTTGTACTTATTTTGTTTTGTTGGGGTAGCTGCTCTTGGGCTACTTTAGGTTTCTTTGTCCCATTTAGATCTTGATCCTTTTTGTTCTGGTTCTCATTCCTATTCTGGCTTCTAGGACCTCTTTGGTTCTCAAGGGTATAGTCCCTTTCAAAAAACTATTTGCTATAAATTTAAAAAAATGGCACCATTAGTGTTGTTAATGGGATAAATAGATGTGAACTAGAAGCAGATTAACAAATTTGTCTTAATATTGCATTCTCTATCCTTGATAATGATGCCATTAGTGTTTGTGTTGTTGACATATCAAATAGATATGGCTTCAAATATGTATGCATGTCGAATAAATTAAACTAAGTTCCCAACAACGTAAAT
The DNA here is from genome assembly GCA_018340775.1 of Taxus wallichiana var. yunnanensis. Classification (NCBI taxonomy): domain Eukaryota; kingdom Viridiplantae; phylum Streptophyta; class Pinopsida; order Cupressales; family Taxaceae; genus Taxus; species Taxus wallichiana. Next base: position 123,311,170 of record CM031236.1, read on the forward strand.
CAAATCCCCTAAAAGTAAATCAGATCCTTGACAATGGTGCCATTAGTGTTGGTACCCAAATTTGTTCTCCTTTTCAAGCCAAGAAGCAACATTGATTCAACATGGAGCTTAGAGGCAGCCAGATCATAAATATATGTCATTTTGTAGCCGGGGAGAAATCTAGTTGTCCCTTTGTTAATTGGATTTGTGGAGAGATGGATAACACCTCAAAAGGATGTGATCTTATCCTCACTATTTTAGGTTGTGCCTTTCAACCAAGGTAAGAGAACCTATTTTGTAACCTTTGTTATTTGAAAGGAGATACAGTACCTTTATTTTGCATAAATTTTGTAGAGAAGACCTTAGGGAAAATATGATCAACACACCACATCTGAATCTCACGAGTTGTCACTTCTAGATCATGGAGATATCTTCACAACAAGGAAAAGGTTACTAAAGACATTTGAGACCTTGATCTGTTCTACATACTTTAGTAAAAGGATTTTAGTCTTGGGTGGGTATATAAAGCAAAAATAGGGGTAGTATGGGTAGGATTAGTTGTTTTTAAATGAATTTTTGTGGGAGGGGAGATAGGATGGATTTGACTCACTAGATCCTTGAGAGCTCATGCAAAATGGAAAGATTCAATCAACAAAATGCTTCAAAAAGTTAAATTGTTTCCTCAACTAGAATATGTGCTTTAATGGAGGCCTCGATAAGGACTCTTTCACACAACCTATGGGATTCTTTCATGAAGGCACGAGTAAGTGGACCCAATAAAGAACCAATATTTAAACCAAGTCATGCCTGAGGTACACCCAGAGGCTTACAAAGAATCTCTATCAACAAAATGAAAGAAAAGTGATTTTAAACTATTTATCCCACTCCCAGATGAAGGCTCTTCTGAGAGATGAAATTGCAAATGCCACTAAAATATTACAAGGATTGAGACCTGTGTGATTGGACCCTATTTTGGTACATGATTGTAATAGAAATAGGAAAAACTACTCGTATGCATTCAAAGATGAAATAAATACCCTTTACTTAAGATTAACACAAAATAACTCAAAGTTTGATCAAATTTATCAACAAGGGAAAGTTTCCACAACAATCTCAAAGCTTATCAATGGATATACACTTATAACCACCTTGACATGATCAAATTTGGCACAAAGAGAGATACAAAATCTTCTCTAGATGACTTTTCAAAATGGATGGGCTCTCATCAAGCTTTTTTTGCTAAAGAGAATCAGTCCCGATCTTTCCAAAACTCCCAACTATTTCCATTATGAATTCATGCCATTTATAGTAATTCCAATGAGCCCATTCCTCCAAAAAGATAAAAACTTTAAATTCACAAGTGTTTGCCATGATTCTTTAATGATTCACAAAATCAGATCCACAAAAGTCTCTCGGGTGCTCGAGGGAAAATCTCTTTAGTTTCTTCCCGCATTCAAATCCTTTCTCAAGAAAACCACACCTCCATCCATTTTCTAACCACTTCCACCCCATATCAATCAAATCTGGCCCCTTGTGTTCTCAGGAGCAGAAAAACAAAAACCAAATCGGGCCTAAGAGTCAAACTACTTTAATGGCAAAAGATGCCTCCAGATCTTCTCCACCAAACTCTAGATATCAAATTTAACTTGCTCCTCTGTTTGGCATGTAGAAAATAATAAGAAATCATGAATACTTGCACTTCTAGGAGCTTTACGAAAAAAATGAGGGGGGGGAAATCATATTTTGACGCTCAAAGAACCGTTGATTTTATATTTTGAATGTGGGCCATCCATGTGGAAGATGCAAAAATAGACTTGAGAGCTTCCTTTGCCCTTTTCTGACCCTTTTGAAAAAATGGAAAAATTCCCCATTTTTCCCCACATGTCCACTTCTGAAGATGGGCCCAACACGTGTCTTGAGGTGGGCCCTAAAAGAAATGCGAAAAAATTATGCCATTTGACTTTCTTTTGGAAAAGGAAAATTTTCCAAGTTTTCCCCATAGCTCCACCCTTGAGAAATACTTTTGACGTGTGTCCTAATGTGGGTCCTAACTGAACTATGCTTCCCCTTTTATTTTTAACTCTTTTTTCTCAAAAGGAAAATTTTCCGATTTTCCTCCGCAAGTCCGCACCTTATTTCCCATCGGGCTCATGGGTCATTTTTTCTATTTTAACCTTTATGACGCAAAGAGGTGAAAAGTTTGAATTGCCTCTAATGGTCTGCTTCCCCACCCCTTATGACTTTTCAAATTTCCACGTGTCACCACGGCGCTCCTTGAGATGGTCCCAAAATTTTGATACCTTGAATGAGCGCAGGCTCACCATGTGTCCTATTCTAGAAACATTTGTTTAAAGGCTTGAAGTTCAACGCAGAAGGCACCACTTGTCAAGCTCCGAGGTAGTCTCCTTTTGGCCATTGAAAAGTCTAAGTAAAATGCAAAGTGAGTGGAGGCCTCCACGTGTCAGCCTGGTGCTTCTTTAGAATGAAACTCAAGGGCCAATCCTCGAACATGTGGTTCCTCCACGTGTCTCCATGGCACAACTTCAAGATGGCACCCAAAGCAGAGACCCTAAATGAGCGTGAGCTCGCCATGTGTCTTGTTCCACCAAACTACTCCAATTACATAAAAAATTTCTAATTCCAGGCCAAGCATTAGAAACCTCCACGTGTCCTCCTGGCGCTACTCCAAGGCAAAGGCCAAAAGAAGATCTTCAAATGAGCGTTGTTCGTCCATGTGTCCTGACTTCTTGAAAACCTTTTGAAATTTGTCTAAGTATGGGAAACCTAGCAGAAACCTCCACGTGTATCTTTCCTGCCAACCCTCCACGTGTCCTCCTAATGCTTACTTCAAAGCCAAACCAAAAAAATTGATTCTCAAACGAGCGTCGTTCCTCCACGTGGACACATTTTAAATTTGAGGCTTTTCATCAAATTTCCTAAGTATTAAGCTAATCCACATCTAGCCAAGAGGTTCCACATTTCCATGTCAACTGAATGATGTAAATTTGACTGGGACAAATGCCTGTTAAACCATAAAACATAGAGAAACGTCCATTTCAAGCCAGAAAATGAGGTTTTCTTCAAGGACAGAGAATTTAGATTATTTCAAGGCTCAAACATGATCCTTAGGGACACATCAACTCATTTCTCTTTGAGTATTTAGTGACAAAATGGCAGGGACAAAAATTTAGACTATAGAGAATCGAGGAAATGGGAAAATGTGAGTTCTAAAGGAATAGAGCATGGGAGACCCAAAATACGTAACCTTTTCGTAGGAACAAAGGAACGATGAGAAAAATATAGACCTAGACATAATCCTTGACCCAAGAGCAACTAAAAATGGCAATAAGACTGACCAAGCACCATACGGGGAAGGATAAAATGACAAAGGCCATGAATGAATAATTTTTCAAAGGCACGATGATGTGGCGAAGAAAATTTTGAGAACCAATAGGTTCTAAGTGTCCAAATGGCGCTAGTTCAAGAGAAATATTGAAAGGAGGTTTTGAAACAAGTGCCAAACCACCACGTGTCCCTTGTCAAGAAATATGACCCCGCCGAGAAAGGACTTAGCCAAAAACATAGAAATTTAGCAAGCCGACGGAGGAAGCCATGAGTCACCCCAAGTCATTCCAAGAGAAAATATAGAGCCCGCCCTCAAACAAGCGCTAGCCCTCCACATGTCCCATATAGAAAAGGGGGCCCATTTTTTTAAACTGGTCTTCCCACCCTTTTCTATGAATCTAATACAAACTTTGAAGGGGCATATCTGTCGACTCAGGTCTCAAAATATTGTAAATCTAACACCGTTGGAAAGATCTTGGCCTTTTCTATTCCATGGAGATCTAAAACTTCAAGTTTGGGGAGGTTAGGTGGGATAAAAATGGAGAAAAATATTCAGGGCCATCAATGTAGGATTATTTTTTCCCCAACAACCAGATCGGATTTGATCTGCTCCATCGTTTCCTCCTCCTTGAAGGAACCGAATAAGAATTTGATGCAGTCAAGAAAGATTTTGGGGTAGATTTTATGGGAGGCATTAATAGTGGTGGTTGAGCTTAGAATTTTTTTCCACTTCTCTCTCTTTCTCTCCTCTATGTTGAATCTATAAAATCAGGGTTGAGACTCATTGTAAAGGGTTGGACATTCTTTTTTTTTTACAACCTCCCCTTTCTTCTAGCAAAGGAATTCGTGGAGTTCAGACATTCCATTTAAATTGCAATATGTTTCCTGCCTTCTAGCCATTTGTAATGCATTGTATCAATCTGCAAAGCAATAAAACACGTTTGTGATCAATTTTAAATCCTTTCTTGTCTCCTTTGCTCTCATCTAGTATTTTGTTATAAATCTAGTTATTTTTACTTGATTATTGTATGTATTTTGTTGGTTTGTGTCTATCAACAAAACTAATGTTCATAATTCTTTCAAAGGCATCACCTTGTAGGTTAGTTTTGATTTCTTGTATTCCTTTTATCCTTGTCTCCTTAGTAAAGCTTAGATTAGGTTTAGGAATAGGTCCTCTCCAAGTTTTCATACATGCACCCAAACAAGGGAATAGGAACCACCCTTCAACTGGAGAGTTTTCCCATTTGTAAAGTCCCACACTTTGAGAAAACTCAATGTTATGAAAATCACACCAAATGAATCTGCCTTAGAAAAGTAGATCTGACTACTCATTTTAGGGAGATGTGATTTTGCATTAACATTTTTGGCATGCCCGGTGGGATAAGAAGTCTCCACTTATTATAGTAACATTAATGTGCACTTGCTTTGTGATTCTAGATTTCGAGAAGCTTTTAAGAATTGCACATTTGGTGATTCCAAAAGGGTCAAAATCCATTGGCTTCAAGTCCAAGTTTCCCAAGTTCATGAGAAGGATACAAAAAGGTCAAGAAAAAGAGACGAAGGAAATTTTGTACACCTACACTTGTCTCTGACAGAAGGAGAAGAGGATGAAGAGCCCAAAGTTTCTATCTCCACCAAATAGAGCCTTATTAACACCTCCTCCCAAAGAAGCCATTCTTTCAACCAAGAAGGGTGCTCAAAGCCAATTAGGATGGCATAGCCAAATCCCTATGTTAATTTCATTAGCAGTAGCTAACTCCACTCACTTTGAATGCACAAAATTTAGTCCTGGTGGTAGCATTGAAGAGCATCCCATATTTCAATGGGGAAAACTAGACTTCTCCTAGTGACCACATTCAAGATATTGCAAATGTCTATAAAATCCATGAGATCACTTAGATGGACATTGCACTTAAGTTCTAGCCTCTTCACTCAAGCGTAAATCTTCACAATGGTTCAGAGCCTTGAAGTAGGCTCTATTAAATCTTGGGACCATTCAGTGCACAGCTCTTTACACTAGTTTGGAGAAAATGAGATAACTTATCCTTGTTGGAGAAACTGACAACAATCAAGAGAGCTCCGAATGAGTAGTTGATGGTGTAGACACCAAATTTGGGTCTTACGATGCCCTGTGCCCCGTATCTCATCTCGCAACCTAACCCTACCTCACCACCTAAACCTTACACACTTAATTATTTATTAATTACCTTATAATTAATAAATCCACATCTCCAACCTTGCCACCTCACCTCACCACCTCACCATGACCTAGCCCTAACCCTAAACTAACCTAATTAAGACCTATGACTTGGTCCAGACCCACACCCATGACTCATCACCCCTCACCCACCAAAACAAACCTAATAATGACTTGACCAAGCCCACAACTGACCCCTCGGGAGAAAAGGAGGGAAAGTTGGCTATTTTACTAAAAATAGCCAACTTTGACCTAACCAACATCGGTCCCCAAGGTAGTTCCCTCACTTATTGTTTAACAAAAATCTAGTGGTCTTGCATTCTTATTTACAGGTAGTCCTTCCCAGATAAAAAGGAGCTCTTCACAATCAATCTGATCTCTCTATGGTATGCGCACACCTTCCCAACACTCAACATGTATTCCTCCTAGCCCTAACCCTTATCTATTTCTCAGAGAATGAAAAGATAGAAATAACTCTATTCCTGGAACAAAATTCTATGTGAAACATTTTGGCACACCTAGTGGGACCCTTCTCGGGTTTCTTTCTTTCTTTTTGTTTTCATATAGGAGCACACTTGCTATTTCTTTCTTCTAAATATTCACAAAATATTTTGTCATTTTGGTAAAATAACTTGTCTTTCTTTCACATCTTTGCATTAGTGAAAGTCATCTTCTTAACCTCTTCTCTTTCTTTGCTTCATCGAATATCATTTTTGATTTGGGTTTAAAACACGTGCATCACATTCTTGCTTATTGTTTTTAATTCTAGTGAACGTAGATTAAGTAACAGATCGTACACGTGGGGGTGATATCCATGGTATTGATGAGAAATTAATCTTACTCTCACTACACAACACATACCAAATCACATCATAATCTACACAACATCTCAAACATCCCCCCTTCCCGCGGTATTCCTCCGCCCGATTGAGGTAGCCTTACAAGCCAAAACAAACTTGACATCTCCATTAGGTCTTTTTTTAGGATTAACATCATCTTGTGTCTAAGGCATAAGCCCAAAGTGATTAAAACTAATCCTAGGGTTAGTCTCTTGATTTGCTTTTGTATCTTGCTTGTTTTTTTTTTTTTTCTTTCAGTTTTGTTTCTTTGTTATACCCTATCTCAGTGATCACTTCAGATAGTTTGGTGGGTATACTAAGCCTTGTTATCCCCAAACCAGCAGCCTCTTACATTCTCTCTTTGCCTTCATAGTGACCGACACCGGTCCTCTTCTACCGACATCGGTTACACTGACCGACGCTGGCTACCGTCTGACCGACATTGGTTACCAGACCGATATTGGTTACTATGTTTTATAGTTCCTGACAAACCAAAAACCTACCAATTCCAACATTTTGTTGTTGTTTCTGTTCCTGATTGACTAATTCCCTATTGTATCCTCTTGTCCATGGTTGTTATCACCTGGAAACAAGCCGCAGCCATGGTTTCACATGCTTGTTCCATGTCTTTGCCTGAGTCACCCCCTTTGCATCCTATGGGGAATCCTACGGACACCAGTGCTTTTCCCAAGATCCCTGTAGGAGATCCAGACTTTGCCAAATTTTTGGATGCTAATCCTAGTGCCATACAATATTATTTGTCTCATACCCCTGACCGTACACCCGATGGTCAGCTCCTCTTTGGTATGCCTATTAGTATAGCCACTCACTTAGCCCCTTCCCCACCTAATAACTCTACCTCACCATCTTCATCCTTAGCCCCGTCTCCCAGCTCAGTGGCTTTGGTGGTTCATACTACACCAATTGGCCTTCCTTTGGTTAATCTGGGCCCCACATATCACTACCGTCCACTACCCCTACCTCATCTCTCCTAGATTGCCTCTTTCATAACTCACTCTCTACCATCTATCCACACGAGCTTTCCCTCTCAGGCTCCACCCACCTTTTCATTTCCACAGACTCATCCGGTGGCCTCAACATCTTATATAGGACACCCTTATTCAGCCGCCCCAACACATTCATCATCGTTACCTTATCAACATTCAACCCCACCATTGTCTAGTAGTGGCTCTTGGCCCAATCCTCCTCCGTTTACGATGACAACACCATCATCTAACCCAACCAATGATTTAATCAAATAGATGATGGACAAGATGCAAAATCTTGAGGCTTCTATTTCAGGAAGCCATAACACCTTGACATACGAGAGTAAGTTTTTCAGAGCCTATATATCCTTCTGTCCCTTTCATACATATCTTCCTCGATGGGAATTACCGAAATTTACTCGCTTTAGTAGTAAGGAGGACCCTCAACAACACTTGCGATCGTTTAGACATGCCTGCTATCTGATTGCTCATGACGATGCCATACTATTCCATACCTTCCCATGTCCTTATCAAGACCTACCTGAGTGGTATAGTGCTTTAACCCAAAGACTCAATCTTCTCCTTTAACCAAGCTTAGCCCAATCTTTCTTGGATCACTTCTCCATCAATATTTCCAAGAAAGTATCCATTACCGACCTCTATGCCATCTCGACAATTTGAAGACGAGTCTATCACAGATTTCATTGGACGATGGCGAGGCCTCATCAACCAACTTACTTATGCCTTACCTAAGGCCGAGCTCATCAAAATTTTTACGTGGGCCTGCGCTAAACACATTTCTCCCACCCTCCAAATACAAACTTTCTGCACCTTTTATGAGGCCTTTACTATGGCTCGGAAACTAGAGATTCGAGCCTTAGAGGAGGAGAAATTGAAGTTGCGCAACAAAAACTCAAATTTCCAAACCCAAGACTCCACCAACAAACCCAACACCACCAACTCTCACACATCGGTTGCTTCAAATCAAAAGGATTCGTACACGCGGTGACGGTCAAATCTCAAGCACCATCTAATACCCAGCCAAAACCCACCTATAAGTATAAAGTTGAGCCCATCAAGTACACTCCCTTAGGAGAAACTTATGATGTGATCTTGGACAAATTTCTTAAAGCAGGAGCTCTCACCTTGCCTCCTGTTAAACCTCACTCGGGTTTGATTCCGCCCGCACTATACCTTCTTGGTATAAAGAAAATGACTTCTATAACTTTCATCGCGTGAAGGGACATAGCCACGAAAATTGCAAGATGTTGAAAAACATAGGGCAGGAAATGGTTGATGTAGGGGATATAACTCTCAATAATCCTAATTCCCCTACTAATCAAAATTTAAAAATCTTCAACAAACCATTTCCAAACCATTCAACTAACAAGAATAACACAAACCAAGAAACCTCACCAGGAGAAGAGTGTGCATGAGATCCATACGGTTTTCAACTCCCAACCAAGGGCTTCCATCGAGGAAATTTTGAATCAAGCCTCTTCACCAATGTAGGGATCCTCGCCCCCTTCTCCTTCATCAAGACAAGAGGACAGCCCCGCTATTCTTTTACCCATAAAGGAATCAACCGCCTAGAGTTCTTTTCTTCTCACAGAAGAGCCTTCTTACACCACATCCCTACAAGACTGTGAGTGGATGTTATCCAACCTATCTATTTCCCAAACATCTCCTTCCAACACTCTTTCTGCAAAAGAAGAAGGATCGCCACTTTTACGTCAAGTCCTTAGAGGATAAACCCTCGAGCATACATCACCAAACTCCTTAACCATGACAGATCCTCTAGAACATGCCCTCCTCCCTATCGCTTCATCACCTAAATCTTTCTAAAGCAACCGGTTGACTTCTTAACACCCATTGATACAGCCTCATTTGCCCCTCGTATCACACCCACAAAGTGGACTGGAATCATAGCCCACTTTTCTTCCAAAGAAAAATTCCCATCCACACGTGATGATTTTCATCCCCCAAAAGATAGACGAGTCTTATGGGAACGTTTGAGTACACCATGCTCTACTCAAATGCAGATGACTAATCTAGACACCTCTACCATATGCCCGAAGTTTTTACAAAAGCTCAAAATGCCTATGTCCTCACCTTCACCCCCCTCATCTCTACCGAATACCTCATCCACCTCTATCAACCTAACCAAACCTTCCCCTACGCTTGGGACTTCACCAATACCCAGCCTGACACACCCACCTAAATGGTTAGATTTATCCAAAAATAAAGCCATCAATCCACCTAGGAGACAGACCCAATCTCCTCGAGTCCAATCTATGCCTCTACCACAACTAAAACCCTCACCCCCAATCACACCGGTACAACAGGCATGGTTTCAACCCTCGCCATCACACCTACCTTCTATATTGGGGCCTCACCCCTCCACCTTGCCTCAATACACCATGCCTCCCATGTCTTCTTTAACACTTTGCACGACTCAATGGTACCATTTCTGCACCTTTTGCACCCATACAGTAAATCCACGGGACGTCTCAACACCAAAATAATCGTAATTACCACTAAAATAATCAATAATCTCACTCACTCAATTAATAAAAGCCTCATCTTCATCTTACCATTTATGCCACTTAAAGGATCCACTTAAAGGATCTTATGCCAAGATCCTTGATATGTTGGTAGGAGATGCGACCATTTCCCTACCCCCACTCAAACCCTATGATCCATCTAAACCTCAACCTATAAGTTATGATGAATCTAAAATCTGTGCCTACCACCACACACCAGGACACAATGTAGAAGGATACAAAGCTTTGAAAGCCATCTTTCACCAGTTTCCTATCTCGGATAGAAAATCTAAGAAAGACAACTTACGAAGGAAAAGCCCTTAGCTTCGATCCCTTCTCCTATACCACCTATCCCCGCCTCACCAAAATCTATCATCATTGCAACCCCACCTCTCGAGAACAATGACTTATCCCTACCATCTTCCTCATCTCGTATTCATGAGATCAACATGATTAGCATTGCTACTTGAGGTCAGAAAAATAATGGAAAAGCTAAAGAGAGCACACCTACGGCCTCTCTTTCTCCTTCCGCCATCCCGATCGCACCACCACCTAAAGTGGTTATTCATGGACCTGCCTATCCAGTCTCTGATGGAGTTGCCCATCGCACCATGATCAAACAACTTCACCAATCTCCTATAAAAATGACACTCTATGATCTCATTCAAACATCTGAATCTCATCGACAAGCTCTAATTGAGATCCTCCAAGGGATAGAGGTCCTACCTAACGAAACCCTACCTATCACCTCCATCTTAACACCCAACCATGTCACTTCTCTCACCAAACAACCTACCTCCACAACCACCTCTCCCCCAACATGACAAAGTTCTTATTCCCATTGTCATTTTTTTCTAAAGAAGAAATTGTTGTCTTTGGTGCAGAAGATCCTGACCCCGCTCTTTTCATCTCGGCTTACATCCAGACATCCGGGTACGTCATGTTATGATCGAAGGGGCGCTAGCCTAAACATCGTCTCTTCCAAAGCCTTCCAACAGATGAATATCCCTCCTAGCTGCATGTGTGCCAACCCCACCATGTTGCATTCATTATCTGCTATTACTTCTACCCTAGGCACCATGATCCTTAACATTCGTGTAGGGCCACGTACCTTGCCCGAACTCTTCTATGTCCTTGAGGGAGAGTTCCAATACAACATGTTGTTAGGCCGCCCTTGGATCTAGGCTATGGGATGTGTTCCCTCCACCTTACATAGATGCATAAAATTTGAGTATGAGGGGAAGTCATACACCGTCACAGCTGATGCTTCCCCCTTCAAAACCTGTAATATGTTATACCGCCCTAATGATGTGCTTGTACTAGTCAAGGCACCCATTGATCCGACCCAACCATCTACTTCAACCATGCCTCAACCATCCACCTTAGCCACACCCACACCTTCGACCAATGAAACCACCAACGCAAATACCTCTTCCTTCCCTATGGACAACATCCCAACCTCGGATCCCTTGGTAGGTGTTTTTCAATGCCTTACGTTGGGGAGTACCACCTATACAATGTTAGCACCTTCCATACCCCACAAGAGTATGGATAGTTACATGCGCATCCTACCTATGACGACTCGTCGTGTGGGAAGGTGATCTCCTATGGACCCCCTAATTGCCGCACCAACCTAATGTCACACGAGATCTTTGGCCTTTCTCACCGTCCGCTAATGATGTTAGCCTAGTCACAATGGGGTTTAGACCTTATTGGTGAGATTCACCCACCTTCTTCACACATGCTATGCGTCCCCTTGGATCATCATGGCATCCGAATATTAAATTAAATGGGTGGAGGTTTTCCACTCATTTCAACCAAAAAAAGAAAATCATTGAGTTCATCAATCATCACATTATCTGTTGTTTTGGTGTTCCTCATCACCTGATAACCGATAATGGAAAATCTTTCAAAAATAAGCTGTTACGAGCCCTTTGTGACAACTTTGGTATCAAACTTAGCTTCTCGTCACCCTACTATCCACAAGAAATGGTCAAGCCAAATCTTCTAACAAAACCTTAACCAAAATTCTCATGAAATTCATTAACGATTCTGGGAAAAACTGGCATGATCACATCCCCTTTGCCCTTTGGGCTTATCGTACCAGCATTCATACTTCCACTAATGCCACACCATTCTCTTTGGTGTATGGTACCGAGGCTATCTTGCCTCTCGAAATACAAATCCCTTCCCTCAGAATATCTCTCCAGGATATTCTCACCAATGATGACTTCCACCAAGAGCGGTTAGCCCAATTGGAGCTTCTTGACGAGCATTGTCTTACAGCTCTTGACCACCTTCAAATTTATCAAAAACACATCAAGTGTGCTTATGATAAGCGAATTCATGCACATACCTTTAAGATTGGTGATCTTGTCCTCAAAGAGAATCAACATGTAACCAAACTAGAAAAGAGCAAACGTGGAAAATTTGCTCCTAATTGGATTGGGCCTTACATTATCACTCACACTTATAGATCAGGTACTTATCATTTAGCTTCACTTAATGGTAAACCTAAGCCTAAACCCCTTAATGCCTTGCATCTTCGACCATTCTACTGTTGAATTTAGTGTTACATCACTTCTTATCTACCTTGCGCTCGTCCCTTGAGCTCATTTACCACCTCATACACCTTGTTTCATGCATCTCAAAGTAGAATCAAACTCACGTGGTTTGATCATCACCTCCTCTTAAAGATGCCTTCCCCTTTTTAGTCTAGTCCATGACTTAAAAGTATCAAAATAACAAGTTCTCAATTATACAATTCTGGGATATTCTTGAGTCAAACTTCCTGCAAAACTAGATGCTTCATGCCAAATGGACATCTAGACCTCTAAGCTATAAACTAGACTACTCCCTCGAAGGACAGCTATGTGCAAATCCGCATCTGCTACTATAAGTAGACTGCTCCCTTGAAGGACAACTATACAAAGTCAGCCTCTATCAGAAGCTTCTCACATTGATCAGCTTCATGAAGACCTCAAGAACAAAAAAATGCATATCCCATATAGACTTCCCGCATCGATCAGTCTATATCCAGAAAAATAAAATCAGTATTCAAAAGCACTTTTGAGTCATGGACTTGTCTATTTAGGTTTGGTTCTCTTTCATCAGAATAATCACCTTATAACAAGTTCTCTGCACCCTAGCTATACCATCCACCTCACCTCACCATTCTTCAAAACAACAAAACTCAAGGGACGTGATGTATATCCGATATATTGTGATTATACAACTCTTTTCACCTATCAACTTCTCGCCTATGCAAGGTACCTAGGGATTCAAGCTCATCCTATGATAATACGTGGTTTTTTTAGCTCTTTCCAACTATGGGACACTTTTGCCTCTTTTACCCGAATCTAGGATTATGTGTTGACCTTAATCAGGACACGGTTTCCTATGCTTGGGTAAGCTAACCCTTGCTTCACCTATACCCACACCAACACCACCAATACCTTACCAACACCAACAACATTACCCTACCAACATCAAACTTTTACCAACCAACAAATTTCCTAACTACAACCAAATTACCTGAATTCACCTCTCCCTGGTCCTAAGGGAGAACTACATCGGTCTAAGGCCCCTCCTTGCTTTGTGCAATGGGCTATATAGGTAGCACTTAGGAGACATGGGGTCTCCCAAGGTTAGCTCGACCATCCCCTACCATAACCTATCATGTGTTGTGTTTTCCTTAAAAATATAAATATTTTTACGTATTTATATTGATAACACTCACCAATCGGCCCGACCCAATGCCGCAACTCACCAATCGGCCCGAACCAAGGCCGCAACAAACCCAGGTCAAATTTAACCTAAGGCCGCAACTAACCAATCGGCCGACCCACAATCGGCCCGACCCAAGGCCGCAACCAACCAATCGGCCTGACCCAAGGCCACAACAAACCAATCGGCCCGACCCAAGGCCGTAACCAACCAATCGGCCCGACCCAAGGCCACAACCAACCAATTGGCCCGACCCAAGGCCACAACCAACCAATCAGCCCGACCCAAGGCCACAACCAACCAATCGGCCCGACCCACGGCCGCACCCAACCAATCGGCCTCGACCCAAGACCGCACCAATTAAGTACCTCGACCGAGGCCCACAAATTACGATTCTATCCACCCATCATGTAGCTATTTGTTCAAATAAGCTCACATATTCATGTTTTAGCATGACTAGGATACTTGAATTGATCAGCCAACCAGCTTTGCCTAGACCAAGACCGTGACGTTTATCTCAACCAAACCAACCATTTGGTACTGCTGAACATGCCTAAACATTCCGGTACCTTACCCATTATATCCCCTGGAGCTACTTCCTATGCCTTGGATACCAAGATTATATCAACCTTGTTTGGATAAACTATCGACCTTTGCCTATGAATTGCTTGTTTTCTCTTCAAATCGTGTACCCTGGTCACACTACTACATTTCAACGTGCATCTGCTTCCTTGAACTTACCCCACCATCTTACCATCATCTCATCATCATTCACCCTTTATCAACCCTATCCCTGATTTCACATCGCCTCAATCTGTGATAGATTTGAGGGGGATTACCTATACCCTTAACTGGGGCAACCACTTCTTATTATTGTCAGTGTAACTTTACAAGACAAGCTACATGACAACAAGGGGAAAATGTAGACACCAAATTTGGGTCTTATGACACCCTGTGCCCCGCATCTCATCTCGCAACCTAACCCTACCTCACCACCTAAACCTTACACACTTAATTATTTATTAATTACCTTATAATTAATAAATCCACATCTCCAACCTTGCCACCTCACCTCACCACCTCACCATGACCTAGCCCTAACCCTAAACTAACCTAATTAAGACCTATGACTTGGTCCAGACCCACACCCATGACTCATCACCCTCACCCACCAAAAAAACCTAATAATGACTTGACCAAGCCCACAACTGACCCCTCGGGAGAAAAGGAGGGAAAGTTGGCTATTTTACTAAAAATAGCCAACTTTGACCTAACCGACATCGGTCCCTACACGATCGGCATCGGTTAGGTAACCGCCATCGGTTCCCTATAAATGACCTCCCCCAACCAAAACAAAAGGATCTGAATTCATTTTGCAAGAGAGAGACAAGTGAGAGAGAGAGAGAAGAGGTTGCAGAGAGGAGTATTGAGCCCAAGACTATAACTGAGCAACTAGATCATGGTCACACTCATCCAAACATTGGGAGAGTCGGAGGATAGCTTCATCAGCTCACTTCCGATTTCCGATCATCCCAACTGAGCCTTTCCTTCACCACTGCATTCCTTGGACCTGCATCCACATCAGAAACTAGTAAGTAGTCTCTTTTATTACCTTGTATGCTTCTAGACACTACTTTGTGAACTTTTGATTCATAGTGATTATAAGCTCACTCCTGGATCTACCACCCGGCAACACCCTGCACCTAACCTTCATTCATCCATCTCTATATTGCCCCAAAGACAGCTTTCTCACTCTCTGAGTCTTCTCTATCACCCTACTACTCCCCTCAACCATCTACCAACCTTTTGAACCCCATAACCACCTTACAACCAACCTCCATTTAAAAAACCCTAAATCACTACCCCTATCGATATCGGTTATCCCCTACCGGTATCGCTTTTTATAACCGCCATCGCGGTTATCCAAAGGTGACCAAAGCATCGGTCACTGTGACTTATACCAAAAACCAACCTTTCACCTATTTACCTCCAAACAATCTCATATCCAGCCTTGTCTATCCCTGTAACTTGATCTGAATGTATCAATAACTAGTGACCAAACAAACAACATGACATTTTATTATTGGTAGTTTAGTCTCTATTGCTTTTAGTAATGAGGTACCTAAATCGTGATTTCGCAATAGCTTCTTTATTATCATTTACATTAATTTATATTAAAAGGGAACTGACCACCTTCGAAAGGAAGTCTAATATTTCCTGGGCCCAAGGTAGTTCCCTCACTTATTGTTTAACAAAAATCTGGTGGTCTTGCATTCTTATTTACAGGTAGTCCTTCCTAGACAAAAAGGAGCTCTTCAAAATCAATCTGATCTCTCTACGGTATGCGCACACCTTCCCAACACTCAACAGGTATTCCTCCTAGCCCTAACCCTTATCTATTTCTCAAGAGAATGAAAAGATAGAAATAACTCTATTCTGGAACAAAATTCTGTGTGAATTAGATGGATTTGAATCTCATATTTCAATGGATCTGGGACAAGCTTCCAAGACAAAAAAGCCCACTAATGAAGGTGCTTTCTTATACTTTCTTAGAGCTTTAAATTTTGTTATTGCTTTAATGATTCAATCATGGGGGTCACAACCTTACCTCGCATCCTATAACCTTTCCATAGGATCTTAGAATCATTTAATTCAAGCTAGAAAATTTTTTCCTAAGTTGTCCATGCCTCTTTACCTCAAATTAGGAAACCCAAGTACCATCCAAACACCCAAAATAGCTCCTATACCTACTCTCGGGAGTCAAAGTCCAGTGAAGCCTCCACCTCATCATCTACCACCTCAAAGGAGGTTTAGGAAATTATGGAATAGCTTCAAAACCTAGGGAATGAGTTATTAACCATCAAAAGATAGCAAGCTCAGAGTTCTATGCCATATCAGCCTCACGCTTAGTATTAGGCTAGACCCCCATATCAGAAAAATAGACCACAAGCCTAGGTTATAACTCAAAGTCAACACCAAGGAAAACCTCAAGCTACTAGACCTTTTAGGCCATATGATCTAAACACAACTTCAACATCAAGGGAATTGGTTCCAGCACAGAATAACATGGCATAAGAATATGATTGGTGTTTCCCATGTAGTCAGCCACATAATCAATCGATGTTATTTAATGGTGCACTAAATCACACTTTGATGGTGCAAAATATTGGTATGTCACAAGAACCTAGCCAAGAAGAAAACCAGTAGCAAAGAGACCAGCAAGAGGGACCTCCAACTAAAAATATGCTTGTCAATTAGTAAGTCAATACTTTTGTGGAATAATCGAATCCTTCTCAAAGTATGGTTGTCGATACATGGTACAAGAATAGAACTATTTGAGAAGGAAATTCACCAAACACGGAGATCCTCAATCCTCCATCACTCCACAAGGTATTGACATCCCAAATATAACTCCCAATGTGTAGAGCCAATCCAAGCCACCTTCCAAATCCACTCAAGCACCAACAGAGCAACCCATGTGCAAGAAAAAATGTGCCAAGAAAGGGGGAAACAAAAGGATAGCTCATTTGATATCATTGAGAAAATGTAGAGGACAAGTGTGAACATTTCACTATGGGAGTCACTAGCCATTTCAACATAGAGGATCTATTGCAGACTACCATGCAAAACTAGTCAAGCTTAAATCAACCCCTAACCAACAAGAGAAATTGTTGACCAATACACTCAACTGGGAAACCATCAAGAAAAACAAGGTAAGAACTAGAGACCTCCCCATTCTATGTTTCATTAATCATTGGGGATAAATTGGTGAATAATCACATGATTTATTTTGGGTAGGTAGTTTTGTAATGCCCAAAAAAATAGTTTATCAACCGGGTCTCTAGTATGAAGTCCTCTCTGAGGGGTAGTACAATTGTATATGACAAAAAGTGAAAATGGTTGGAATCATCAAGGATCTAAGCCTCACTCTACATGCCTACCCCAATGTGACTATGTTACGTAATGTATCATCATAGACTTGCCACCACATTTTACATTGTGTTTTTCTAGAGGCTTCACTACCAAAATTGGAGGCTATTTGTCTTTTAACTGGTCACATATGCTCTTTAGAACAAGGTATGGGGCAAAGGATAAAATCAGATCTGAACCCATAGTAGATTATGACATTGAGTCTTATGTGCCTAGCCCAATCAATGAAAATTGTTCGGCTTTTGATTAGGAAGACCTCTTAAACACTTCAAGTAGACACCAAGGTGCGGGTGTATCCTGAACATGACTCTCAAAGAATGGGTGGTCAAAAGACATATTTTTGATCCCTAGAAGGAGATGGAAAAATCTTAGGTAGGGGTCTACTTCTTGCATGAGGAGAATTATCCTCTTCCTGACATCATTAAACTAGAATACAAAGATGACAATGAAGTATGTTAATTGTTCTTTGATGGCTCAAGAAGTAGGCAAGGAGCTGGAGGTGGAGCTATGATTGTGTCACCCCAAGGTATGAATTATTACTCATCCTTATGTTTCTAGTTTTCCTGCTCAAATAACACTACGTAGAACACGAGGATTTGGTTCATGGATTGCATTGGGATAGAAGATGAGGAATCAAGAACCTACAAGTGTTTGGTGACAAAGGTGAAATGGTTTCCAATCAAGTCAAAGGATAAAATTTTGTCAAGAATAATCTACTCAAAAGCAACAAGAATAGGGTATGGGATCTCATTGAGGATTTCAAGCCTTCAACATTGTGTCCATACCCATGAAGCGAAATGAAGCTACCGATAGGCTTACAACAGTCAAAGCAACATTTGATGTAGTTTACAACATTAAGAGGGACAAAGAACAACCACATATCCATGTGATTGTAAGTCCAACAGTGCTAAATAACAATACATGATGGCGGTGTTCATGAATGATCGAGTAGATCATTAATTTTTGCAAGAGGAAGCTGATTTCTTAGCTAGGAATCAAAACATATTAGATCATAAATATGGAGATCAAGTGTGCAATTGCATACAAACAAGCTTCCCAAAGGCTTAGTGACATTGGAGTCTATATTCAATCCTAATTATCAGTTTCGAAAAGAGAAGGCTAATATATAGATCAAAGGAGAAGTCTCAAAGTTTATTCTAGTTGGAGAAGGCAAAACACTTCAAATTGGCAAAGTGGCCACCAAGCATGAAAGGTATTAATTCATGCAACTTTTCCAAGAGTTTCCAGATGTATTTGCTTGGAGCTATGAAGAACTAAGAGGGTTCAATCCAAAGCTAGAAAAACACACAATTGAACTAGATCCAACCGCTAAGCCCATCGGAAAAAGTAGAGACCGGTTAATCCACACATTAAACCTCTAATGAAGAAAGATAAACAAGCTGATAGAGGAAAGTATCATATTTCAAATCAAAAACTCAAGCTGGGTTACAAACTTGGTCCCAGTTAGGAAGAAAAATGTAGAAATTAGGTTGTGTGTACACTTTCGAGACTTGAACAAAGCTTCACTCAAAGATCACTACCCACTCCCTTTAATGGAAAAGATCTTGCAAGTGGTGTCTGGATCAAATAGATTCTCTCTCCTAGATGGCTACTCGGGGTACAAATAGATAATGGTGAAGGAAGACAATCGCTTTAAAACAAATTTCACCACCAAATTAGGCACCTATGCCTACGAAATATTCCATTTGGATTGTGTAATGTCGGAGACACATTACAAAGGGAAATGGATATGGCATTCAAAGGGATGATCAACAAAATAGTACTGATATATCTAGATGACATTAGTGTGTTCTCTAAAAATAAAGTATACCATAAAAAATGCATATTCTTGGCCCATGAGGGTAGGCTTCTAGGTCATATTGTTTCAAAGGAAGGTTTGGAAATTGACCTAAAGAGAGTTAAAGCAATAAGAGCCTTTCCATTGCCAAGCCATAAGAAATCTCTTCAAAGCTTCTTAGGAAAAATCAATTTTGTCCGTAGGTTTGTACCAAACTTTGCTTCCCTTGTCAAGTGTTATCTCTCGAAAGTGCACCCTATAGAGAGATGGCTGCAAATGTTCTAAGCTTACAAATTTTATCTCTCTCTTTCGTAGATACAATAGAAACACCTCAAGTCCATGGGTATACCTATTTTGAGGTGAGTCTTGGGTATTAAGGCCGGTTCCTTATTGATGTATCCTAAGCTAATTTATTGGGTTTAAGGGTAAAGGATGGCTATAAAAATAAATTAAAAATAAGGTGATACAACAAAATTTATATGAGGTCTTATTATCCTACAAAATTGACAAGGGAAATTTATAGATAACCATACCAAAATTTCTGTTATAGCCCTTAGGGAAATTCAACAACCTTCGAAATAGCTTAAATCTCCCTTTCAAAAATCAGAATGTTTTGGGACTTAGTCATTTTTGGCTAAAACTCTTTTAGCGCATTCACCACAGTATCGACATAGCAAAAATTACACCTTTGGCGCACCCATTTGTATGTTTGCATCATCGAAATTGTGCCCCCAAAGTCCTTTGGCACACTTATATTCATTACAACATCACTAAAGGCTCACCCGCACCTCGGCATTACCCACCATTGTGCCGACATCGTAAAACCCTATGCCAAGGTGCATTTCCTCTCATGTTGACACCCTACAAACCATGCCAAAGGTGGTTGGTGGCGTCATAAATGCAGGTTTTTCTATATATAGGTGCCCGACACCTGTCATTTTCACGGATTGAAATTGTGAAAAGTTTTTCCTCTGCGCTGTCAGCCTTTTCCTCATCACCCCACGCATTGTTTTTCATGTTTGTGGATCCCACGTCATTCCTTCATCATTATATATATCCTGGTAAGTGGTTTCTACAATCCTTCTTGTTATTGTGGTTTCTGTTTGTGTTAGGTGATTAGGTTTTACATGTTATAAAGAATGAATCTAAAAAGAGGAATCCAACAAACCACCAACCCAGCTGGGAACCCCCTTTTTCTTCTCTTTCCAGATCTATGAATCTAGAAGGCTCTGCCTCTGAATGAAACAAAGCCCATCTTCCCTACCTGCTGCCTTGCTCTTTTTCTCTCTCGTATCATCTAAAATCCAAAATGCAAAAAAGGAGAGAAATCAAAATCAAGAAATTGGCCAAAAACACCCAACTTTTTTCCCTTCGACGACCTACATATATGTTACATCACACACAATCACACCATAGCACATTTTAAACACATGTAGCATAAGCCCTTCCTACGTAATCCAAAACAAATACTTAGCAATTTCTTGAAAAGCGCAGGCACTGGCACATATGCAATAACACGACATTATTTGTTGTGTAAACCAAATCCACGTCATGCAAGTTAACCCTTGGTGCACCGGATCTTCATGCTACATACCCCATACCTATACTTTGGCACACTTTGAAAGCATGCAACACCAAACTTTCTTGTGCCTCGCAAAACACTCTTCCTAAGGCACTAACACAGCTTCTATAACACCAACATTGCATGTTGTGTGTTGCTTACTTGCGCCCCACGCCTCCTTTGGCACCAACATCTACATGTTGACACCTTCCTAGGTGTGCCTAGAAATTTGAAGCCCCTGTAGTCTGCTAAGAACCTGCGCCTTGCGCCTTAAGGCTTATAGTAGCTCATTTTTCATTCTAAGTTGTTATTATGGATAACATGATGGTTGACATGGCTCTCCTATGTTGGACCTCTTTGTTCCTTCTTGCAGAGAAACATCCATCCTTGAGCGCACTTATGTCTTCATCGAGCAAGAAGCCAACCAAAGCTAAGGCTAAGTCGAAATTGATAGAGCAAGAGATGAAATATAAATATCAGAGAGTCAGGATGCCTGACTCACTTGTAGAGTGCAGTCTCGACATCAGAGACTCTGAACTTGGTCACATCGATATGGATGACTTTTGGGCAAGAACCAAAAAGGTTACCAGTGGCCCATGGATGGACAAATTGGTAGGCAGTGGACTACACTTCGCAGCAGGGCTTCCAGTGAGTGCCGTAAACAATGAATTCATCATGTTGGTGGCCCATTGTTACAACAAAGACACAAGATGTGTCAAAGATAAGGAGGGTAAGGTGATCATTAATCTCATGGCCTAACACTTTGAAATGATCTTGGGCATCCCTCACCATAGCTGGTATGTGGCGGTAAGCCAGGAAGACTGCCTAAAGACATGGACAGATAATGAGGACAAATGTATGCAAATGATGAATGAGCTCTACCTAAAAAACAAGAAGGTGGTGAGTAGATGGCCCCAGACCATCCACCGCAGTGACTTCAATGAAGAGTTGAGTGATACTATCACCTTCCTCAGTAGAGTATTTGGGCTCCCTGATGCCCACTACTTCCACAAATGGATGCTCAGGTACTTAGAAAATATGAGCAAAAATGTTCCTAATCAGCGCTTTGGATGGGGAGAGATCATAAGTGACACCATCTCACAGCAGCTCCAACAAGTTACAATGACTGGGAGGTTCTACATGAACTCTTATGTTGTATACACTGCTGCGTCAGAGAGAGAGTTCACAGGGCTAACTTAGAGTGGGGTATGGCCCCAAGTCAAGATATATGAGTTCTACTCGGAACTAAAGCTCGAGGCCAGTATCTCCTAGTTCAACAAAATCAACGACGCCTTCTTCTATGAGGTGATCTGTCAATTAAGACCGAACATGAGACACGCTCGAACCAGCCCGAGCATGATTGCTACCACAAAGAAATGGGGGGCTTTGTTCACACAATTCCCCACCTTCACATATCTCAGGGCTGCCAACTTTCTGGGAGAGCCAACAAAGTTGCCAAGGCATGTAGGGCCCAAGCTGATCCTGCTAGAGCTGTCAAGGTAGCTAATCACCTACCATGAAAAATGCATGAAAAGAAAGAAGGGAGGACTCCATTCCCCCTTACAGTTGGTTGGTACACATGCCCCTCACTTGGTAAGGTGTGGGAAATGTATGCAGAACTTGAACTGCTCAACTTGAAGCACAATTTCCTGGCAAGGCCAACCTTCGACTGTCGGGGTTGCCTCCCCAAGGTGAAGATTGATCCCATCCATGTCCCAGAAATCGAGGACATTTGGATAGACCTGAACCATGAAATTGATATCAGGCGAAAGGATCACTCTCGGCTGGCTCTGGATGAGATCATCCACTATGGCGTGGCCATCATCCCAAAGGATTTCCAAGAAATTGATCAAGTTTACCTCGACACGGATGGGGATGACTAGCCATTCACAGATATTGACAGAACCAAGGCACCCAAGACCATCAAGGAAAGGGTCAAACCCACGTTGTAACACACCAAACATTGGTGCAAACAAAATGGTCTCATCTACCTTGGAGTGGATTTCACCACTTCCCCCTTAGGTAGTGCACCTCCAAGGCCAGATCACTTGCCAAAGGGAAAAGGAAAAGATAAGGTTGGAGAGCCGAGCACCGCTCAAGAAAAATCTCCTGAGAGCCCTCCTACTTCAGAGAAGCAGGTAATAGACCTAGTATCCCCAGGCAAAGAAGGAACAACAGATGTTCCAATGGATACATCCACCCAGGATGTCATCATAGCTACAACTGTTGAGGTACCCACTCTTTCCTCTTCTACTCCTTCTCCTCCTCCCGTCACTCAAGAAACCACCCCTATGGTTGTGTCTTCCCCTCTTCCTTCCTCCCTTCCATCTCCCACTTCTTCCATCTTTTCCTCCCTTGCGATCTGTCACCTGGTATCCCTCTATCCAACTACAGATCCCTTCCATCTCCACCTCCTTCTCCTCTCTTGTAGTGACTCCAAGCCCTATAAGCACTAGTGCATTAGACTCTCTATCCATGCCACCACCAAGTGTTTCCACATTCTTCCCCGAGTCCACTACAGTTGCTCCCCCTTTCACCCTCGTTTCCTCTTCTTCTTCTAATCCCGATCCCATAAGTCCCGGTTGGATCTCTCGACCAGCTAAGCCAACTCAAGAGAAAGGTTCCCATTGCGGCTATGGACTTCTCAGTCCTTCCGAAGCAAAGGGACCTAAGAAATAGAAAGTGATAACTCACTTCTCTAAGAGCTCCTCAGGTGAAAGGGTCATGGAAATAGCCTACCCAGATCCCACTAAGAAGAAAGAAGATCTGTCTCCCACAGATTTCATAGTGACCCAAGTCACAATGGGGACATCATCTCGAAAGCCTGCAAGGTGAAGCCTTGTCAGCTATAGATGCCCTCTGCAAGAAGCTACAAGAGGAAAAGGAGGAGAAAAGAGTGCTCAAAGAATAGAATAGACATCTCCTCCAAGCCTTGCAGAAAATGGGCAAAGCTCCTTCAGAAACTGCCGCAGAACCTATTCAGGCTCCCAGCCAAGAGAAAATCAATGAGTATGTAAAGATTGTTGAATAGGGCATGGCTGTGTCATCCTGGATTGAGAGGATCCTCCAGGATGGTCAGGAGATAATCGGCAAGTTCACATTGCTCCATCAAGATATAACTCGAGAAAATAAAGAGCTACAAGCAGTAGCAGGCTCCCTTTCTGAGGAATTGGATAACGCTAAGTTGCAGCAAGGAACATTCCAGACGATGGTCAACTGTTCAACTGATGACTTGTTAAAGGTCGGTGTTATCGATCACCTGGGGCACATTATAACGATCTCTCACTGCTTTAGATTACCAGGTCGATCAAATGGAATTCATCTTGGAAAGAATCAACAATATCAAGGAAGAAGCCTTATAAGTACTTGCACAACATGGAGAAAATAGCCAAGATGACTCCTAGATTGCTCGCTCAATGCATCCTATGAATTGAGAGAAGCAAATGATACATTCTAGTGCTTCAAGGCTATTGTCTCTCAAGGTCTGGCGCAAGAGGTCACTTTCGATTGAGAGTCCATCAACAACCTCTTAGCCTACCGTGACTTCATCAGATTTTTGATCGATGTAAACGAAGAGTTCACTGAGTTACCCGAAAAGCTCGAAAATGAAAAGAAAGTTGTGAAGTAATTCACAACCATTTCAAAGGTCTTGATCAGTATCAACTTCAAAAATAATCAGCAAGTTTGTAGAGTATCGGCACAGTGTCATATCGACTCCCCTGAGCCACAGTCGGATACTAAGTTCGAGCCGAGAGACGATGAGGAGTAGCTTCTTCCTCCAGGATGAATGTTCCATTTTTGTAAAATGTTTAAAAAACATGTTGGCACATGTGATGACATCATCCATGTTGCACCATGAGATGTTGTCATCCTAAAACTTGCCCCAAAGTCAAAGATTGACTTTTTAGTATTTTGTAAATATCTTGTAAGATATTTTGTAGTTATTGCTTTGCTTTCGTCTTCTTCTCTACTCTTCTCCTATAAATACCGAGATACTTGTTGTATTTAATGGTGGGACATTTTTGTATAAAAAATAGGTGAAGAGAGAAAGACTTTGTGCCTTCTTGTAAACGAAGAGATTTTAATATATATGTTAATACTTTGTGTTAAATATATGTGTTATTTGCATCAGATCTTTCTTAAGTTAGATCTATGTTTCTATTCTGATTGGATTCATTCTTTTATTGTCATATGTTCATCAGTATTTCTTTATTTGTTTATGCAAGTAAGTTTGGCTCTGTTTACTACCAGCCCAAAGCATAAACCCTTCGACCTTTCTATCTTGGAATTCATTTCTTTTCTCCCTTCAGATCTACCTTCCTCCATTCCTTCCCTCTTACACTTCTACTCGTAGTTAGAACTACCTCTACTGGGATGAGATCCCAAACTCCCTGAAGTTAGAATTTTGTAGATTTACACAGATTCTCACTTGATAGAATAGCAATAAATCTAGTTTTTCTTTCTTATCTCAAAGAGGGCTATGCCCTACACACTCTTGGCATGTTTCCCCATGATCTGTCTAGCTGACAAATTTTCAAACCAATAGGTCTTTGACTGAGTATATGCACAATTGATATGGGAAGGATTCTTGATGCATGAATGAACAATTTTATGTAGTATAATTAAGGGAAACACTTGTTGTACTTGAGGTAAAATAACACAACAACACCGATAAGTTAACATGCACATTAAAATTATGCAAAAATACTTGAAACTTGTAACGAGGGTAAGATTATTATTCAAGGAATTTGCATTCACAAGACTAATAGAAACATACACAAGGCTGCAAATAATTAGAAAGGCTGAAAATACTTCACACTCAGAAGGAAAAACTGAAAAAATTGCTTCAGTACTCCTGTATCCAAAATTCCTCCTTGTGCTTTGCAAAGGCACACAATATATAGAAAAATAAAAATTTACCCTCTTCCTAAAAATAGCCTAAGGCTTGTACTTGCCCATGCATCTTATTTTTATCCTTTATTTAATAATAGATAAAGGAATAAAAATAGAACATGCAATTACAAATAGGCATTAATAGCCTTGATTACAATACAATCAAACTGAAGTTGACTATTCTATTTTTAAGAAAATAAGGTGAATAATTTGCTAATAATAAGTTTTCTTGCTAGGCAAGTCTCCTTCCTTGAGCATGCAACTTTGTCTCCTTGTCTGTTCTGTCCTCTTGTGAAGCATGCAAAAAATCAACTCCCTGTTTGTGAGTAAAATAATTGCAATACTTGCAATATTTACAAAAAAAACATCCACCGTGGGGACCACTTGTCCATGTGCACATGCTCTAATGTTGACATCTCTTTGGCTTCTAATGGTCACAAGGGTGACATACTACAAATTATCTCTAGCTCCTCCAACAGTGGGGACCACCTTTGCACTTCACCATGGTTTGGCCACCTTTGTGGACTTAGCAAACATAAAAGGGTCGACCATTTTTACATTGCACATGCCACTATAGTCTCCACCACCTTTTGATTAATACATGCATGTATATACTTTTTGGCCTTTGCATATTGGATAATGTATGGTTTTAAAAGATCCACCTTTTCGGTGATCATTGTGGGAATGATTTGGTCAGCACTTGTATTATTTGGAGCATACACTATAGTGGGACTTTTGAAAGTCAAAATATACAATGATCATTTGATGACACGTGGGCAGGCCCCTTCTGCATGATGAGCTGACCCTTGGCATATTGGTAGGTGATATTTTAAACTCAACCCTAACTAGGGTTTCTATCTGCTCTTACCACGTATATGCATCTTGGACTCTAGTTGAGTTAGGGTTTTTGATAGAGAACCATCGATCTCTATCCTCTTGCATTTCGATCATTGATCTTTGACTACGAGTTAGGGTTTTACCCCTGTAATTAATTTGGTCGGTGGGAATGACCATGGTTATTTCTTTAGATGTGGAGCTCGATCCTTGGCCTTTGATCTTTGTCCTTCTGATCTTGAGCCATTGATTATTGACCCTTGGTTAGGGTTAGGTTAAGCCAAAGTTCTGGTGGGTGAGTTAAAACAACTTGAACTCATCCATTTTTCCACTTCGCATCTGGTTCACGGGCGAAGCTCTGGTAAATTTTTTTGACGCCATTTTTAGATCTGTTTTGAGCTTGGATTTCCTCTCAGACTGGTATTATGATGATTTCTTACTTTCACATTTGTGGTTATTCTCTATTGAGCTTGGTTGTGTTGTTCATTAGTCTCAATTTATTTTGTTTGTGAGCTCCTTTTTAACATGGATGCCACTGTTTCAATCTTCAAACTCGGTTTGCATTATTTTGGGCCTGAAATGTTTTGGGACTCAAACACTTGCATTTATTGTCGTTTTGATTTGCTATTTGGCCTCTCGAAGGAGTTCATGTGCTCGAATTCTTTGATTTTCCTCGTGGTTGTAGAATGGTCTCCTTTTCTTGATCATTCCCGAGCTTCTTTCTATGTGGCTTCTGATCTATTTTTAGTTTTCTGAGTGAATCATAGTTTGATGTTGGCCGCCATGAGTGGTTACAGGTGAGTTAATTTTCTATTGCATACGTACCCCCATTTTCATTTTCTTCCTTGGATATGTCACTGAATCTTTTGAAAATATTGTGGGTTCTGTGATCTGAGCTCCATTTGGTTTCCAAGTTCGAAACTTCTCATGGGTATATGGATTTCTTGCTTCATCATCCAGTTGTTTGAAAGTTTCGACTGTTTGATTATAATGGTGAGTTTCTACTTCTCACTCTGATTTCTTGATACCCATTAATGGGTTTTTCGATCAACGTTGGAAACTATAATTTCTTTTCTTAGATCTGTAACTTGAAATTGATTTTTGATGGGAATATTGGCTTTTGAAAGAAAACTTTGAAACTCCTTTAACCTAGATGTGTATGTAATTTTGATTCAAGGATTTTTGTCTGAGTTTGTGATCTAGAATGCTAGAGAGTTTTCCTCTTTCTCTGAAATGATTAGGCCTAAGGCTTATTGATGTGGGTGTTTGAAGCTTCTTTTATTAATACCCTCTATATTGATTCAGTTTAATGCCTGGAGCTCTTTTTGTAGGAGTTTCCAACTGTAATTTATATTGCCTATTTCATCCTTTTTCTAGTGACTATAAGATCACCTAGAAATACTTGTAGCTCTTTTGTAACTTAGAAAAGTTCTAAGATAAATTGTACTTTGGATATTTTCCTTCAATGGAGCTTCTATTCATTCATGCTTATTCCACTATAACTAGATTGAGTCTTGACTTCCTGTGATGAACCTGATGTTAATCTTTTCTTGATCTAATTCCTTGCATAAATAGTTGTACCTCTTTGATATGGCAGCATTTCTGATTTTTATCGTTTCTCTATTTGGAAACTTGTAAGTGGCTTTCTTGAAATTGCAAGCAGTTCCTCATTTGTTTTTGATACTATTTTTAGGCATAAGCCTTGATTCATATGCTTTGTTAAGATCTCTATAACTTGTTTCTTTTACTTAGATGTTTTATTTCCTTGATAGTAATATTTATAGCATGCTGTAAAATTTAAAATGTTGTTTTTCATGGCAAAGCCTTGGAAAAAAATTTCCAGAATTTTTTCTTCCTTCCATTTTTAGCTATAGTAGTTGTATTTTTATGGTTCAGAATATAGAAAGTAACACTTTTCTATTGAAGTTGATTTGGTAAATAAAACTGAAACATCATAACTGTTTATCTTGACCATGGCATGTTTTTCTACTTTTCTGTATCACTTACTTGATTTACATATTTCTTTTAAAGCATGTAATAGTTGAAAGTGGCACATGATGAAAAGTTGTAAATGTCCATTTTACATGGCGAAGCCCTATCGAAATTTTCCTAGAATCTTCTCTTCATTCTATTTCAGCTGTAACCCTTCTTTTCCAGTTAACTTCAGCTTCTTGAAATCTGATTTTCTCCCTTAGTGCAAACTGAAAAGTATACTTCTATTTGTCAATCTCTTTTCTGTATTGTAACTTCTTCCATTTGCAGAAAATACTAAATTTGAGTTACATTAATCCTTCTTTCCAACATGTACTTATGACTTGTCTATTTCTTCTTGGCTATAACCTGTACCTACACACTTAAGAAAATAGTTAGAAAAATATTTAGGCTTTTTGGCCTCTCTTGTGTCCATGTTTCTTCTTTTCTTTTCTCTTTCTTCTTTCTGAGTGAGTATAACATGTATGCATTTTGATATTCAAGTAAATTATATTTCCTATTTTTAAGAGATTCATATGCATGAATTAGGACAATATAGGAATATGAATTGATCCCTATAATTGATTTCATAGTTGCTTCTTTTTAGGTACAGTGGCTTTTACAACGAAGATGAAGAAGGAAAAAATTTGGAAAAAGAGATGCTTCAACCAAAGAAGAAAAACCCCAAGGTAATGATGGGTTCACTCATACTCCTTTACTTTCTATTTCATGCATGTGTACCTCTTATTTCAAAGAACCTTACTTGTGTCCATGTTTTTTCTTTTCTTTTCTCTTTCTTCTTTCTAAGTGAGTATAACATGTATGTAGTTTGATCTTCAAGTAAATTACATCTCCTATTTTAAAGAGATTCATATGCATGAATTAGGATAGTATAGGAATATGAATTGATCCCTGAGCTCATAACTTACAGTTCATCTTTTCTACTCTTTTTAGGTACAATGGATTTTATAATGAAGATGAAGAAGGAACAAAAGATGGAAAAATAGATGCTTTAACCAAAGAAGAAAACCCCAAGGAAATGATGGGTTCACTCATACTCCTTTACTTTCTCTTTCATGAATGTGTAATTCTTATTTCAGTACATGTACTTTACTTTTTAGTTACATCCCATGGCTTGTGTGGGAAACATTTGAAAATTCCTTATGAATAAAACATTGAATTCTGTAAATGAGTTGTATATTTCTTTCTGCATTTCAGCTTTCTGTATGGATTGTATGATGAACTAAACAACTCAATAATATAATTGAATGTCTTAATCATGAAGGAAAGAACATTAAGAAAACCTGTAACATCCAGCAATGAACTCTAATTTCTGTAATCTACACTTATGTTTTTGTTCCAAAACTTAGCATTTCACCTATTCTATAATTGGATGTCTTGATCAAGACAACACAACTGTCCTTCGGGGATTTGTGTTCTTTTGCTAAAGATAGTCATGAAATTGTAGACTATGTGATTTTTTATGTTTTGTAACAGCACATATAGCTACAGATTTGATGTAATCATTTAACTAAATCAGTAGTAATGACATAATTCAAAAACTCCCCTAGCTCAGGTATACTTCACCAATGCTATCCATCGTAATGAAGTTTTGAGTTTCCCATTTTTACACAAGTGTAAAAATTGTCAACATTTCTTACGATCCTGTGGGGAAATCTTCCTATTAGCTTATATACCAGTGCTTTGGTCTTGTCCATTGGGCATGGAGTCCAAACATGTAACCAAAATCTATCTTTCTAAAAGGTCTAACCCTTCCAAAACAAACTAGAACTAGGAAAGGATATGGTAAACCAAATCATGTGCATAAATGCACTTATTGAAGGGAAAAACAATGTAATGTGTAGAACTACACTTATTGAAGGGAAATCCTACTCTAAACAAACACTATAGGATTTTCAATAACAATGTTTTGAGAAACATACCATTCATAGGAATGGGAAGTTCCTCTCCACTCAGCTTCAAAAGCTAAAAAGCATTGTGTTCTTTGCAAGATGAAATCATGTAAGGGCCACTCCAGATTGTATCAAACTTTGTGTGTCTTCCTGGCTTTACACGATCAACATCCCACTTTAACACAATATCTCCTTCATTGAAGATTCTGAATTTGGCTTTCTTATCAAAATTCTTCTTCATTTGTTTCTGATTCTTTTCCATATTCAAATGGGATTGATCTCTTAGCTCTTGTAATTCCATTAACTCTAAATATCGAACCTATAATGGTTCATTCTCAAGTAGCTCCATTTGATGCAACAAATCTAATGTAGGTAACTCAACTGAAATAGGCATTCTTGCTTTTTTTCGTACACAAGTTTGTATGGTGAATTGCCAACTGATCTTTTAGGAGTTACTCTATCATCCCAAAGTGTTGAATTCAACATCAAATGTCAAACTCTTTGATTATCTTTGAGTGTTCTTCTGATGATCCTTAAAAGGTTCTTTTTAGTACTTTCAGCTAGGCCATTACCTTGTGGGTAATAATTAGATGAAGAACTTAAGTAAATTCCATGGCTGACAGCCCAATCTGTTATCTTTGTACTAAGAAATGCTAAAGCATTATCTGATATGATAGTTGTTAGAACACCAAATTTGTAAACTATTCCTTCATAAAAGGATAGTATCAAGCTTCATTAGCATCTTTCAAGGCTATTGCTTCATTCCATCGTGTAAAATAATCTGTAGTAGTTAAGATCCATTTGTGTCCTTGTGACGAAGGTGGGTTTATCATGCCAATAAAGTCAAGACCCCACTACATAAAAGGTTGATCAACTGAAATAGGTTGTAAAG
The DNA here is from genome assembly GCA_018340775.1 of Taxus wallichiana var. yunnanensis. NCBI lineage: Eukaryota > Viridiplantae > Streptophyta > Pinopsida > Cupressales > Taxaceae > Taxus > Taxus wallichiana. The sequence goes on from CM031236.1 coordinate 123,342,577, forward strand.
GCAACGAAGCTAAACATTCTTTTCCAACAAAGAAAGCACATTTTTACACTTTCTAATCCATTCAAAACAATCCTTGAATATGCTAGGCCAATAGTAACTAGCTTTCATGATTTTTAGAGTTGTGGTACGTGCTGAGAAATGACCTCCTACAGGTCCTTCATGGAATTCTTGATAGTAACTTCTAAATTTTGTCATAGTCAACACATCGCAACAAGATTCCATTTATATCTCTTTTGAACAACACACTATCAATAAAGATATAGGGGAAAACTTGTAATCTGAAATATCTTCATTTATTTTTATCCATACCTTCCAGATAGGTGCCATGTTGTAGATAGTTAACCAAATCAATCATCCATCTTGATTCATGGACTTCTTGAAAAGTTCAGGTTGCTAATTTTCTGGGTGAACCATGATTTCTGATTGTGATACTCAAATTCAGCATGATGTTTTGAATAATCTGGTTTTGTAGCTTGTTTTTCCATACTAGCAATTAGATGTTCACACAAGCCTTTCCCTTGAATTGTCTTCACAACATGAATATCAAGATCATATTCCATGACCTTCATTATCTAGTTTGCTCTTTTCTCATTCAATTCTTTATTTAGCAAGAAAGCTTTCACACTTGGATGAGAAACAACAACATGTATTTTATTGTTTAAAAGCATGTACTTGAAATTCTTTAGTCCTATGACTACTGAAAGTACTTATTTTTTAAGGAATGTGTACCTTGTTTTGTAATCATGCAAGCTACGTCTGAAGAAAGAAATAAGTTGCTCAATATTTTCATCATTTACCTAAGTTAGTATGGCTGAGATTATTTCACCTCCTATAAGTGCATACATTGTACAATATTTATCAAAATTATATTTGCAAGAGTAGGAGCCTAAGAGATCACTATTTTGATTGCTTCAAACCCTTCTCTCCCTTTGCTGGTCCAAGAGAATGTTTTATCTTTCTTTAACATAGTTGTCAATGGTTTAACCAATGTTGCAAAATCTAGAACAAATCTTCTAACAAAGTTGATTTTTCCAAGAAAACTTTGTAAGGCCTTCTTATGATGAGGCAATGATAGTTGTGATATGGCTTTGATTCTGAAAGGATCAATTGCTAAACCTTTCTTAGAAACAATATGGCCAAGTAATTTACCTTGATGTACTGAAAAGATGGACTTCTTGGGATTCAAAGATATTCCAAACTACCTACACAACTAAAATTCTGCCTTAGATGCATCAGATGTTCATCATAATTTTTTGAAAATACAGTAACATCATCTAAATAAACAAGAATCCATTTATTTAGCAAGCTGTGAAAATCCATGTCCATTATACGTTGAAACGTTGCATCGGTGTTTAAAAGACCAAAAGGCATACTTTTGTAAGCATAAGTACCCCACTTGGTGGTGAAAGATGTTTTGTACCTATCTTCTTCTCAAACTAAAATCTAATTGTATCTGATGTATCCATCTAGAAGAAATATTCTATCTGAACCAAAAACTGTTCTCAAAATTTTGTCCATATTTTGTAGTGGGTAATGATCTTTTAATGAAGCTTTGTTAAGATCTCTGAAATCGACACATAATCTGATTTCTCCATTCTTCTTCCTAACAGAAACAAGGTTTGCTACCCAACTTGAATGCTTAACTAGAAAGATAATACCTGATTCAATTTATTAGGATAACTATTTCCTCATTAGAGGCTCTATTTTGGGATTTGCAGGCCTCTACTTTTGCCTAACTAGTTTAGAATTTGGCTGTAATTCGATAGTATGTTGTACTAAAATGGGATCAAACCCTTTCAGGTCTTGGTATTTCCAAGTGAAAACATATTTAAACTCCTTACAAAGATTAATAAATGATTGTTTTTCAACTAAGGAACATACCTTTCCGAGAAACAAATTTTTCCCTTCATCAACTAAAATTTCTTCATAGTTATCAACATGTGTTGACATCTTGGTTTTTTCTTTTCTTAACTAATCATCAATGTTGAATATTTCCTCTAATGTGACTAGACCTTGAGGCAATTTATTCATCATTAATTGAACAATCTGGTCACCGTATAAATGTTGTAATTTATCCCGATTTAATTTAGAAAATTTAGCTTCTTCTTTACGTAAAACCTAGATTTGATCATCATTTTCAAAACCTTGCCAATTTAATTCATTATCAGGTATAGAAGGCCTAATAATTAACTTAATATGAGATTGAATTTTCCTATTCTCTATATGTTCTAAAACTTCAAAACTATCACCAACTACTACAAGTTTGTATGCATGCTTGTTTTCAGTTCTAGGAATAGACTAAATATTAATAACATCAAAATATTCCATTAAGTCTGAAACTCTATGTCTGTAAGACTTCATTAATGGATTCTTACAAACATTAAAATTCTTTACTTGATTGATAACCAACTCAGAATCACCAAAAATTGTAATGTGTTGATACCTTTCTTTTTGGCCCAAAGCAAGCCATGAATTAATGCTTCGTACTCAGCTACATTACAAGTGCATGAAAATTGGAGACTCAAAGCTAAGAAATACCTTTCATTTGTTGGGGAAGTGAGAATCAAACTTGCTCCCTATCCTTTTTGTTCTTAGCTCCATCAAAATGAAGCTTCCAAATCCCTTCTATTGAATTTTCTATTTTAGACAGAAAGGGAAGTGGTGTATTTTCTTCATGCATACAATACACACCAAATAGATGTTCTTAAACTTCCTTAAAAAGATCATGGGAATGTTATTCAACTATATTTTCATCCATAAACATGTTAGAAACACCATCTAATGCTGAAACATGAGCTACATCATCAAAATAAGACTGGTCTAAAGCTGCATAATTAGCTATTGCATTTGGAGAGTGAGGCTCAATGTGAAATCTGGCCAATGGTTTTGAATTGATAGTAACTTTGGTGCCATAACGTGTGGTGAAAAATAAGGACCAATCTAAAGAGAGATAACCTCCTATCTTTGTTGTGAAATCTCTAGATAAGCATAAAGCAAAGTATGGAGGTAAATCTACAAAAGTAACATCTTGCAGAATAGAAACATTCAAGAAGCATGCAATGTTACCTCTAAATTTTTGATTATACCAACTATATTAGTTGTAGTTCCATCAAGTTGTAAGACACTCTTTTCTATGTAGGCTCATACTTGCACCCAATTTTTTTGCAATTGCTTTTGGCATAACTGTGCTACTTGCACCATTGTCCACCATGCAGTTATGAACTAGATGTTATCCAATAATTAGTGATATATAAAATGGTGGTGGCTTCTTGATGTTAGGAGCATTCAAAACTTTTTGAACCATCCACTTAACTTCTTTAATGCAGTCTTGTTCAAACATTCCAAGGACCATGTCTGCCTTCTTAACTTCTTTTCTAATAGTTCATGAGAAAGTAAATATTGTTGTCCTATAATAGTTAGAGCATCCCACATTGAGATGTTAACATTATGCTTTTTCATTACATCAACAATGTTAAAAGAAGCAACAATTTTAGAGACAGATTCAACTATTTTAGCATAGGCCTTAGCAAAAATGATTCTACTTTAGTTGCCTTTGATATCTGAGGTATAAACAATCTTCTTGGGTCAGGTTGTAGTTGTTTTTGCTATCCTTTATCAACTAAAACACTTGTTTTTTTAGGAACAACAGGACTATTAGCTGGTTTTGGGACTGTAGATGTCGTCTTATCAGTGATAGTAGGTAGAATAGGCCTATTTTGTTGTTTTTGACTTTCAGCATCTTTTCCTTGAGCCCTAGTGGTAACTGCAATGAAATCCTCCTCATTGAAACTGACTAAATTCTGTTTAGGTGCTTTCTGAACATGAGTTTCTTGCTGCCCACTCTCCATTTGAGGCATGAACAATGCTTCAGATTGAGGTTGTGCAACAAGATTCAGATTCAGAAAAGCATTTGGGTAATTTGCAGCTAAATGAGGTTGATTGCAAGGTTGGCACCACTCTTTTGTAGTCATGTTAACTGGAACTAGAGCATTAGATGAACTAGGAGCCTTTGGGTCAAATTTCCTTTGCTGGTAAGGCTACCTATAATTTTGATTTTGTTGGTAAGGCTGCCTATTTTGCTAATTTAGTTGATTCTTCCAACCCATGTGCAAGAAAAAATATGCCAATTCTGAAGGGGCAACAAAAGGATATCTCATTTAATATCATTGAGTAAATGAAGAGGATAAGTGTGAACATTTCACTATGGGAGTCACTTTGGCCATTCCATTGCAATGGTATCTATTGTAGACTACCATGTAAAATTGGTCAAGCTCAAATCAACCTCTTAACCAACAAGAGAAAGTGCTTTTACCAATATAACTCAATCTAGGGGAAACCATCGAGAACAACAAGGTAAGAACCTGAGACCTCTGCTATTCTATGTTTCATTAATCATCGGGGATAAATTAGTGCATAATTGCATGATTGATTTTGAGGCAATGTAGTTCTATAATGCCCAAAAATAGTTGATCAACCGGTCTCCAGATAAAGTCATCTCTAGAGGGTAGTACAATTGGATGTGATGGTAGTGACAATAGTTATAATCATCAAGGATCTAAGCCTCACTCTACATGCCTACCCCAATGTGCACATTTTTTATACGTATCAATCATAGACTTGCCACCACATTTTGCATTGTGTTTGTCTAGAGGCTTCACTACCAAAATTAGAGGATATTTGTCTTCGATTGGTCACATATGGTCTTTAAAACAAGGTATGGGGTGAAGGCCACAATTAGATTCAAACCCATAGTGGATTATCACATTGAGTCTTATGTGCCTAGCCCAATAAATGCAAATTGTTTGAATAGCTTTTGATTAGCAAGACCTCTTAAACAATTTTGAAGTGGTGACACCAAGGTGGGGTGTATCCCGGACCGACTCTCGATTATAAGGGTAGTCAAAGACACACTTTTCTCCCTATAAAGAGATGGAAAATATGAGCTAAGGGTCTACTTACTGCATGAGGAGAATTATCCTCTTCCCGACATCATTAAACCAGAATAAAAAGATGAAAATGAAGTATGACATTATTCTTTGATGGCTCAAGAAGTAGGCAAGGAACTAGAGGTGGAGCTATGAATGTGTCACCCCAAGGTATGAAGTATTACTTAGTCTTTCATTTCCATTTTCCTCCTAAAATAACACTACAAAATATGAGGCTTTGGTTCATGGATTGCATTAGGCTAAAAGACTGCACAAGGAATCAAGAACCTACAAGTGTTTAGTGAAATGAACTGGTTGCCAATCAAGTTAAAGGACAAAATGCTATCAAGAATGACCTACTCAAAATCTACAAGAATAGGGTATGGTATCTCATTGAGGATTTTTGGGGTTTAAGGGTAAAGATGACTATAAAAATTAATTAAAACTAAGGTGATACACCAAATTTATATGAGGGCTTTGACTGAGTATATGCACAATTGATATGGGAAGGATTCTTGATGCACGAACCAACAATTTTCTATAGAATAATTAAGGGAAAACACTTGTTGTACTGAGGGAAAATATCACAACAACACTGATAAGTTAACATGCACATTAAAATTATGCAGAAAATACTAAACTTGTAGCAGGGTAAGATGATTGTTAAGGAATTTGCATTCACAAGACTAATAGAAACATACACAAGGCTACAAATAATTGGAAAGGCTGAAAATACTTCACACTCAGAAGGAAAAACTGGAAAAAAATTGCTTCAAGTACTCCTGTATCCAAAAATTCTTCCTTGTGCTTTGCAAAGGCACACAATATATAGCAAAATAAAAATTTACCCTCTTCTTAAAAATAGCCTAAGGCTTGTACTCACCCATGTATCTTATTTTTATCCTTTATTTAATAATAGATAAAGGAATAAAAATAGAACATGAAATTACAAATAGGCATTAATAGCCTTGATTATGATGCGATCAAATTGAAGTTGAGTATTGTATTTTTAAGAAAATAAGCTAAATAATTTGCTAATAATAAGTTTTCTTCCTAGGCAAGTCTCCTTCCTTGAGCATGTAACTTTGTCTCCTTGTCTGTTCTATGTCCTCTTGTGAAGCATGTAAAAAATCAACTCCCTATTTGTGAGTAAAATAATTGTAATACTTGTAATATTTGCAAAAATAAACATCCACCATGGGGACCACTTGTCCATGTGCACATGCTCTGATGTTGACATTTCTTTGGCTTCTAATGGTCACAAGGGTGACATACTACAAATTATCTCTAGCTCCTCCAATATTGGGGACCACCTTTGCAGTTCACCATGGTTTGGCCACCTTTGTGGACTTAGCAAACATAAAAGGGTTGACCATTTTTACATTGCACATGCCACTATAGTCTCCACCACCTTTTGATTAATACATGCATGTATATACTATTTGGCCTTTACATATTTGAAATGTATGATTTTAAAAGATCCACCTTTTCGGTGATCATTGTGGGAATGATTTGGTCGGAAATTGTATTATTTCGAGCATACACTATAGTGGTACTTTTAAAAGTCAAAATATACAATTGTCATTTGATGACACGTGGGCGGGCCCCTTCTGCATGATGAGCCAACCCTTGGCATATTGGTAGGTGATATTTTAAACTCAACCCTAACTAGGTTTTCCTATATGCTCACTATGTATATACATCTTGGACCCTTGTTGAGTTAGGGTTTTGATACATAACGGTCGATCTTTGTCCTCTTGCATTTCTGATCATTGATCTTTGACTGCGAGTTAGGGTTTTACCCCTATAATTAATTTGGTCGGTGGGAATGACCATGGTTATTTGCTTTGGATGTGGAGCTCGATCCTTGGCCTTTGATCTTTGTCCTTCTGATCTTGAGCCATTGATTATTGACCCTTGGTTAGGGTTAGGTTAAGCCAAAGTTCTGGTGGGTGAGTTAAAAAAACTCGAACTCATCCATTTTTCCACTTCACATCTAGTTCGCGGGAAAATCCCTGGTAAAATTTTTCAATGCCATTATTGGATCTTGTTGAGCTTGGCTTTCCTCTCAGACTAGTATTATGATGATTTCTTTCCTTTGCATTTGTGGTTATTCTCTGTTGAGCTCGGTTGTGTTGTTCGTTAGGCTTGATTTTTTTGTTTACGAGCTCCCTTTATAACATAGCTACCACTATTTTGAATCTTTGAACTTGGTTTGCATTGTTTTGGGCATGTAATGTTACGGGACTCGAAAACTTGCATTTCTTGTTGTTTTGATTTACTATTTACCTCTCAAGGAGTTCATGTTATCGAACTTCTTTGATTTTCCTCGTGGCTATAGAGTGGCCTCATTTTCTTGATCATTCCCAAGCTTCTTTCTATGTGGCTTCTAATCTATTTTTGAGTTTTCGAGTGAACCATAGTTTGATGTTGATCGGCATGAGTGGTTACGGTGAGTTAATTTTCTATTGCATACATACCCCTCCATTTTCATTTTCTTCCTTGGATATGTCACTGAATCTTTTGAAAATATTGTGGGTTCTGTGATCTGAGCTCCATTCACTTTCTGAGTTTGAAAACTTCTCATGGGTATATGGATTTCTTGCTTCATCATCCAGTTGTTTGAAATTTTTGACTGTTAGATTATAATGGTGAGTTTATGCTTCTCACTCTGATTTCTTGATACCCATTAATGGGTTTTTCGATCAACGTTGGAAACTGTAATTTCTTTTCTTGGATCTGTAACTTGAAATTGATTTTTAATGGGAATATTGGCTTTTGAAAGAAAACTTTGAAACTCCTTTAACCTAGATGTGTATGTAATTTTTATTCAAGGATTTCTATCTGAGTTTGTGATCTGAATGCTAGAGAGTGTTCCTCTTGCTCTGAAATGATTAGGCTTAAGGCTTATTGATGTGGGTGTTTGAAGCTTCTTTTATTAATACCCTCTGTATTGATTTAGTTTAATGCTTGGAGCTCTTTCTGTAGGAGTTTCCAACTATAATTTATACTGCCTATTTCATCCTTTGTCTAGTGACTATAAGATCACTGGAAATACATGTAGCTCTTTTGTAACTTAGAAAAGTTCTAAGATAAATTGTACTTTGGATATTTGCCTTCAATGGAGCTTTTGTTCATTCATGCTTATTCCACTGTAACTAGATTGAGTCTTGAATTCCTATGATGAACCTGATGTTAATATTTTCTTGATCTACTTCCTTGCATAAATAGTTGTACCTCTTTGATATGGCAGCATTTCTAATTTTTATCATTGCTCTATTTGGAAACTTGTAAGTGGCTTTCATGAAACCGTAAGTAGTTCATCATTTGTTTCTATACTATTTTTAGGCATAAACCTTGATTCAGATGCTTTGTTAAGATCTCTGTAACTTGTTTCTTTTACTTAGATTTTTATTTCCTTGATAGTAATATTTCTGGCATGCTAGAAAATTTAAAATGTTTATTTTTCATGGTGAAAGCCCTGGCAAAATTTTTCCAGAATTCTTTCTTCCTTCCATTTCCAACTATAGTAGTTCTATTTTTCTGGTTTAGAATACAGAAAGTAACAATTTTCTGTTGAAGTTGATTTGGTAAATAAAACTAAAACATCATAACTATTTATCTTGACCATGGCATGCTTTCTACTTTTCTGTATCACTTACTTGATTTACATATTTCTTTTAAAGCATGTAATAGTTGAAAGCGGCATGATGAAAAGTTGTAAATGTCCATTTTACATGGCAAAGCCCTATCAAATTTTCTCATAATCTTCTCTTCATTTTGTTTCAGCTGTAACCCTTCTTTTCTAGTTAACTTTAGCTTCTTGAAATCTGATTTTCTCCCTTAGTTGCAAACTAAAAGTATACTTCTATTTTCCAGTCTCTTTTCTATACTGTAACTTCTTCCATTTACATAAAATACTGAATTTGAGTTACATTAATCCTTCTTTCCAGCATGTACTTATGACTTGTCTATTTCTTCTTGGCTTACAACATGTACACACACTTAAGAAAATAGTTAGAAAAATACTTAGGCTTTTTGGCCTCTCTTGTGTCCATGTTTTTCTTTTCTTTTCTCTTTCTTCTTTCTGAGTGAGTATAACATGTATGTAGTTTGATCTTCAAGTAAATTATATCTCCTATTTTTAAGAGATTCATATGCATGAATTAGGACAATATAGGAATATGAATTGATCCCTGAGCTCGTAACTGACAGTTCATCTTTTCTCCTCTTTTTAGGTACAATGGATTTTATAATGAAGATGAAGAAGGAACAAAAGTTGGAAAAATAGATGCTTTAACCAAAGAAGAAAACCCCTAAGGAAATGATGGGTTCACTCATACTCATTTACTTTCTCTTTCATGCATGTGTAATTCTTATTTTAGTACTTGGACTTTAATTTTTAGTTACATCCGACGAATTGTGTTGGAAACATTTGAAAATTCCTTATGAACAAAACATTGAATTTTGTAAATGAGTTTTATATTTATTTCTGCATTTCATCTTTCTGTATGGATTGTATGATGAACTAAACAACTTAGTAATATAATTGAATGTCTTAATCAGGAAGGAAAGAACATTAAGATAACTTTTAGTAACATCCAGTGATGAACTATAATTTCTACAATCTACACTTGTGTTTGTTGTTCTAATACTTATCATTTCACCTATTTTGTAATTAGATGTCTTGATCAAGAAAACACAACTATCCTTCGGGGTTTTGTGTTCTTTTGTTGAAGATAGTCATGAAATTCTAAACTATGTGATGCATTACGTTTTGTAACAGACACATAGTCTCATATTTCATGTAATCATTTAACTAAAACAACAAGTAATGAAATAATCAAAAAATCCCTAGCTTAGGTATACTTCACCAATGTTATCCATCGTAACAATGTTTCGAGTTGACCATTTTACACAAGTGCAAGAATTGTCAACATCAAGCCAATAACATTGATTTTGAAGAATATTTTGGCATTTAGGTGGAAAACTAAAGGAAAAGCAAGTTTTGAGGCCACCAAAGAAGCTATATCACAAGCCCCAACTCTCATGAATCTAGATTTTTCTAAGGATTTCATACTATATGCCTTTGGTGGTAGTGACACAATTTCTACAATCCTAGTATAGCAGAACAAAGAGGATACAAAATAGCCAATTGCTTTCTTTAGCTAGGGTCTAGAAGATTATGAAGTGAGATACTCCTTCATTGAAAATCAAGTCTTGGTAGTGATCACAGGGTTAAATAAGTTTAAACATATGGTTTCGAACAATAAAATCTAACTGTTAGTCTCCCATGCAGGATTTAAGGACTTCCTTCTTAGCAAGGATCTGAATGAAAAATGTGCAGGATGGATCACTCATGTCATGGAGTAAGACATTAAGATCAAGGTCACTAAGTTGGTTTGTGAGAAGGGATTGTGTGAAAACTATCCTCAAGTCAATAAGATGAGGTAAACAGATTAAAAGGAAGTTGTTTTGTTCTTCAAAATAGTCAAGAGGAAGAAAATGATGATGTACCCATTCCTTGTTGGACTCAAAGATTCCTTCAAACATGCCCGTGTCCTCTAGAAATGAGCAAAACAAACTTGAACTATTAGACTACAAGCCATCCCATATATGCTTATTGATGGCATCTTGTTCAAGAGGGACATCAATGGTGTTCTAGTAAGATGCATTGGATAGATCAGATTGAGAGAGTGTTACACAAATTCCATGATGAAGTAGCTAGAGGCCATTTTTCTCCATGGGTGACAACACTCAAGATCATGAAGGAAAATTATTATTGAACTAGGGTGTTTAGTGACTGTTATGCATGGATCAAAAATTGAAAAAATTGTTCATTCTTCAAAGAAAAGAAAGGATAGTAGCACTTCCATTGCACCCAGATTTGAGTTGACAAGTGATTCATGTAATGAGGATTGGATTTCATTAGGGTCATCAATCCAAATTCAAGCCAAGACCACAAGTGGATTTTGATGGAAATAGACTATTTCACCAAGTGGAATGAGGTAGTTGCACTCAAATAAGTTAATGAGTTTAGCATACTAGATTTCTATAAAGGGATAGTGACCAGATTTGGAGTGCCAGCCACCATTATATCGGATAGATAGTGCATTGGCATTCATAGGTTCAAAATCATAGGATGGGCCATTAGGAACATGATTTACTTGAGCAATTCATCAAATTATTACCCTCGGGTAATGGACAAGAAAATTCCACAAACAAGAACCTACTAAAGATTGTTAGAAGAACCCTAGATGAAAATCAAATAACTTGGCACACAAAACTCAAATCAGCCTTTTGGGCTGATAGGACAACACCCAAGAAGTCTACGGTAGATCTCCATTAGAACTTATCTATGAGAAAGAGGTAGTATTGCCTATATCGCTTGAGTTACCGGCATTTGAACTCATGAAGTAGCTGGATATGTCGAATTTGAACCAAAAAGGCCGGGTATGTAGAGTTTATGGAGTTGGAAGAAACTAGAGAACATTCACTTCAAATAATGGAGGACTAGGTCTTAATCAAGAGATGCTTTGACTAAAAGGCAAGACAAGGGTCTTCAGGAAGGAGACCTAGTTTTGAAATGGGATGCGAGATCGAGCAAAACCAGAAGACATTCCAAGTTTGATGCCATTTGGAATGGCCCTTACATGGTCATAAAATGTAAAAGTAGCAATGCTTTCTAATTGTCTACATTAGATGGTGAAGAGTTACAAATTCTAGTGAATCAATCTATCTTAAACGCTACTACTAGAAGGAAGTTCCCACCTTATACATATTAGTTTAGTTTCTTATTCCTCTAAGTGCTTGTGTACATTATCTTGTTGTAGTTAAGGTTGATTTTATCCTAAGTTCTTTGCACACTATACATGTTCTACTTGGAGCATGTATGATTTAAAAATTTATATATAGTTATGGTGTTGTTTTGTTGCTCTTGCATAACCCATTTAAAACAGATGAAGCCCTGGGTCAAAACAATTTTATACTCTCAAAACCATCATTTCGAGATTTCTTATGAAAATTGAGAGTGCAAACAGTTGGGCTCATGAATAAGAGCCAGGATCAGTATCATACCATCATCCTCGACTCCATGCCCAATGGATGTGACAAGGCAATTGGTCTTTCATCTAGCAGGAAGATACCCTTGTGAGTCACCAAATTTTTATCTATATTTCACCCCCACAGGAAAAGTATTGGAACAACCATGACCCACATAGGAAAAACTAGAGAAAACATGGTTAAATCTTGCAAACAGGTCATAGATGGACTCAACGATGAAGTGGCGGGACCTGCCAAAGACCAAATGACCTTTTGTGTCTTAAATCTATTTAACAGGTTATAGGAAGGCTAAGAAATGGAATTGAAGGGTTAGAGAAATAGGAGTGGTGTCAAAAGAGCTAGGAGCAAGAAGAGAAAGAAGAAATGGTGAAGATTTGAAGTCTTCGGGCTCAAAATGGTTCAGAACAGTAAAAAAATCAGCTAAGTATGGAGGAGGTAGCGGAGAGAACCATGTTTTGGCACGATGTTTCTCTAAAGTTGAATCCAAAAAGGGAAGCTCGAACTTGCGCCAGCCCTCCACATAGTAAATGGTCAACAAAGGTCAAAAGGCGGATAGGGCGAGGGGCTAAAAAAAGAAGCTAAGTATAGAAGCATAGTGGAAGCCACCATGCGTTAGTTTGGCACTTCTCCAAAGGTAGATTCAAAGGTGGAGGCTATAATAAGTGCAAGTTTTCCATGTAGCAAAGGGAGGCCATTAAAAATTCTAAGAGCCTACGGAGGCTTCCAAGTGTCGATCTGATGCTTCTTTAGAAGAAAAATCCTAAGTAGTTTCTAAGTGAGCGCAAAGCCTCCACGTGTTTCATTTCAAAAGGGAACAGGGTTGGGTTGAATATTCAAACACTATGACAGACCAGTGGAGGGTGCCAAGTGTCCAAATGGTGCTAGTTCAAGAGCAAGATTGAAAGGAGGTTTTCAAATAAGTGGTAGGATGCCTCATGTCCTTGGTTAAGAAATATGACCTAGCTGAGCATAAGACCTAGCCAAAAAATAGAAATTGAGCGAGGTGGTGGAGGAAGCCATGTCTTAGCTCCACGCCATTTCAAGAAAAAAATACAGAGGCCACCCTCGAATAAGCATTAGCCCTCCACGTGTCCGATATAAAAAGGGGGCTGTTTTTTTAAACCGGTCTTCCCGTCCTTTTGTATGGATCCGATAAAAACTTTGAAGGGACATATCTATTGACTCATGGCTCAAAATATTACAAGTATGACACCATTGGAAAGATCTCGGCCTCATCTATGCCATGGGTATCTGAAACTTCAAGTTTTGGGAGGTTAGATGGGAGAAAATGGAGAAACATCTTCAAGGCCATCAATGCGGGATCTATTTTTGCCCCAATAACTAGATTGGATATGATTTTCTCTATTTTTCCTCCTCCTTGAGGCACCGAATAAGAATTTGATGCGATCAAGAGAGATTTTGGGGAAGATTTTATGGGATGCATTAATAGTGGTGGTTGAGCTTGGAACTTTTCCCCCACATCTCTCTCTTTCTCCCTCTGTGTTGAATCTATAAAAGCAAGGTCAAGATTCATTGTAAAGGATTGGAAATTCTTTTGTTTTTATAGGCCCCCTTTTCTTTTGCCAAATGAATTCATGGAGTTTAGACCTTCCATTTAAATTGCAATATGTTTCCTTCCTTATGGCAATTTTTAATGCATTGTATCAATCTATGGAGCAATAAAACACATTTGTGATCGATTTAAGATCCTTTCTTGTATCCATTTCTCTCATCTAGTCTTTCGTTATGAATCTTGTTATCTATGCTTGTTTATTGTATGTATTTTGTTGGTTTGTGTCTATCAACAAAACTAATGTTCATCATTCCTTTGGTGCATCACCTTGAAACTTAATTTTGATTTCTTGTATTCCTTTTATCCATGTCTCCTTGGTAAAGCTTAGATTAGGTTTACGAATAGGTCTTACGAAAGTTTCCACACATGCACCTAAATAGAGGAATAGGAACCAGCCTTCAATCTGGAGAGTTTTCCATTTTCAAAGTCCCACACTTTGGGGAAAACTCAAAGTTATGTGAATTTCACCAAATGAATCTGCCTTAGAAAATTAGATCATTACTCATTTGGTGGTGCTGTGATTTTCATTAACAATTATTATTGTTACTATTGGATTTCAAATACTTTAAATAAGTAATTTTAACTAAGAAATGATCAAATGGAATGGAATCTCAAAAATGGACACTTTAGGTGCCTAAAATCAAGTTCAGGAATGTGATTTGGAACATTGTAATAACTTTTACTTTTGTAAAAATCTCATATTTTAGGTTCTATTTTTAGGAAATAGGCGCCTCACCTGTGCATTGTGGCGGTCCATAACCACTTGATCAAGCTAAGGTAGCGAGTCTCAAACCACCCTCGGTAGGGTAACGGTCCATGGTTTGTCACCCGGGTGCAGCGGTTCTAGGACCGCCCGATGCTCTCAGGTGGCGATTCTCACTTCTGATAGAATTCCTCAGATCCGTGCTTGTGCATGCTTTTAACTGGTTTATTCTAAATGTTAAGTTTGTAAAATTACCTAAGAAGCTACCAACAATCAAATAATGCTCAAATATTTTTGTATTAAACATTTAAACCTACAAATGGAAGATTTAAAACATTCCTTCTCATTTATATTTATGGGATTGGGTTTTCCCCAAATAGAAAACCCCAAATACACTTAGTGTTGAAACAAAATTAGATTGGTAAAGGAAAAACCCTCCCAATCCTTGAATGGAAGTAATAACAACAATAAAACTTTAATCTAAACTAATCTAAACTAGATCTCCTTGTAGAAACCTCCATAGTTCTTCCTCTTTTGCTCCCATGGCTTTCTCCTCTCCAACCTAAAATTTTAGCAAAAAAATAGACCAAATGAGGGAAATAGAATAAGGAAAGGATTTAATGAAAAGTCATAAGGATTTTAGGGCTAATTTTTGAACCCTAGGATCTAGTGGTCAAGATTGTTTTGATCTAAGGGTGGAGGATTCACCCTACTTTGTTTTGGTAGAAATATATCTTAAATGTTTAAATTAAATCCTTAAGGGTACATGTAGATGTGTGAATGGGGCCATTTAATTTCCTTAGAGTGCTAAACCTTTGTTGGTTCTTAGCAAGCCTTAGGAGCCAATGGAAAGGACTCTAAGTAATAGGATATTAAATTTAAATAAAATAACATAAGGGTAACCTTATAAGGATTGAACATTAAGAAAACAAGAAGAAAACATTTAACTATGTAAATTAATATTTGACACCTTCCTAATAAATAATGGATTAATGGACTTTAGAGATAAACTTGATATTAGGTTAACCTTTTATCTAGACCTGGTTCTTTAATCAAAAAGTTGAGTTTAGTGGTGTTTGTTAGTTGTTGTATCCTACGGGATTAACATCCTTGTAAACTATTTATCCTCTTACCTTTATCTTGTAACAAAAAAATTACTCACAATTTTCGGGATAAGTGTTAGGTGTTAGCGTGTTTTTAGAATGTCGTTTTGATGGGTGTTACACTAGGGTTTCCATTAATTCTCATTTAAAATGTTGACTATCAAAATATCATTATTTCACCTAATTTAAAATTCCACTTAAGTTCATTAAGGGCTAATATTTCCTAAGTTTAATTCATAACATCAATTCCCATCATTAAATATTTAGCCTTTCATTTTAATTTTGATTACTTAAATATTTTTATTAACAGACGATGCACACTATCATTCATTTAACCCCTATCACCAAAACGTAACTATTTATATACAATCTAAAGCAAGGGGTACTCCATTTACCCTAACACATTAAGTGGTCCCATTCATTTAGTACCCCTACTTAATTAAAATTACTCATTCCCATAAATAATACCACAACTTGAAATATGCAGGGTCAATCCTCTACCCTTAGATTAGATTGATATGAACCCTTACATTTAAGTCTTTCCCGAGGAATCCTTACTATCCCTATGAGGAATTTTTTATTCTTTACTCTACCATAATCTCTTCATTTGTGGATTTTTGATTTGTAGGTTAGAGGAGTAGAAGCCATGGAAGTAAGAGGGAGACCATGGAGAAATTTATTTTGGTTATAAATTTTGCAAATGGAAGGAGACTTCCTCCATTCCATTCCTTATTTAGTTTAGTTTATTCATGGGTTTCTATTGCAAGGTTATCTATTTGTTTTATTGTAGAGATTCCACCATGAATCTGGTTTTGGGTATTTAATTATTCACATTTCTTGAGATATTCATTTAGGGAAATCCCATTTTGTAATGCCCACAAATTACTTGTGTAAAACATTTCTAAATTCTCACATTTCTAAATTCTCCATCCTTGGAAAAATTTCATCTCCAGTGCAAATGGTCGTTTTCAACATTTTATGGTTTGACGGGTGTTTCTCCCAATCAAATTTTCATCCTTATAAACAGGAAACATGGCCTCTTTTAGTTGCACACGGTGGGAAGGTACTTGAAAAATTTTATGAATCACCTCAACTTAAAAACCTGTCTACGCAGAAGAACGACACTCATTTGAAGATTTTCATTTTGGTTGGCCTTGGAGTTGAGCAGAGAGCACATGTGAAGGTTTTCCGCTACTTCTCCCGAACTTAGATAAACTTTTTATGTAGCAAGTACTATTTGGCAGGATAGGGACACGTGGTGGTGACGCTCATTCGGGGTCTCTGCTTTGGGCACCATTTTCAAATTACACCATGAAGACATGTGGAGGCTTTCACCAGGTCTTCTCATACTTAGTGATTTTTAAAATATTTTGAGAGGCCTAGGAAATGTTGAGGGACCATGCATGTTTGAGGACTAGCCCTTGAATTTTATTTTAAAGAAGCACCAAGAGGACACTTGGAGGCCTCCACTCACTTTGCATTTTGGTTGAAATTTTCAATGGTAAAAGGATATTTCCTCAAACCACGACACATGATGCCTTCCACTAAGCTTTAAGCCTTCAAACAATTTTTACGGGCAGGACATGTAGTGAGCCTACGCTCATTCAAGGTCTCAACTTTTTGGGACCATCACAAGATGCGTCATTGTGACACATGGAAGTTAGAAAACTCAAAAGGCGGGGAAGCAAACTATTGGGGGAAACATGGATTTTTTTCCTCTAAAGATTAAAATACCAAAATGTTTATGCAAGCCCAACTAGAAGGAGGTCAAGGTTGGCTTTGAAAATTCAAAGGGGCGAAGATGCGAACCATTAGAGGAAACTTAGATTTTTTACCTCTTGTCATCAAAAGGATCAAAACATCAAAATGGCCCACATGCCCAACAAAGGATAGTCAAAATTTTGTTCCACAGGTCAACGGTGGAGGTGCGAACCTTTGTGGGAAATTTGGAAAATTTTCCTTTTGTGAAAAAGGGAAGTAAATTCTAAAAGGAAGCGAAGTTCTTGGGGACTTGCATCGAAACTAAAAAACGCGGAAGGGCGGAGCTATAGGGAAAACTTGAAAAAAATTACATTTTCCAAAAATTAGGTGAAATATAATAACTCTGTCGTATGGTTCCTTTGGGAACCACCTTAGGACATGTGTTAGGCTCATTTCTTAAAGGTGGAGGTGCAGGGGAAAATGTGAAATTTTTTCATTTTCCAAAAGTTGTAAAAGGAAAAAGAACCCACGAGGCCCATTTTACAAGTGGATCTCCCACATGGATGGTCCAAATTCAAAATAGAAATCAATGAAAGTTGTGCATCTGCATCTTATTTTCTACCTTTTTCACTCTAGAGCTCCTGGGGATGCGTATTCTTATGGTTTTTTATCATTTCTTGGAGTCTCCTGCACTCCAAATGAAGATAAACATTAATCTAGTAGCCTACTTTGGTGGAGAAGGTCTGTAAACATATCTCACCATTAAATATGCAATCTGACTATCGGATTCGACCAAATTTTCTTTCCTTGGCATGTGAAAGACCTGTTGATATCTTGGTTTGGTGAGGAAAATCCGAGGGATGTCTTTTACCATTAAGATGAGATATGATCTCTTGGCTCGATCTGATCTTCCATTCTTTCCTTCTCGGGCATGCAAAGAACCAGATTGGATAGATTAGGGGTGGAAGTGGTTGGCAAGTAAAAGGAAGAGTGATCTACGAGAAGGAGTTGAATGCGGAATATTTTTGAAGAGATCTACCCCCAGAACCTAGAAACTTTTTATAGATCTGATTATGGTAATCATGATTGAGAGCATGGCGAAACACTGGTGCA
Source organism: Taxus wallichiana var. yunnanensis (assembly GCA_018340775.1). NCBI lineage: Eukaryota > Viridiplantae > Streptophyta > Pinopsida > Cupressales > Taxaceae > Taxus > Taxus wallichiana. Next base: position 123,360,757 of record CM031236.1, read on the forward strand.
CTCAATGTTTGGACTTTTGGGGGAAAATATATTGTAAAATGTTATAAATTACACAAATTTACCATGCAAATGGTTGGAGAGTAAGGGTTAAGAATTGATTTTCTAAGAGAAAATCTTGATAGAGCCCATCTCCCTGAGGGACTATTTGAGAAACTTGTATATCTCTTTTGTGTTAAACTTGATCATGTCAAGGTGGTTGTGAGTGTATAGCCATTGACAAGCTTTGAGATTGTTCTAGAAACTTTCCCCTGCTGATAAGTTTAATCAAATTTGAGTTATTCCATGTTGACTCTGGGAAAAATTATGTTTGCTTCATTTTTGAATGTCTGCAAATGGTTTTTCTTGTTCCCATTGCAATCTTGTATCAAAATCCCTCTCAATCACATAGATCTCAATCCTTGTGATAGTTTAGTGGCATCTGCAATTTCATTTTTAGAAGAGATTTCATCTGGGAATGAAATAAATGATTTAAAATCAGTTTTCTTTCATCTGTTGATGGATATTGTTTGTCAGCCTCTGGGTGCACATCAGGCATGATTGATCTTGGATTTTGATGTTTTATTGAGTCTTCTAACTTGAGCCTTCATGCTAAAATCTCATATTTTGTGTGAAAAAGTGCTAATTTGGGCCTCCATTGAAGCACACATTCTGGTTAAAGGAACATTTTAGCTATCTTGAAGCATTTTGTTGTGTAAGTGCCCCATTTTGTAAAAAAACTTTCAAAGATCTTGTAAATCAAGTTCATTCTGCCTCACCTCCACCAAAAATTCATTTAAAAACAACCAATCCTACCTATACTACCCTATTTGTCCTGTGTGTGTGTAAATGCATAATTTCTACCACCAAAACATGTAGAAACAATTAGGATTCCCAATGTCTTTAGTAACCTTTTCCTTGTTTTGAAAATATCTCCATAATCTGAAGTGACAACTCATGAGAGTCATATTTGGTGTGTTGATCATATTTTCCCAAGGTCTTCTCTATAAAATTTGTGCAAAAGAAGGATTTACCAGCATTATTCAATAACAAAGGTTACAAAATAGGTTCTCTTACCTTGGTTAAAAGGCACAACCTAAAATAGTTAGGATAAGATCACATCCTTTTAAGGTGCTACCCACTCTTTCCAAATCCTAAGTGCTAAAGAGTCAGATAGACTACTTCCACGGCTACAAAATGACATATATAATCATCTATCTACCTCTGAGTGTCTTTTCAAATCCATGATGCTGCTTGGCCTTTGAAGGAGATTAAATTTGGGTACCATTGCATGCTTACCATTTGAGCATTTTAGGGGATATAGTGATTATAGTTCATATTCAGACCCTGGTAAACATTTCTTATATGCTCTAAGTGCTAATCCATTATTTCAAGCATCATCCTGTGTTCAGGCCTGTAAGAAGTGTTCAAAGTTACAAGTGCTATGTGCAATATTTCCATTTTCTACAGTTATTGCACTAAGTTTCATTGATAAATCTGGATAAAGAAGAGTCAGGTCTTTCCATTTCTAGTTGCTAGTATTGACAGACATTTGACAGATCATATTTTAGTGCATTTGCACAACTAAGGTGGAAATCCTTAGTGGCGACTCCCTATTGATCTGATTCTTGATGAGTACCAGTGTCTTAACCTCTATCAAGTGAGTTTTGTTACTAATCTTTGCAAAGCTGGAAGGAAGAAGATCTTTCTTTGCTAGAGATCCTACTAGGACATTATTTCCAGAGCTAGGAAAAACAAAGTCAAAAGGAAGAAAATCCTGGAGAGTTGTTGGAGATCAATAGTCAAGAAAATAATTCCCCATTGATGAAAGTGATTGACCTATCATTGAATATTGCCATTCAAGTGATTCTGAATTAGGTAGTATTTTTGTGGAATTAAATTCTCCATCTGGAGAGGGGCCTTCATTTGATTTTGAAAATTTTTCTTCTCATTCTACTCCTATCTTTTCAAAAGTTGATAGGGTTTTCCAAAAAACAAGGCCTTTAGAGGATATCCATTTTGAAAGTTATACTCCTGTGTTTCAAAGACCCTCTACCCCTTATCAATTTGTCTCCCCTCAAGGTCACCTCCTCAAAACAACATGGCCCAACCCCCACCCAGACCTCCTTTTGTTGTAAACACCTTTGGTCCTATAAATTTTATAGGGATAACTAGTTATCCAAATGTAGTTCCCCAGGATGTAAGAAATAGATTACCAAAGTTCCAAGGAAACAACATTACATCTGGTGATCAACATTTAAAGATTTTTATCAATATGATGGAAGACTTTGAGATTGAACATGAAGATGTATATATCAAATTGTTTATCCATACTTTGGAAGAGGATGCAAGGGACGAGTATAGAGCTTTTCCCAAATAATTCCATTGATTCTTGGACAAGATGAACAATGCATTTAGATTGTAGTATGGTGATAGAATTGACCCTAGGTTTCTTCTATCAGAATTTGAAAACATCAAGAAGAATCCTAATGAGTCAGTACATGATTTCAACACAAGGTTTAACAAGACCTTGAGAAGATTTTCTGTTAGCTTAAGGCCATGTGATGAATCATGTTTGATCAAATATTCAGATGCATTTGATAAAAAAGTTACTTACTACTTGAGGGAAAAAAACCTACTAATTTGAGGCAATTCACCATGGCTCTAAATTGAAAACAACATCAAGCCAATTGGAAAACATCTCCAAAGGGAGGGTGTGGCGATTAACCAGAAAAATCCTCAAACAAGTAAGGCTACTGATTTGGAAGAAGTTGTGAAAACTTTGGGGCTTGTCAAAGAAATATCATACAAATTAGCGCGGGTAGAAAAAGGGATTGGGTAGAGTTCACAAGGTTAGCACAAGCAATAAGGCCAAGACAGGTTTATAAACTCATCATAGGAATGATCAAATATATGATGATAGAGGCAAGGGACCTGTTGGATTTGGAAATAAATAGTCCTAGGCCAGGGAAAATAGAATGGTACTTGACCCTTTGGCTGCCAAAGATACTGTTGTGGAGGAGACATATGTGATTGATTTGTGTGACAAATGTTTTATGCTCCATGCTCCATGTGAGGAAGATCAGCAAGAAGAAAAAGAAACTGATGATGATAATGATGATGATGTTTGCATGATGGGTTGCTTCCACAAGCTCACAACAAGGAAACTTCAACTAAGGTGATAAGTGCTAGAACTGCTACTGATTTTGGGATTACATCCATTGGGTACCTATTCTTCCTCCCTCTCATACTTTAGAAGTAGATATTGTACAATATTTTGAATTTCCCAATAATGACTTTGAATATTTAAGAAATTTAATGATAAAGAAGTATGATGGAGGAATCCCATATGAGGAGGACAGGTAATTGTTGATGAATGTTGTTGTTGCCCAAGAGAAGGAGTACAACACAAGAAGTAGGGTTGTCAAAGGTATAGGGCCTCAGGTTAAGCCAAAAACTCCATTGCTTTCAAATATTCCTAAAGAGGCTCCTAAGAAAGATGCATCTGCCAAGGGCCTTGTTGTCCCAAAAAAAATCATACCCCTCCTCATGCCCAAGCTATGTCAAATCCTATGCCATCTAATGAGTGTGTCAACCTTCCTTCCAATGCTTCCTTGCCAAAGTCTTTCCCTTATGATATTGCCCAAGTCTTGAGTCAGATCAAGATCTCAGTTCCAATTGTTGAGTTGCTTAGGATTCCTGAGCACAAAAAAGGGCTTTTGAATATTTGGGGCTGAAAGAGGAGAAGACTGCCCTAGGTAGAAATATAAACATTATGGAGACTCCACCAGTCATTGAAGAGTTGGAGACACCACCAGTGTTGGAGGATTTAGGTGAACCACCTGAGGTTTATTAGGGGACATCCTTGGTGGAATATCAACTAAATGTGGATCCATTCTTCACCACTCTTATCATTAAGGATAGATTGCTACACAACTGTATGTTTGACTCAGAGGCATCATGCAATGTTATGCCTTTGGAAGTCATGAATGAGCTAGATATCAAAGTAACAGTAACATATGGGAAGTGTATTGCTATGGACTCCAGAGAAGTGCTAGTGGTGGGATGTGTGAAAGGTCTGTGGTGCAACTTATAGCTTACCCAGGTAAAAACTGATGCTTGATGTTGTTATTGTTGATTGCCCAGCCAAGTGGGGTATGTTGTTATCTAGAAAATGGGTTGCAAGTGTTGGTGGGAGTGTTCAAATGGACATGTCCTATGCTACCATCCCAATTGAGGGCAGCCTTGTCAGGTTGTATGGAGAAAAGAAGATGTTGCACCTTATTAAGATCCCAACAATGCATCTTATGAAGTATTGTACAAAAGTGTTGATGTTGATAACTTTGTAGGATTTTTGATGGAAAAGAGCACAAGATTGAAGAATGCAAGTGTCTTGAACAAGAAGACTCTCCTTGGACTTTATTGTTTGATGGATCTTGCTCCAAGTTTGGAAATGGTGTTGGTGTTGTTATGATCTCTCCAGGCACAGGAAAAGTTTGTCTTTTCCTTAAAAATCAACTTTGAGTGTACTAATAACATTGCTTAGTATGAGGAACTATTATTATAAGTCTGAGGATTGCTTGGAAATATGGTGTTAAAGACATCATTTTCAAGGAGATTCAAAATTAATTGTCAAGCAAGTCAGAAAACTATATGCCACAAAAAATCAGTGAATGAAACAATACAAGCATGCAGTTTGGGATTTCATTGAGATGTTTGATTCATTCAACATTATGCATCATGATAGGAAGTTCAATGATTTGGTAGAAAAACTTGCAGTATTGGGATCTCGGTTTGATAATTGTGCAATGTCCCCATATTGTGAATATGATGTTGAAGTATTGACAAGGCCATCTATCACGACAACATTAAGCATTGGCAAGTTTTTGATGATGATGCTCAGGTCAAAAGATTTCTATAGAACAAAGGGAAGTTTTTCTAACTAGTGTATTGATTGGGAACCAATGGTGTGTGTAGAAGAGGGCAAAAAAACCTTTTTGGCAAAGTCATTATCAACTAAAGACTAATACCATTCCAAGAGGGCTGGTTGCTCTTGAGTCAACTTTGATAATGTTGATTGCATTATTAATGATGAATATAAAACCTTAAGGGATATTGAGGAGCATGACCTTTGCACAAAAGAATAAACCAAGGAAGATTTCATTGGGAAGCAATCTCAGTAAGGAGGAAAAACAGTCTTATGTCCAATTGCTAAAAAATATCAAGATCGCATGGTTTGGACTTATTCTGAACTAAAGGCATATAGAGAGGATATGTTTCAACATGAGATTCCCTTGGAATCTAATGCAAAACCATTCGAGGCAAAACAGAGCCAATCAATCCACTCATATCTCTTAAAATACAAGAAGAACTAAGAAACCGAGGGATGGAGGGATTATTAAGCCTATAAGGTATTCTTCTTGTGTTACAAAACCTAGTACCGAGTTAGAAAGAAGAATGGTGACATCGGTTGTGTATGGATTTCAAAAATTTGAACAAAGCATCAATGAAGGATAATTATCCTTTACCAACATGGAAAACATGTTGCAGCTGGTAATGACTGGTTTTGAGCTACTTTCTACCTGGATGGTTCTCTAGTTATAACCAAGTTGTGGTGAAGGAATCGGGAAAATTAAAATGGCCTTTACCACTCCTTGGGGACTTATGTATATGTCGGGATGCCCTTTGGTCTGATGAATGCTTGGAGAAACCTTTCAAAGAAATGGATGTTTCTTTTGTTGGTTACATCAATGATTTTATTATTGTCTACCAAGATGATGTAAGCGTGTTTTCGAGAAATCGAGGTGATCACTTGCTACACTTGGAAAAGATGGTGATAAGATGTAGAGAGTATGGCATTTCACTCAATCCAAATAAGTGCCACTTTGGAGTGTAGAAGGAAAAGTTTCTTGGTCACATTGTGTCACAAGAGGGAGTAATGATTGATCCAGAAAGGGTAGAGGCCATCGCAAGTCCCAATTCCAAGAACCAAGAAAGGAATTCAGTCCTTTGGGAAGATAAACTTCATCAGAAGGTTCATATCAAACTTTTTGAGTTGACCATTCCAATTACTTCCATGCTAAAGAAGGACTAGGTTATTAAATGGGAGGAGGATGCCATTCAAGCTTTCAATGGGATCAAGGAGGCATTAAAGCATGCCCCTATTTTAGTAGCTCTAGATTATAAGAAGCCTTTCCAACTATTTTCCTTTTCTTTAGAAAACACTATTGCATTTGTCTTGTTGCAGAAGGATGATGAAGGGGTTGAGAGGCCAATTGCCTTTTTAGTAAGGCATTGCAGGGGGGCTGAGCTAAAATACACTATTATGGAGAAACAATCATTTTCCTTGGTGAAAGCAACAAAGGTTTTTAGGCCTTATATTTTGAGTTCAAAATTTTTTGCTTATGTTCCCCAAACCATGGTCAAAGACATCTTATCAAAGATGGAGGTCTCAAAAAAATATGCGAGATGGGTGAACAAGTTACAAGAATATGACATGGATATCCAAACCACGAATTTGGTGAGAGGTTTGGGTTTGGCTAAGCTTATGGCTCAAAGAAACTTGTAAACTATTGAGGTGAATGAGGTAGAAGAAGAAATGGTAGATGTCTTTGAAAAACTGAAGAGTTCTAAGTGGTACAAGGATGTGATTTTTTATCTAAGACATTTTTTTGCCCTGAGTATTTGAGTAAGAATTAGAAAAGGGCCCTTAAGTTGGATTCAAAAAAATATGTCATTACTGATTATGGGTTAGCTTGGAAGAACCACAGAGAGTCCTCTTAAGGTGCATTATTGAAGATGAAGCCCCAAGATAATTGTTGATCTCCAAGGAGGAGTTTGTGTGGAGAATTTTTTAGGAAAAGTCATAGCACACAAGATCCTAAGGGCTGTCTATTGGTGGCCAAATATTTTCAAGGATGTAACTCTTTTGGTTAGAATATGTGAGAGTTTCTAGTGTTTCTCTGGAAGACTGAAAGCTTTAGCTCCCTTCCTTCATAGCCTATGTTAATTGAATCCCCATTCAATCAATGGGGAATGGATTTCATTGGTGATATTTCAAACCCTTCAAGTGCTGGCCATAAGTGGATTCTTGTAGCCACTGATTACTTCACCAATTGGGTGGAGGCAATCCCCACCAAGAGAGAACACACTAAATTTCATGGACTTAATGCTAAACCATATCATTTGTAGGTTTGTGGTGCCCGAGTCAAAATTGTTGCTTCAATGCCATGAGCTTTGTAGCTCAACCCTTGGTGGCAATGTGCAGAGAATATGGGATCAAATGGACATATGCTTCTAATTATAATCCCCAAGGAAATGGACAAGTTGAGTCCAGTAATAAAAACTTGTTGAAGATTATCAGAAGAACCTTGGAGCTGAACAAGAGAAAATGGGGTGAGCTGTTGAAGTTTGTTGTCTAGGCAGACCGAATTACTATTAAAGGAGCCACTATAAAGATTCCATTTGAGTTGGTGTATGGAACTCAGGCCTTGCTACCCCTACATATGTAATTATCCTCATATCATTTCATTCAACAATTAGGAAGATCAAGAAGTAAGTCCATATGATGCCGACATCAACTAGATTGTTGAACTTGATGAAGAAAGGAGGGCATCCCACCAAGGCATGTAAAGTTCAAAGAGAAGATGAAGAAGTTGTTCGACAAGAAGGTCACCCCAAGAGCTTTCAATGTTGGATATCTTGTGTTGTTATGGGATAGCAGGCATGAAGATAAGGGAAAACATGGAAAATTTGATGCTTTATGGATGGGCCCTTACTCCATTGATATTAGGATTGGTGAACATACCTTCTTCTTGAAGGACTTGGATGGGGAATTTCTTGAACTACCTGTTAATGGCAGGCATTTGAAGCATTTATTGGATTGATTCCCCAGAATCAAGATTCTCTCATTTGTACAGTGTATAGTTTGTTGGTTTGTTTTCTGTCTTTTGTGTTTTTGTTTGTTCTAGTCCTTGGTGGCCTAGTTTTGCTAGTTTCTCTGTTCATTTTTGGGAGATGGTTCTGGTTTTATGCTCTGTAAGCTGACTCCTTTTCCCAATGGATATTTTGGCACTTGGTCTACCTTTGTTCTTTTGGCACTCATAGGAGTTCCCATCCTCGAGTCGGAGCTGATGTTGGTGCTCAAAATAGTCTCACCCCATTTTGCCATTAAAAATCTATCAATTTACGGTCTCTGTCACATTTTATCTTCCCGTATTGTGCCTAAAAAGTCTCCACCTTCCTTTTGTTTTCGTAATCAGTCCTTTCCTAGACCAAGGATCATGTATAGATCCAAAATTGTTTCCTCATTTCTCTGTTCATCTGAAAGGTCTATATTTGGGTGTAAAAACTCAGTTGTCCTCTTCTTTTCTTTTTCCATAATTAGGATTTTTTTCCTTATCATTTTTTCCTAAATACTTGAAGAAAAATGAATGGATGTAGCTTGGAGGAATGTATTTGAGCCTTGTAACATTTCTAAATTCTCCATCCTTGGAGAAAATTTCATCTCCGAGCTCAAATGGTCATTTTCCCATTTTACGGTTTGTCGGGCATTTCTCCGGTCAAATTTACATCCTTGCATCAACAAGAAACATGTCCTCTTTTGGTTGGACATGGCTTGGCAAGGTACTTCAAAATTTTTTTGAATTGCCTCAACTTAAAAAAATGTCTATGTGGAAGAATGACACTCATTTGAAGATTTGCTTTTTGGTTGGCCTTGGAGTTGTGCCGGGAGGACATGTGGAGGTTTCCGCTACTTTTCCCAGGACTTAGAAAACTTTTTATGCAGCCAGTACTATTTGGTAGGATAGGGACACGTGGCAGCCGCACTCATTCATGGTCTCCGCTTTAGGCACCATTTTCAAATTACGCCATGAAGACACATAGAGCTTCACCGGGTCTTCCCATAGTCATTTTTCAAAATATTTTGAGTGGCACAGGACATGTGGAGGGACCGCACATGTTTGAGGAGGATTGGCCCTTGAATTTTATTTTAAAGAAGTGCTAGGAGGACACTTGGAGGCCTCTACTCACTTTGCATTTTTCTTGGACTTTTCAACGGCCAAAGGAGATTGCCTTGGACCCTGACACATGGCACCTTCCATAGAGCTTTAAGCCTTCAAACAAATTTTTTTGGGCTAGGGGATGTGGTGAGCCCACACTCATTCAAGGTCTTAACTTTTGGGGACCATCTCAAAATGTGCCATTGTGACACATGGCAAATTTGAAAATTCAAAAGGCAGGGAAGCAGACCATCGGGGGTAACTTGGAGTTTTTACCTCTAAAGGATTACAATATCAAAATGGCCTGTAAGCCCAATAAGAAGGAGGTCAAGGTTGGCTTTGAAAAGTCAAAGGGGCAAAGATGCGGACCATCGAGGTAACTTGGATTTTTTTCCTCTTGTCATCAAAAGGATTAAAACATCAAAATGGCCACGTAGGCTTGACAAAGGATAGTCAAAATTTTGTTCCAATCAATGGAGGAGATGCGGACCTTTGAGGGAAATTTGGAAAAATTTCCTTTTGTGAAAAAGGGAACTAAAGTGTAAAAGGAAGCGGGGTTCCACTGGGACCCACATAAAAACTAAAAGTGGAAGGGCTGAGAGCTATGGGGAAAACTTGGAAAATTTTCCCTTTCCAAAAAGGAGGTGAAATAGCATAATTTGGCCATGGTTCCTTTGGGACCCACCTTAGGACACGTGTTAGGCTCATTTCTCAAAGGCGGAGGTGCGGAGAAAAATGTGAAAATTTTACATTTTCCAAAAGTTGTAAAAGGAAAAAGGGAAACCCACAGGCCCATTTTAAAAGTGGATCTCCCATGTGGACGATCCAAATTCAAAATAGAAATCAACGAAAGTTGTGCATCTATATCTGATTTTTCTACCATTTTCACTCTAGAGCTCTTGGGGATGCATATTCTTATGGTTTTTATCATTTCTTGGAGTCTCCTACATGCCAAATGAAGAGGACATTAATTTGGTAGCATGGTTTAGTGGGGAAGGTCTATAAACATATCTCACCATTAAATATGGAATCTGACTATTGGATTCGACCAAATTTTTCTTTCTTAGCACGTGTAAAAACCTATTGATATCTTGGTTTGTAAGTAATATCTGGGACATCTTTTACCATTAAGATGATATCTAATCTCTTGGCTTGATCTGATCTTCCATTTTTTTCCTTCCTAGGCACAAAAAGAACTAGATTGACAGATTAGAGGCAAAAGTGGTTGGCGAGTAAAAGGAAGAGTGATCTACCGAGAGAAGGAGTTGAATGTGGAGATTTTGAAGAGATCTACCCCCTAAGCACCGAAATTTTTTTATATATCTGATTATGGGAATCATGAATGAGAGATGGTGAAACTTTAGTGCACTTAATGTTTGGATTTGGGGGAAAACTCTGTTGTAAAATGTTATAAATTGCATGAATTTATCATGCAAATGGTTGGAGTGTAAGGGGTCAAAACTGATTTTCTAAGAGAAAAGATTGATAGAGTCCGTCTCCTGAGGGACTATTTGAGAAACTTGTATATCTCTTTTGTGTTAAACATGATCATGTAAAGGTTGTTGTGAGTGTACAGACCATTGACAACCTCTTGAGATTGTTCTAGAAACTTTCCCTATTGATAATTTTAATCAATTTGTGTTATTCCATGTTGACTTCGCAAAAAATTGTGTCTACTTCATCTTTTGAATGTCTCATAAATGGTTTTTCTTGTTCCCGTTGCAATCTTGTATCAAAATCCCTCTCAATCACACATATCTCAATCCTTGTGATAGTTTAGTGGCATCTGCAATTTCATTTTTAGAATATGTTTCATTTGGGAATGAAATAAATGATTTAAAATCACTTTTCTTTCATCTATTGATAGAGATTGTTTGTAAGCCTCGAGTGTACCTCGGTGTGATTGATCTAATATTTTTATGTTTTATTGAGTCTTCTAACTCAAGCCTTCATGCTAGAATCTCATAGTTTGTGTGAAAAAGTGTTGATTTGGGCCTCCATTAAATTACACATTCTCGTTAAAGGAACATTTTAGCTATCTTTGAAGCTTTTTGTTGTGTAAGTCCCCCATTTTGTAAAAAAATCTCAAAGATCTCAAAAGTCAAGTTCATTCTATGTCACCTCCCACCAAAGAATTCATTTAAAATAACCAATCCTACTTATGGTGGTACCCTATTTGTCTTATGTGTGTATGCAAATGCATAATTTCTACCACCAAAACATGCATAAACAATCGGTACTCCCAATGTCTTTAGTAACCTTCTCCTTTTTGAGAAACTTGTATATCTCTTTTGTGTTAAACATGATCATGTAAAGGTTGTTGTGAGTGTAAAACCATTGACAACCTCTCGAGATTATTTCTAGAAACTTTCCCTATTGATAATTTTAATCAATTTGTGTTATTCCATGTTGAATCTTGCCAAAATTGTGTCTACTTCATCTACAATGTCTGTGCACCTGCCTGGTTTTCTTGTTCCCATTGAAATATTGTATAAAAATCCCTCTCAATCACACATATCTCAATCCTTGTGATAGTTTAGTGGCATATGGAATTTCATTTTTAGAATATATTTCATTTGGGAATGAAATAAACAATTTAAAATCACTTTTCTTTCATATTGACAGAGATTGTTTGTAAGCCTCTGAGTGTACCTCGGTGTGATTGATCTAATATTTTTATGTTTTATTGAGTCTTCTAACTCGAGCCTTCATGCTAGAATCTCATAGTTTGTTTGAAAAGGTTTTGATTTGTGCCTCCATTAAATTACACATTCTGGTTAAAGGAACATTTTAGCTATCTTTGAAGCTTTTTGTTGTGTAAGTGTCCCATTTTTAAAAAACTCTCAAAGATCTCAGAAATAAAGTTCATTCTATGTCACCTCCCACCAAAGAATTCATTTTAAAACAACCAATCCTACTGTACTACCCCTATTTGTCTTGTGTGTGTGCAAATGCATAATTTCTACTACCACAACATGCATAAACAATCAATACTCCCATTGTCTTTAGTAAAATTTTCCTTTTGAGAAACTTGTATATCTCTTTTGTGTTAAACATGATCATGTAAAGGTTGTTGTGAGTGTACAACCATTGACAACCTCTGAGATTGTTCTAGAAACTTTCCCCTATTGATAATTTTAATCAATTTGTGTTATTCCATGTTGACTCTGGCCAAAATTGTGTCTACTTCATCTCTGAATGTCTGCAAATGGTTTTTCTTGTTCCCATTGAAATCTTGTATAAAAATCCCTCTCAATCACACATATCTCAATCCTTGTGATAGTTTAGTGGCATATGGATTTTCATTTTTAGAATATCTTTCATTTGGGAATGAAATAAACAATTTAAAATCACTTTTCTTTCATCTATTGAGAGATTGTTTGTAAGCCTCTTGAGTGTACCTCGGGTGTGATTGATCTAATATTTTTATGTTTTATTGAGTCTTCTAACTCGAGCCTTCATGCTAGAATCTCATAGTTTGTTTGAAAAGGTTTTATTTGGGCCTCCATTAAATTACACATTTTTGTTAAAGGAACATTTTAGCTATCTTTGAAGCTTTTTGTTGTGTAAGTGCCCCATTTTGTAAAAAATCTCAAAGATCTCAAAATCAAGTTCATTCTATGTCACCTCCCACCAAATAATTCATTTGAAAACAACCAATCCTACTGTACTACTACCCCTATTTGTCCTATGTGTGTGCAAATGCATAATTTCTACTACCACAACATGCATAAACAATCAAGTACTCCCAATGTCTTTAGTAACCTTTTCCTTTTTGAGAAACTTGTATATCTCTTTTGTGTTAAACATGATCATGTAAAGGTTTTGTGAGTGTATAACCATTGACAACCTCTCGAGATTGTTCTAGAAACTTTCCCCTTTGATAATTTTAATCAATTTGTGTTATTCCATGTTAACTCTGCCAAAATTGTGTCTACTTCCTCTCGAATGTCTGTGAAATGGTTTTCTTGTTCCCATTGAAATATTGTATAAAAATCCCTCTCAATCACACATATCTCAATCCTTGTGATAGTTTAGTGGCATATGGATTTTCATTTTTAGAATATCTTTCATTTGGGAATGAAATAAACAATTTAAAATCACTTTTCTTTCATCTATTGATGAGAGATTGTTTGTAAGCCTCTGAGTGTACCTCAGGTGTGATTGATCTAATATTTTTATGTTTTATTGAGTCTTCTAACTCGAGCCTTCATGCTAGAATCTCATAGTTTGTTTGAAAAGGTGTTGATTTGGGCCTCCATTAAATTACACATTCTGGTTAAAGGAACATTTTAACTATCTTTGAAGCTTTTTGTTGTGTAAGTGCCCCATTTTGTAAAAAAATCAAAGATCTCAGAAATCAAGTTCATTCTATGTCACCTCCCACCAAATAATTCATTTAAAAACAAACAATCCTACCTTTACTACACCTATTTGTCCTATGTGTGTGCAAATGCATAATTTCTACCACCAAAACATGCATAAACAATTAGTACTCCCAATGTATTTAGTAACCTTTCCTTTTTGAGAAACGTGTATATCTCTTTTGTGTTAAACATGATCATGTAAAGGATGTTGTGAGTGTATAACCATTGATGACCTACGAGATTGTTCTAGAAACTTTCCCCTATTGATAATTTTAATCAATTGTGTTATTCCATGTTGAATCGGCCAAAATTGTGTCTATTTCGAATCTCGAATGTCTCTTGTTCCCATTGAAATATTGTATAAAACTTCCTCTCAATCACACATATCTCAATCCTTGTGATAGTTTAGTGGCATATGGAATTTAATTTTTAGAATATGTTTCAGTTGGGAATGAAATAAACAATTTAAAATCACTTTTATTTCATCTATTGATAGAGATTGTTTGTAAGCCTCTGAGTGTACCTCGGTGTGATTGATCTAATATTTTTATGTTTTATTGAGTCTTCTAACTCGAGCCTTCATGCTTTAGATTATCATAGTTTGTTTGAAAAGGTGTTGATTTGGGCCTCCATTAAATTACACCTTCTCGGTTAAAGGAACATTTTTTTATCTTTGAAGCTTTTTGTTGTTTAAGTGCCCCATTTTGTAAAAAAATCTCAAAGATCTTAGAAATCAAGTTCATTCTATGTCACCTCCCACCAAACAATTCATTTGAAAACAACCAATCCTACTTGTACTACCCCTATTTGTCCTATGTGTGTGCAAATGAATAATTTCTACCACCAAAACATGCACAAACAATTAGTACTCCCAATGTCTTTAGTAACCTTTTCATTTTGTTGAAAGTATCTCCATAATCTAGAAGTGACAACTTGTGAGAGTCGATTTGGTGTGATGATCATATTTTCCAAGGTCTTCTCTATAAAAATTATGCAAAAGAAGGATTTACCAACATTCTTATCTAACAGAGGTTACAAAATAGGTTCTCTTACCTTGGTTGAAAGGCACAACCTAAAGTTGTTAGGATAAGATCACATCCTTTTAAGGTGCTACCCACTCTTTCTAATGCTTCAGTGCTAAAGAGTCAGATAGACTACTTCCCCGACTACAAAAAGACATAAATAATCATCTATCTGCCTCTCGAGTGTCATGTCAAATCCGTGATGTTGTTTGGCCTTTGATGGAAATTAAATTTTTGTACCACCACATCTAACCCTAAACTTGGTTATGAAAGGATATTTTTCAATTCATTTGTCTTATTTTTTCTTTTCTTATTTTATAGGTTTGAAGAGAAATGGAGGTGTAAGCCATGAAAGGAAATCCCAAGTTCATGGAAGAATGAACATTCTTCCTTCTTTTTCTAAGTTCTCTTTACACTCTCTCTTAGGATTTGCACAAATTTATTATTTTTTTAATTTATTCTTTTTGTATTTGCCCTATTAGGCATATGTGTATTTTCTTCATTCTAAGGAAATGGTTGGAATAGTGTTTATATACACATGGGTATAAGGGTGTATATATATATATATATATATATATATATATATATATATATATATATATATATATATATATATATATATATATATATATATATATATATATGTCCTTTAGATTTCAGGTATTATTAAAATGAATTTTTATAAAACGCATGCATACATACATACATACATACATACATATAGTTCGAGTTATCCAACCGCGTGGTGGGTTGCATAGACCAAAGAAAACTAATTGTGTAAATTATAAAGGCCAAAGTTTATTTAATATAGCAAGGTTTAATCAAATGGTTTGATTTGTTTTAGTGGGGAGGTCCGCTGACCCCACTCCCAATCCCATAGTATATGGGGTGGGCGAGGGGTCAGCGACCTCCCCTACCATTCCCCTAATAAAAAGTGCACAGTCGCGACTTAGATAATCGATGCAAGAATTTATTTCTTTTTTTTATTATTACATTTTTCTGTTTAAACGTTATATATATATTTAAAAACATGTATAAAATATATATATATATATATATATATATAATATTAAAATAATTAAACCAATTATATTTTACTATTATTATTATTATTATTATTATTATTAGCAATGTAATAATTTTAGAATATTAATAGTGTCAACTAAACCATAACCCTTCAATTAAAATTTTCCTTACAACTTGATAATAATATTATAAGATGTTAAAAGTTAAATTTATTTCTCCCCCTTACTATTACATTATTTAACATTTGATCCTTGTATAAATTTATAGAAATTTGATAATAAATTTATACAATCAAATGAGACTAAGGTCTAATGGTAACCATGCATTTTCTTTACTCTATTTGATAAAAAGAAAATCAATCCATTTGTTGACAAGATAAATAACCAAGGAAATTTTTAAGACTTTTTCCATCAACACATATAAAGTTTAAAATTGGGAAAATTTTAGGACTTTCTTTCAACAATACAAAACAAAACAACTTATAGTTTAATTTACTACCATATGCCTTTCATGTAAAACAATAGGAATAAATATTTCTTTCTTTTACAAAATACAAGTTTCAACCATTCCCACAAGTAGCTTATAACAATATTTCCCAATAGTTTTAAAATAAGAACAACACAGCTATTGAAGAAAATAAATCAACTAAAATGAGAACAAAGTTGTTTTCTTTTCAATCACATTTCCATTATATCAAGGACTTGTTACACTAAAATTGTTTCTCTTCCCAAGAAGCAAAGAAGTAATATTAAATCCTTTACTTTCATTTCCAAAGAGAACTAATACTACAATTTTAATAAATAAGACAACTAAGAATCTCCACTTTAAGAATGCAAGTTTACAAGACCTCCATACACAAGGGAGACAACATGATAATATATAACAAGAGCTTTTTTTTTTATTCTTTCTCTAAATGCTAAAAGAAAGAATTCATCATCTAAGCTCCACCCTCTTCCAAGATCAAACACACAACCAAAAATGGGGTAGTAGGAAACACTCTCCACCAAATCAATACTCTAATTAGGAAGTGAATCCTCCTTCCTCATTTTCTCCTGAGCCCCAACAATGAGAGAATATGGAATATTTGATAACCATGGCAACAAAAGACAAGCCTTCCAAATTTACTTTCAAAAAACATTCACACAAGAAAATGACCACAACACATTCATTTTTATACACATACTTCCCAAAACATTGGATCTAAAACAAGTCAAGTAGAGAATGGAATATGGGGATACCCTTTTGCCTCACAAGGGTTTGGATGACCACCTCAAAACCTCCAAAATCAATGAACCCCAAAAATATCTTTTTCCTACCTCACTCTTATGTCTCCTCTTTCTTATGTCTCCCAAATGAACAACATAACAAGATGAGAACAAGGTGGGCCACAAAACTCACTTCCTCCTAAATACCCAAGATAAAATCTTATGTCTCACAATTTTTTAATCCCCATTTCACTACCCAACAACACTCATGCAATAAAACATTCATTCAACACATAAACACATAAAGCAAGAGAAGAAAACAAGGGTGGAGACCCTACCTTTCCATAGAAATAATCCACTCCAAAATCAAGTTTCAAAATCCTCCAAACAATATTCAATTCCAAAAAGAAAGCATTCCCAAAATGGGAGAGCTAAAAACTAAGCATATAACCCCCAAACTTCACAAAATTCCAATAAATAGAAAAAGGGAGAGGAAGATGATGTGGCTCCATGTAGGATGCCACATCATTTCTTCTCCATTGCACATCAGCAAGGTCAAACCCAAACCCTAAATTATAATAAACTAGTTGTTAGGGAAATGACCACCCTCTTACACACTCAACCCAACCCACACCCCTTAAGGAAAATATTAAATACCCATGTAAGAGAAGTGAAATTAATTTCCCTTTTCCTTCACTAAAACAAATAATAAGACCTAAAATAATTCCCTCACATCATAGGCTAAGTGGGTGGGTGACTTTAAGAGGTGTGGGATAAGCTTAGCTTGTCCCACAAGTCTCCAAATTAGCCTAGAAGGTCAAAATCCGAATTTCACAAGGAAGATTGAGTACACAAAACCCAAAACACATTAAAAATACTCCAAACCAAAACTCATTAAGGCTACCAACTCACATTTATTTCCACCTCTTTTTCACATCCTAATAAGCACTAGATAAACACTTTTAAATTAACTTAAGAGTGTTGTTAAACACAATTAATAAAAGTGACTACACATGATAATAAAAATATAATAACTCACAATTAAATAAAAATCAAAACACAAAATTACCAACATTCCCAAGGTCACCCCCCAATGGGGACCTCTAACAAACTATGACAACATACAACATATGAATACACGTGTTTCCATGGTGACCTATTGCCAATACTCCATATTATTTCACTATTGGTCTTCTATCCCCCTTTCTTTATTGTGCTACAAATGCCTAAAAAAGTCAAGACAATACCTTAATGGCGTCGTGGCCACATTAACAATGTCGAATAGTAAAAATATATGAATATAAATATAATCAATTATCGTAACCTAACCATCGCAAAACAAGTAATTTTCCATTGTTCAAAATTTCAATTATTTCAATTTCATTAATTTATCAACTAGCCATAAGATCACGACATCAAATACATCATATAATTATTGAAATAAATGTATCAGTCCACATATAAGCTCAAAATCAATAATTCGCTATTTCCGACATACATATAATCCATCCTAGAAATCCTTTCATAAGTCTAACATCCATATTGTTTATCAATTAACTAATAAATATTACGATTCCCATATATCAATATCTAAACTATGATAAAAATGTCTCTAAATTTAGTCTATACTAGGAAAAATCATAAACATATAAATGTCGAAGAGGAGTGGGTAATACACATTTTTTTATCTATTAGAATATACACTTATATACATATATACATGCATATATTGCCATAACTAAGGTAGATCTACATTCTATTTTAAAATATAACCATCTAATTCCACAGTTTGATCTAATAACACATTTTGTTGAAAAGAAAGATCCACGCAAAGGTGACTAGTGTTGGTCACCTAACCGGTCACGGTTCCTATCTGTGCTACTAATGTCTCGTAGGGCTCTTGACATGGGTTATTGAAAATCCATCTAATTTTATTAAAAATCCATAGGCATATATATTCTTCAACTTATGCCTATATTTATGCTTTTACTGAAGTTCAAGTTTAATAACAACCTTAGTTTTGTATTTGATAAGCACAGTACTCAAGAAACTAAGTAAAAGCTGATTTTATTATACTATTTGAATTGTACGAGACCAATCCCGGTTTTTGTTCTTTTGACGTTGGTTGGTCGATTCATTTCTGCATTATCATTGCGTAATTTTTTTTTTTAAAAAAATTGGTATTTCTAAACATATATATTGAACAATAAACACACACACACACACACACAAATATCCAAGCGAGTTGTAATTTCAACCGGTTTATAAAAAAATATGCAAGTGCTTGAAGGCCAAATTAAATGCACTAATGAGTAACTTTTCCATTGCAACAATGTAAAAAGATTGACTACAAGGGTTCCTTTTAAACCACAATACATTGAACTTCATAGAGAGAAGGAATTTAACCATTTTCTAAATGCAAGTTTCTTTCCTTTTCACAATAAAAATGACATCCATTTCAAGAGAAACAAGTATACTTCCATATATCTTTCCAATACAAACACAACTATTTTACAAGATGAAAGCACAAGAAACTTTATTTCATTTCCAAATTTTAAGGAAATACATTTTTAATAAATACAACTTTCAAATTCCTTATTTCAACCATTTCAAAAAAACATAACTTGATAATAAAATTTTCAAGAGACTTTCTTTAAAATACAAGAGTATACAAGCCTTCCACTCCAAGGTGGAAACAACATGGCCAAATTTACAAAAATAAATCTCTTTTTGAATCTTCCACAAAAAAACTCCTTCCAAGATGACAACTTGAGCTCCTCTATTTCTTCAAAATCCAATCACAACAATCAAGGAAAGGGGAGTAGGCAACTCTCTCCACCAAACCTATATTATAATGAGAACAAGAATCCATTATCCTCATTGGCCCCATAGCCTAACCAATGAAGAAATAAAGGGTATCAAGCAACCATGGAAACAATTTCAAGGCTTAAAAAAACCATTCACAAAAAAAGTTTAACCCAACAACCAAAATACAATAACGGAGAAAAACATACAATCTTCCCAAGCACAAAGGCTTAATATCCAAGCCAAGGGAGAAAATAAATATGGGGAATCACTTATGCCTCTCAATGGGTTAAGTGTCCACCTTAAAAGCCTCCAAATACTTCATCCACACAACCACAACCAAACTCTTATCCCTCCCTCAATATCTTATCTCTCCCTCAATCTCTTATCACTCCCTCAAATAGAACATATCAAGATAAGTAAGAAATATTTCTTATTATCACAAGGTGGGACACCCAACCCAAACTCCCTCCAAATTCATAAACAAAAACTCTTATCCCTCCCTTAATATATCCCCATTTTCTTTCTCCGACAATATATTAAGGCCATACTATCCCCCAACCCAAAACACACAACATTCATTCATTTTACAACCTTTTTATAATAAATAGAAGTACAAATGTATGGGTGAAGTCCCTACCTTGCCATTGCAAGAAATATCTAATCCAAAAGCATAAGATTCAAGATTTTCCATTTCTAAATCAAGCACAAAAAATCTCCCATTCCCCAACAAGAACTCCAAAAACAAGCTACTCCAAAAGTACAAGTGTGAAATAAAAACTTCTAACCCAAAAACTACAAAACAAAATACATAAATAGAAAGAAGATGAGAGAGTGGTGACGTGGCTCCATGTAGGATGCCACATCGCTTATCTTCCACCCAGTTCACAAGGTTAATCACCAAGCCCAAATCTCATTAATTGGTGGGTTAGAATATGACAAGTTCTCCTTCCACACACAAATCATTAACCCTACTTCTAAGGAAAAAATTAAAAGATCATGTAAGAAAGTGCAATAATTTCACCTTTTTCCTTCCAAATTACATAATGGGGTCTAATTTTCACCCCTTAACCCATAGGTATAGTTGGTAGGTGAATTTAAGAGGTGTGGGACAAACTTAAATTTTCCCATAAGCCTTTAAAAATGGCTCCAAGGCAAAAATTCGAGTTTCACAAGTAAGGTTGAGTACACAACACCAAAACCAATAAAATCCCTTTCAAATCAATAATACAACAAGGAAAATCTACAAAAATTAAATGCCCCTTTGTCCCATCCCAATTAATTTAATTAACATGATTAATCAACTTAAATAAGAGCACATTAATTAACAATATTAAAGTGAAACACATTACAATAATAAATCAAATACTCCACAAATAAATAAAATGGAAAGGAAAACAACACATATACCCATGGTCACATTTGAGGCCACCCCCAATGGGGACCTCCTAAAAAATTCATCAATAACATAACATACAAAAACACAAGTTGCCAAGGTGACCTAGTTGCCAATGCCCAATATTCTTTCATTGTTGGTCTCCTATCCCCTTTGTTTGTTGTGATATAATTTTTGCAAAAATCAAAATGATACCTCTTTAGCCTCATGGCCATATCAATGAAATCAAAATAATAAAATTCATATATATGTATCAATTCACATCATCAAATAACACAATTGAATCATCATCAAAATCAAGTAATTCCATCAATTGTTTAAAATTTCAAAATATTTCAATTCTATCATTTCATCAACAACAATGAGATCACAAGACTAGTTAGATCATTTAACAAAATCTATATGTTAAAATCCAAAGTGTCAAGTATATATAAAGTAGTAACTCTAGATCATCATCAATACTAAAATATCAATCCATGCATGTAATTAATCATATTAGTCACAACATGTCAATAATCTAAACATCAATATTGTCTATCAAATAGGCTAATAAAAATACACTAATATTTATGTCTCTAATCAACAATAATAAAAACATAGCATAATAAGTGTCAAAGAGAAGTTAGCATTACAAATTTTGTTTCACCTTTAAAAACATTTATAAGATTATCTAAACGAAAAACATGAATTATACTGTACTCATCCCAAATCAATATATGTATTTTGTTAACATAAATAAAATTTATAGTTTCATATTTAACATGAACACCTCTCGATAATGAGTGCAAAATTTCTCATTGTATTGTGTAATGCGCACCCCCTCTTTGAAACTTTTGTTAGTATGATTTTGAGAATTATGGATTAGCGGACATTAATAGATGGATATTATTAGTATGTTATTACTTGTATTATATATGGTATGAATTACTAGTGACATCGATAGATTATGATCTAGTATTGTTTCATTGTATCTTGACGTTTGGATTTTGGATGGTGATGATTATATTGTATGTTGACTGACCTTATGATCTTGTTAATGTTATGACTTGTCAAATTTTATATATTCAAAGTGATTCTAAATAAGTGCTAGAAATTTGTCATTTTGATTATGATAGCATAACTTTGTGTATGATGTTGTTGGATGATATGTATGTACATTTTTATTTATTGACGTATTTAATTTGGCCTTGAGGTAGAAAGGGTATTGTTTAATTGGTTATAGGAAATTATATCATGACAACAAGAAGGGGGTTAAGAGACTAACAATGGAGGAATACTTGATATTGGAAACAAGGTCACCTTGAAAACTTCATGTTATTTGTCTTCTTGTGTTTTCTTCGAGGTCCCATGGGAAGCAACAACTTCATATGTGACCAAGGGGTTTAAATTTTGGTTTTAATTCCTTTATTTGTTTAGTTGTGCATGTGATTTATTTATTGTAATGTATGCTCACTTTATTTGTGCTTAAGTAATTTTCTTGTTTATCTAATTGATCATGTGATTAAGTTAAGTGGGATGTGACAATATGGGCATTTAATGGGTTGAGTAGTCCTTGATGCTTTCTTTATTTTAATTACATTTGATTTTATTTTTGTAGGTTTACTTGTCCCTCTTACCCAAACTCGAATTTTTACATGAAATCCACTTTTGGAGGGTTGTGGGACAAGTTAGACTTGTCCAATGCCTCTTAAACCCCTCACCAACCATACCTATGATAGGAGGGGTTAATTTTATCCTTCATTATGTGTTTTAGAGGGAAAAAGGGGTGAGTAATTGCACTTTATTACAAACTCTTTTATTGTGTCCTTTGAAAGTATGGGTGGATGTTTGTGTGTGTAAGAGGAACTTGTCATTCCCTCACCCACCCATTTATGAGTCTTGGTATTTTTGTTTGACTTGGTGAAGTGGATTGGAGGAGAAGTGATGTGGCATCCTAAATGGATCCACACCACCACCCTCTCCTCTTTTTCTATTTATGTGAGTTATTTTTAGTTTTGTGGGGTTACTTGGTTTCACTACACACTTACCTTTTGGATGGAATTTTTAGTAGCGTGCTTTTGGAGATTGCATTTGGGTATCTAGTGAATGGGGCCACCTAGTCCATTAATGAGTTAGAATAAGTTGTCACCCTCCTCTTTTGGACCAATAATTAAATAAAATGAAAATTGGCTATAGGGTAAATAAATAAGTGATATTGTGCATGGGTGATTAGCTAATGATTTAAAATAATTAAATTAATTAGAATTAAAAGGTATAGTTAAATAGATATATATCGAATGGAGGTTAGGAGTAAACTAACTTAGGAGGATATTTAAATGGGAAAATTAATGAGGTTGACCTAGCTAATATTTTAAATAGAATTAATGGGAACCCTAGAAGAGGGTCAAGTTCTGAAATGTGTTTAGAATTTAATTGATAATATTTAATTATTAATTTAATTCGAAAAACTTACGAAGGTGTATATATTACTTGAGATAAATTTATTCATCACAACTAATGCTTGTGACCCTTGCAAAATTCAAACCTTTTAAAGAAAAAAATAAAACTAATTTCTAAAGTAAATAATGGTTTTGGGCATGGTTTTGACGTGTTTTTAAAGTGGGCGTTGCATATTACTTTACATTTATATCCTTATGTTATAAATTTGAAAATTTATTGAACAAAAATTACTTAAAATGTTAGAGAATGAATTCGGATTTACCTTCATTATAGACCTAATCAATTACATTATCTTGTCCTTTCCTCTACATAACCTCTCACTATTAACATCTTCCAACCATAGATATATTTTACACATCAACTTACATTTAGTGAACTTAACCTTGCTAAGATTTTCTATGTGTTCATACTTCACATATTTTCTCAAATTTATTATCCCATCAATGAGCTCTTGAATATTTAGACTTCAAGTAATAAATTTTAATATCTCACATGATCTTAATTCAATTTCACATAATTGGATGTAAGAATTATCTTCTTGCTCATCAATATGTTATTTTGTAGTTAGATGTTAAAGTGTTTCCATGTTTACTTCATCATTTATCATCTCTTTCCTAGGAGGACACCTCACCATTGGGTAACTTCCATACCTTGTAATTAAAATTCTATTTCTTGCATCAATTATACATATTCATCAAATATTCTAGCCCTAGGTGTTTTTATAATGATTCCTTTTATAAATTATGTTTGTTTATGATACACCAATACTAAATGATGGTACTCTTATAAACCTTATATTAAAATTTATTTTGTAGAATATATTTCTTTACATACATTCTATCTACTATCATAAATGAATAAAGAAAACTATCCATGGCCACTTCATAAGTGATATAATCTTTCACTAAATGATACCAAATTATGTAATCATAATTATACATTCTACCAAATAACTTCCTTATACCATGTAATTTCCAACCATATGAAACAATACTACCGATAGCTACTTGCATCCTACACATAGAGAATAGCAATCTCAAAAGAAAAAAAAAATGAACCTTCTGAAAAAATTTATCTATCCAAAGAAACACTTAATTTCTTTCATATAAATTGGAACCTTACTAATTGCTTCCACCATTTCAGGATCTATATTGACTCCTTGTGAAACTATGTGCCCTATAAAGTTTTCCTTTTATACCTGAAGTGACATTTCATAGGGTTTAATGAAATCCCATATCATCTACATTTTAGAACATTTTTTCAAGGTGCTTTAAGTGAACACCCCTTTTATTAGAGAGAAGAAGAATATCTTTCTTCATTAAAGACCCTATTTAGAAGGTTGTTTCCAAAATTGGGAATGACAAATTTTGAAGGAAGAAGAATCTAGAAAGTTATTAGAGATTAGAAATCAAGAAAAGAGTTATCAATTGTGGAAACTTATCAGCATTTCATTAAAGATTGCCATACTTCCTCAAGTGCTTCTGAATTAGGTATTCTTTTTGTAGATATGAATTCTCCAACTGGAGAGGGTCCTTCATTTCTATTTGAAATTTTTACGTCGATTCTTTCCTGTGTTTTCAAAAGTCGATAGGATCTTCCAAGAAATAGAGTCTTTAGAGGACATTCATTTTGAAAATTATACTCTTGTATTCCAAAGACCCCTCACTCCTCATCATTTTTTTCTCCTATAAGATCACCTTCCAAAAACAATATGGCCTAGCCCCCACCCTGCACCTTCATTTATTGTGAACACTTTTGGTCCTATAGATTTTAGAGGTATGGCTACTGGATATCTAAATGCGGTTCCCAAGATGTTAGAAATAGATTGCCTAAATTTCAAGGAAATAATGTTATTACTCATGATCGACACTTAAATTTTCTTGTTAGTATGATGGAAGACTTTGAGATCGAATTTTAGGATTTCTACATAAACATGTTTATTCATACTCTAGAGGAGGATGCATGGGACTGTATAAATCTTTTCCGCAGACAACTCTATTAATTCATGGACAAAAATGAAGAATGCTTTTAGATTACGGTATGGAGATAAAAAAGACCCAGTGTTTCTTTTATCGAGAATTTGAAAATATTAAGAATAATCCTAATGAATTTGTTCATGAATTCAATACACGGTTCAATAAGAGCTTAAATAGGATACCTATTGTTAGTACCCAAATTTAACCTCCTTCAAAGACCAAGCAGCATCATGGATTAGACAAGACACTCAGAGGTAGATAGAAAATCATGTATGTTGTTTTGTAGTCAGGGAAGCAATCTATCTAACTTGTTGGCACTCACCTTTGAAGGGAGTGGGTAGCACATTAAAAAGGATGTGATCTGATCCTAACTATTTTAGGTTGTGCCTTTCAACCAAGGTAAGAGAACCTATTTTTTAACCTCTGTTATAAGAAAGGAGATATAGGTACCTTTATTTTGGATAAATTTCATAGAGAAGACCTTGGGGAAAATATGATCAACACACCAGATCTAACTCTCACGAGTTGTCACTTCTAGATCATGGAGATACTTTCACAAGGAAAAGGTTACTAAAGACATTTGAGACCCTGATTACTTCTACATGTTTTGGTGATGAGGATTGTGCATTGGCATACACACATGAAAAATAGGGGTAGTATGGGTAGGATTGGTTGTTGTTAAATGAATTTTTGGTGGGAGGTTGGGCAGGGTGAAACTAGATTCACCAGATCCTTGAGGAACCTTACAAAATGGAAAGTCAAACCAAATGCCAAAGAATAGCTAACATGTTTCTTTAACTAAAATATGTGCTTCAATGTAGGCCCAAATTAGAACTCTTTCACACAATCTCTGAGATTCTATCATGAAGGCTCAAGTTAGAAAACCCAACAAAGCATCAAGATTTGAGTCAAATAGTGACTAAGGTACACCCAAAGGCTTACGAGATAAATATCATCAAATGTGATGAGAGAAAAGTGTTTTTAAATCATTTATTCCAATCCCAAATGAAAGCTCTTCGAGAAATAAAATTGCAAATGCCACTAAATTATCACAAGGATTGAGGCCTATGTGATTGAACCAAATTTGATACAATATTGCAACAAAAAAGAAGAATTACTTGCATTCATTCGAAATAAAGCCAACATATTTTGTTCAAGACAACACAAAAAAATTGAATTTGATTAAGTCTATTAGCAGGGAAATTTTCTAGAACATTCTCAGAGCTTTTCAATGGTTGTACACTTGCAACCACCTTGACATAATAAAGCTTAATACAAAAAGAGATAACCTAGTTTCTCAAATGGATTCTCAAAAGATAGGCTTAGTCAAATTTTCCTCTTGGGAATTTTCTTCGACCTCAAGACTCGACCTCTAACTTCCCAACCATTTACACAAAAATTTTACCATTTATAGAATTTACAATAGAGCCTCTTCCTCCTAAAAGACAAAAAATTTAATGCACCAGTGTTTGCCATGATTCTTTCATGATTCTCATAATCAAACTTGCAAGAAGTCTCCAGGTGCTCGAGGGGGTAGATTTCATTGAATGTCTCCCGCATTCAACTCCTTGCTTTGCTAAATCACTTTTCCTTCAATTTTCCAATGACCACTTCCCCTAATCATCAAATATGGCTCCTTATATGCTTGGGAGAAGAAAAATAGA
This sequence comes from Taxus wallichiana var. yunnanensis, assembly GCA_018340775.1. Lineage (NCBI taxonomy): Eukaryota > Viridiplantae > Streptophyta > Pinopsida > Cupressales > Taxaceae > Taxus > Taxus wallichiana. Next base: position 123,387,635 of record CM031236.1, read on the forward strand.
AAATTTGATCGGGCATGAAAGTCAAATCATTTTAATGGTGAAAGATGTCCTCCAGATCTTCCCACAAACTTTAGATATCAACATTAACTTCCTTCTCTTCTTGGCATGTAGAAAAGACCAAGAAATCATGGAGACTCACACTTCTAGACGTGTTTCAAGAGAAATGGGGGAAAATCATATTTAGAGTCATAGCTGCCATTGATATTTACTTTGAAATTAGGCCATCCACCTGGTAGATTCAAACTTTAGAATGGACCCGGGGCTTCCCTTGAATTTTTAAACTTTTTGGAAAAAATGGAAAAAAATTCCATTTTTCTCTCACCTCTTCCCTTAGGATACGAGCTTGACACATGTCCAAATGTGATTAGAGAAAAACCATGGTTAGAGTATGCCATTTTACTCTCTTTTTGGAAAAGGAAAATTTTCCAAATTTTCCCCATAGCTCTGCCCTTGAAAATGAGCCTGACACGTGTCCAAATGTGATTGGAGTGGGGCCATGCTTCCTTTTTTACTTTTGACTCTTTTTTCTCAAAAGGAAATTTTCCAAATTTCCCTCGAGAGCCCGCACCTATGTTATTGACCAAGGCAAAATATTGACCTTTTCCCTTATTTGGCTTACTGCGGGCCATTTTGAAATTTTAATCCTTAAGGGGAAAAAATTCAAGTTACCTCTGATGGCCTACCTCCCCGCCTCTTTGACTTTTCAAACTACCATGTGTCACCATGGCGCACCTTGAGAAAGTCCTAAAATTTGATACCTTGAATGAGCGTGGGCTCACCACGTGTCTTAAGTTCCGTCAAACTGCTCTAGCCGCATGCAAATTTGTCTAAGTCCAGGCTAATCGGTGGAAACCTCCACATGTCCTCCTAGCGCTACTCCAAGGCCAAACCAAAAGTAAATCTTCAAATGAGCGTCGTGCCTCACATGGACAAATTTTGAGTTAAGGCTTTCCATGAATTTTCCTAAGCACCCAGCTAAGCAGCATCCAACCAAAAGTTACCACGTCCCCACTGTAGATACAAGGATACAAATTTGACTGGGAGAAATGCTCGTCAAACCGTAAAATACAAAAAAATGACCATTTGATCCTGGGAATGAAATTTTCTTCAAGGAAAAAAGTTTAGAAATGTTACAGGGCTCAAATACGTTCTTCAGGGATACATCCATTCATTTTCTTCAAGTACTTAGGGCAGAAATGATAAGGAAGACAAATCCTGACCGTGGAGAACATAACACATGAGGGAACCCAAGTTTTTAGATGAATAGAGAATGGGGGACCCAAATTATAGACCCTTAATATATTTACAACCCAGTAACCAATTAAAAATTGCCACAAGGATCAACCAGGCACAACATAGGAAGGTGAGAAAATGACATAGGCCATAAATCAGTAAGTTTTCAAAGGAACAAATGGGGAGAGACTATTTCAAGCACCAACACCTATAATCCCGAGGCCAAGTGATGTTTCTTATTTAATAAAATAATATGATGCTTTTGATAAGAAGTCTTCCTATTATTTGAGGGATAAGAACACAACAAAATTTAGATAGGCCTTCACCATGGCTTTGTAGATTAAAAATAACATCAAGGCAATTGGTAAACCTCCTAAGAGAGAAGGAATCAAGTTGATCAATCCAAAGAAGCCTCAGTCAAGTAAAGTTGTGGATCTAGAGGAGGTTGTAAAAAATTTGGCTAGAGTTGTTAAGGAAATATCCTATAAATTGGCTAGAAGCAAAGAAGGGGATTGGAAAAGTTCCCAAGGTCAGCATAAAGCACAAGGTCAAGAAATATTTGTAAATCATCCTAGGGGTGATTAGAGATCCGATGATATGAAAAGAGCCATGAGATTAGGAAATAGACAGCCCCAACCCAGGGAAAACAAATTGGTGCCTAATCCTTTAGCTATTAGAGTTGTTGTTGTTGATGAAGCTCATGAAATTGAGTGGTGTGATAGCTATTTCTTTCCACATTCTCCATGTGTTGTTGAAAAGGGAGTTAAGGAAGAAACTGATGATGATGAGATGGATGATGATGCATGCATGATGGATTTCTCTACAAGTGATACATTAGGGAGAAACCTCAACCGAGGCTGATGAGTGCAAGAAGCTGTTAAAGATTTCTTGATTTCATTCACTAGGTATTATGTCTTCCTCCCACTCATACTTTTGAAATTGATATAGTACAAGATTTTGAGTTTCCTAACATTGATTTTGATTACTTAAGGGCATTAATGATTAAAAAGTATGATGGAATAATTCCTTCAAAAGAGGATAAATAGTTGTTAATGAATGCAATAGTTGGCCATGAAAAGGATACAATACTAGGAGTAATGTTTCCAAAGGCGTACATCCTCGGGCCAAATGAAAAACTTCGGTGCTTACCAAGATCCCTAAAGAGTCACCTAATAAAGATGCATTTGGAAAAGGCTTTGTCACCCCAAACAAAACTTGTGTTCCTCCCCATGCTAAGACTATAAATAATCATGTTCTATTAGATGAATTTGTAAACCTTCCTTCTAACTCTACCTTTCCAAAATACATTCCTTATGACATTTCCCAAGTGTTGAGTCGAGATCAAGATTTTTGTTCCAATTGTTGAGCTTCTATGATTCTTGAGCAAAGAAAAGGGCCTTTGAGTATTTGGGATTGATAAAAGAAAATATTACCCAAGTTGTAAATGTAAACAATGTTGAGACTCCTCCTACCATCACAGAGTTGGAAATACCCCAAATCTTGGAAGAACTAGGTGAGCTACATGAAGTATATTTGGGAACATCCTTGGTTGAGTCTCACCAAGGTGCATCCATTTTTCACTACTCTAATTATTAAGGATATGTTATTACATAACTAAATGTTTGATTCTAGAGCATCATGTAATGTTATGCCTCTTGAGGTCATGAATGAGATGGATCTCAAAGTAATAATATCTTATGGGAAGTGCACTTCCATGGATTTCAAAGAGGTGCTAATGGTTGGATGTGTTAAGGGTTGATAGTGTAACTTGAAGCCTACTCCGGAAAGAACTTACAACTAGATGTTGTTATTGTTGATTTCCCCCGCCAAATGGGGAATCCTATTATCAAGAAAATGAGCATGCTAGTGTGGGTGGAAGTGTGTAAATAGACATGTCTTATGTGACCATACCAATTGGTGGGTAAGCCATGTGAAGTTACCTCGTGAAAAGAAAATGTTATATCTCACCGAGGACCCCAAAATGCTTCTTATCAAGTATTGCATGCAAAATTGATATTGAAACTCTGTGAGCAATGTTGTTTTCAAGGATTATGAAATTGATCAATGTAGATATCCTAAGAAGATTGATTTTCTTGGGACTGTGATGTTTAATGCATCCTTGAGAGATGTTGAATAAATTGACATAAGCACAAAGGATAAGACTAAAAAAATGTGGTCGATAATGACTTGGATGGAAAAGAGAAACAATCATATGACCAGCTGTTAAAGACATATCATAACTACTTAGCATGGTCATATCCAGAATGGCAGGCACTTGAAAATATTTACTTGATTATTTTATTTGAATCAGGGTTCTCACCATTATACAATGTATAATCTTCTAGTTTCATTTTTCTTTCATGTTTTTTTGTTTTGGTTCATCCTGGTCCCTGGTGACTAGTTTTTGTTGGTTTCTTAGTTCATCTTGAGAAGTTGGTTATTATCTTTCTACTCTATAATATTTTCTTGACTCGTGCCCAATAGATTTTTGGCACAAGTTTTACTCTATTGTTGTTGTGGGACTCGCAGGGAGTGCCCATCCCTGAGTCAGAGACAATGTTAGTTCTCAATTTGATCTCGCCCCATTTTCTCTAAAAATTCTTCAATCTGTTGGCTCTATCGTATTTTCTATTTCCCCGAATGGATGCATGAAAAGTTTTCTTCATTTGTATGTTGTTGAAAGATCCTTCTCCATGGTCATGGATCATTTGAACCTTGTATCATTTCCAAATTATTTTTGTTAAAGAAAGATTCATTTCTAGGGTGTAAATGGTGAAGCTCCACTACGCTTACTATTCGATGGCATGCTTTCCCTACCAAAATTTATCTCTAATGTCTCTGTAGATACATGTTAATTCTTTATTGGATGTGGGTCATTGGGGCATTTTGAAACTTTAAGGCCCACTTCAACTCAAATATTGTCCACGTGGAGTGTCGACGCTCATTTTGGATCCGCCTCGTGTCCTACGTTAGCGGTTGTTGCACAAGGAGACACATGGTGAGCCCGCTTGGTTAGGGTGTCCACTTTTGGGCACCATATAAAAATTTTACCAAGGAGAGACGTGGAAAATTCTACTTTCTCCTCTCTATACTTTAAATTTTCAAGAAACTTTCTAAGGCACGGGACATATGGAGGGCTCGTGCTTGTTTGGGAACTACCCCTGTAATTTACTTTTGAAGAATCGCCAAGAGGAACGTGGAGTTTTCCACTGGTCTTCCCATACCTAGACTTTTTAAAGGTCGATAAGACTTTCTCGCACCCTAAGCATGTCACCTTTCATTGGTCCCCGAACTCTTTCAACAACTTTTTCAGACTGAGACACGTGGTGAGCCGTGCTTGTTTAGAGTCTCCACTTTTAGGAACCATATCAAAAGTGCACCAAAGAAACATGTGGAGGATTTTGCTAGCTCTTTTTATATTGAGACTTTTTCAAAGGCCAAAAGGTAATTTTCTTCGATCCCAGGTATGTGGGGAGAAATTGCGCTCATTTTAAGTCCTACCTCTAAACTTCATCTTTGTAGTTACGCCAAGGAAACACGTGGAGGTTTCCCACTAATTATTATTTTCACTTGGCCAACTCGGGATTGATATGTAGGTATGTGGAATAATCCATGTGCAGAAACTCATTTCGAGAGGCTCAAATGAAGGAATCCATGCAAGGACACTCATTTCTCAAGGTGTATTCTCAAGGGTGAAAAGGATTTCTTGTCAAATCCAGCTATATAGAGCCACCAACAATATTAAAAGGGGATTTCCACACAAAATAATAATAATTATTAGAAGAACTATCAAAAATTATGGCATGGCATCATAGTCATGGTTGAGGGTCTGAGAAACATGATCAATTCATGATTTGTCCACTTGGCAGCTTCGGGTGTAAATTTGTTGAAAATAACTTTCTGAGATAAATTGGTAATAAGAAAAGGATTCCTTAAATATTCTTCTTTTTGGGGGAAAATTTGGGATGAGTGATTGAGTAAATTGTATAAATTCAATGAGGATACTCTTGCAATAATCGAGGTTGAATTCTTATGAAAAACTTGAAGAAAGCCCATCTTCTGAGATACCATCTAAGATACATGTTAATCTCTTATGTTTTAGATTTGATCATGTCAAGTTGGTTACAAGTGTACAACCATTGAAAAGCTCTGAGACTATTCAAAGAAACTTTCCCACCTGATGAATCTAATCAACTTCAAATTAATCTCTATTAATCTTGGGAAAATTTGTTCTACTTTATTTCAAAAAGGTTGTAAGTATTTTTTCTTGTTCCTATTGCAATCTTGTGTTAAAATCCTCTCACGTATCACATAGAATCTCGTCTCTATGATGGTTTAGTGGAATTTGCAATTTCATTACCAAAAGAACCTTCATCCTGTAATGAGATAAACAATTTAAAATCAATTTACTATCATTTTCTTGATAAATATTGTCAATAATCCTTTGAGTGTATCATAGGCATGAAGAACCAAGGGTCTTTAATGTTGAATTGAGTCTTTAGCTTGAGCCTTCATCTTAAATTCTTGGAGATTGTGTGAAACCATGCAAATTTAGGCCTCCATTGATGCACACCTTCTAGTTGAAGGAATATTTTGTCTATTCGAAGCATTCTGTCATTTAGTTTTCCAATTTTGTCAAGGTTCTCAAAGATCTAGAAAAATCAAGTTTATGTTGCTTAATCTCCCACAAAAACATTATTCAAAACAACGACTCCTACCCGAACTACCCCTATTTTCCTCAGTATGTCCACAAATGAATAAATTGTACTACCCAAATATGTAGAAGAAATCAGCATTCCATAAATTCTTTAGTAACATTAACCTTGTTTAGAAAATATCACCATTCTTTAGAAGTGACAAATCGTGAGAGTTAAATTTTTGTGCATGGATCATATTTTCTCAAGGTTTCTTTTCAAATTTGTACAAAGAAGGATATTTGCATTCTCTTTCACCAACATAGGTTACAAAATGGGTCCTCTCATCCTTGTCGAAAGGAACAACCTAAAGTACGAGGATAGATCAAATCCTTTCATATGGTGCTATCCATTTCTCCAACATTTGAGTGACAAAGAGCTAGCTGAATCACCTCCTCTTGCTACAAAAATGACACACATGATTATTTATCTATCTCAAGGTTTCTTGTTCAATCTTTGATGCTTGTCGACTTGCAAGGAGAATCAATTTAGATACCAACACAAATAATGACCAAAATACAATAAGGTGAGAGATATGATTCGTAAGATGACTTAGGAATATTTGGTAGAGCTAACACCGAATCCCATGTTCACCAATTTGTGTAATCTGTAATCCTTCACACTAAAGACAAAACTCAAGTATTCTTGACATAATAAATTATGAAAATAAAACACAATGAAAATTTGCTATATTATATCAATTTGAATAATATTTCATCACATCTATCTTCCAATGATCCATACAAACATTATCCAATATCAACAATATATAAATCAAAATCATGATCATGAGTAAACTTCATATATAAATATAATTTATCAATATCAATCCTCACAATTTCATCATCTCTAACTAAAATGAAAAGGAAAATATCAGAGTATAAGATAGTGTCTAAATAGTTCCTTCTTAAAATAATAATGTCGATTCCATATGAGATAATCATAGCAATAGTTAATACAAATATAACACAATCAAATATCAAATGTCTAATATGAAATGTTAATGTAATCAAATGAGCCAATAGATCATATGAAGAGAGAGAATATCTGGTGGGTGGTAAAATAATGGACCTTATTTTTTCATTTATCTAAACATTAATTAAAAAAAACTTTGTTATATATAATTCATTCATACAGGCTTATTTAACTTTGCATTTTAAAATTTACTTATTTTTAGAACATATTTAGTCTTGCAAAATTTTTTTATTAGAATTAGATTTTTTTGTTATTTATAGGGATTGGCTTATACTTAACAATCTGTATCTTAGATTAGTAAATCTCTAACACAATACAAGTGTCACCGATCAAACACATTTGGACTAGCACATACTAAGACCTCAATGTATGTCGTGGGTAGCTTTCAAGATTTTAACCTACAACCTTGACCACATAATATAGTTGAATACATCAAACAAACCAAACCTCATGGATAAAATATTGAATCATAAATTATTATATAATACTACTACATAAACAAGATTGAGTTAATGAATTAGTACATTCTCAATGTGGGACCCAATTTTTCCCCTTGTGTGAATGTTATCTCTCAAAAATTACACCATGTAGAGTGATGAATACAAGGGTTCTAAGCTTGCTTTGTATTTGCCTCTTTCGTAGATACAATGGAAACACCTCGATTCTATGGGTATACCTATTGTTGAGGTGAGTCTTCGATATCAAGGCCAATTCCTTTGTTATATATCCTAAACTAATTTTTAGGGTGTTTTGGGGTTCAAAGATGAATTTAAATGAATTGAAAACTAGGGTGATACACCAAACTTGTTGAGGGATTTGACTGAGTACATGCACAAAATAATTTGAGAATGGATTCTTGATGCACAAACCAATAGTTTTCAACATAATATTAAGGCAAAACACTTGATTTATTGAGGGAATGATTCATAATAATATAGTTAAGATAAACATGCACACCAATATTATACAAAAATTACTAAATTTGTAGTAAGGTAAGATGATTAATCGGGGAATTTTACTTTCAGAAGAAAAAATAAGGTATACACAACACTGTAAATGATTGGAAATTCTAAAATCAATTCTCATTCAAAGGGAAAAATGAAAAAATCTTCTTCAGCACTCATGTGTCCAAAATTTCCCCTTGTGCCTTGCAATTACACACAATATATAGCAAGTTTCTTCATCCTATCTACCCTAAAAATAGGCTAAGATTTGTACTCCCCATGTATTCTATTTTTACTCTTTAATCATAAATAATAAAGGGATAAAATAGTATGCTAATTACAATGAGGCTACTAAGGATTTAATAGAATAATAACTCAGTCAAACATATTTTGAAGGTGCACCCTAGAGAAAGATGACTGCAGGGGTTCAAAGCTTTCTCTGATCTCTCTCTTTCATAGATATAATGGAAGCATCTCAGGTCTATGGGGTATACCTATTGTTGAGGTGAGTCTCTCTGTATCAAGGCCGTTCTTTTTGATGTATCCTAAACTAATTTTTAGTGGTTTTAGGGATTAAAATATGACTCGTAAATGAATTGAAAATCGGGGTGATACACCAAAATTATTGAGGGCTTTGACTAAGTACATGCAAAAATAATTTGAGAATGGATTCTAGATGCACAAACCAATAGTTTTCAGCAGAATATTAAGGCAAAACACTTGATGTATTGAGGGAATGATTCACAACAATACTGTTAAGATAAACATGCACACTAATATTATGCAAAAATTACTAAATTTGCAGCAAGGTAAGATGATTAATTAGGGAATTTGACATTCACAAGAAATAATAAGGTATACACAATATTGCAAATAATTAGAAAGGAAGAAATCAATTCTCATTCAAAGGGAAAAACTATAAAATATGCTTCAACGACTCTTGTGTCCAGAAAGTCCCCCTTGTGCCTTGTAATTGCACACAATATATAACAAGTTTCTTCATCCTATCTACCCTAAAAATAGGCTAAGATTTGTACTCACCCATGCATTCTATTTTTAATCTTTAATCATAAATAATAAAGGGATAAAAATAGTATGTTAATTACAATGAGGCTACTAATGCCTGAATACAAAAATAACTCACAAACTAGAGTTGAATAATCTATTTTTCATTTTTATAGAGATGAATAACTTGGCTAATAATAAGATTTACTTGATGAGAAAGTCTTCTCCAATACATGCAACTTGTCTTCAACTGACCGATGTGACATTTTCCTTAGTGTTTTATCCTTTGAATGATATTCTTGGCATTCTTTAATTCTGCCTTTTGGATGCACATGCAAGAATCATCTCCCTGTGTGAGAAAAATAGTTCTTTTATTTTAACACTTTACCAAATTCATCCAATGAGTGGGGACCACTTGTGAGATCTTGATGTTGACCATGCATGGTAAACTTTCCTCTCCTCCTCTCTGTGGGGACCACCTTGATGCTACACTTGCCTGATATTATTCTTGCATTGGCCACCTTTTGAAGAAATTAAGGATGGTTTTGAAAATATGAGGTAATGTGGTCTTAGTTTGACTTGGTCGGCATATACTTGATCAAAAATCATATGTTTGAAAAGGGCCCCTCTTGATTTTCTCATGGTCATAATACATTTACGACCCTCCTTTTGAATTATCATTACATTTTTATTGGTTTTCGGTATTTGATTATTCTTGGCATATATTTTTAGACCTTTAACCAAGGTCAATGCAATGATTTTATTTCAATGGCGTTGGTCCCCTTTTCCATAATGCTCGACCCTTCTTTTGGCTTCCTAGCACTCTACATTCATTTCATTAGCATCTGCGAACCAATGGTGGTCGTTGATCCTTATATGCTCGATCCATTACCGTTGATCCTTGTGTGGCTTAATCCAGGTAGATGTGGATGGTTGTTGGGTTTTAATTGTAAGCTAATTTAGCACCGTTGATCTCGTGTACTATGATCATCCTGAACCATTGATCTTTGTAGGGGATAGGGTTGCATTGATTATGGTTTTCCTGCGACTCTGTGCTCCATCCTTGGTCATTGATCTCATGTACTTGTTGATCTTGAACCATCGATTTGTAGCTTGGTGGTTGGCTCGGTTATCATCTGGCATTGTTGATCTTTGTATGGTTGATCTGACACATTGATCTTTAACTCACTGGTTGAGTTAGGTTGTTGTGGGGTAGTTGGTGAAGTTTATTTGTAACACAAAATTTTGAATCATTTGCATGTAAAATTGTTTTGGAGGGTGAAGCCCTGGAAATTTTTCCTTTCCACCATTGATGTGTTCTTTCGAAGCTTGATTTCCTGCACTCTGAAATCTACTAAGGCTCTATATCTTTGTGTATTTTCATACTTTTTCCATTTCTAAGTTTTTACAAGGTATTTGGGAGATGTTTTCCATTTTTGAGCTCTGATTTGAGCTAGTTCTGTATTTTTCTAACCTTGTCTCCTTTATTATTTTGATTTTCTATGAGCTTCTGAGATATTTAGTTGTGTTGGTCACCATTGATCCTTATTTTGAGCTCATGTTGGGTATGGGACGAATTCATTTGAAGCTCACTATGTAATGTTCCTGCTACATTTTGTACTGAAAGTGGTTCTCTATGAACTCATAAGAATCAGATTCACGATTAATTTCCGTTTTGTCATTTTCTCTCTTTATTCAAGTTCCACAAAGGGATATCACCATTATCAGTAAGTTTCAATTTTAGCTCTAGCCGAGATCCGTGGCCATAATCACACTGTGGGGTGAGTTTTTCATTTTGTAGCTATAACCTCGATGATTTCTTCAACTCCTCAATTTCTATTAGAAAACATCTATAAATAGTTTGAAATATTGGGTTTCACTATGCACTGATACCTGTATTTTCTACTTTCTTTGTATTCTCGTGCTTGGTGACTGATAAGATGAGCTCAAAGAGATTCTTTGTTCATCATGCTCCATCTGTATTCTACTTAATCTTAGAATTTTTAAAATTTTGTTCTCAATACAGTGAGCTTCTTTGTCCATCATTTTTCACTTCTATATCTTATCCTATGCTTATGATAAAGGCGTCGAGCTAAATCTGAACACCATTGTTAGAAGAAGAAACTTTGTAATTTTATCCCTAGCTAGCCATGTTGATGTTGACACTCCCCTGTGTAAATTTCTTCACTGTTGAAAATGTAGAGATGAAATTTTTCATTTTCTAGACTAGGCCTCATACTTCCCTTAGCTCATTTCACTGTATTTGACATGTAACTCAAAGTTTCTCCATGTTGACCTAAGGTGAGTATCTCCATTTATGTTTTTTAATCATCAAGGTTTGTGCCTTATGTTTTGACCTACTTATTCACCATTGGGGTTTTCAATATTTTCTATGGTTTATGCATTCATCTTCACTAGCCAAAAAGAAGGAATAACCATGTCGAGATTCCTGGGAGGTTGTATCTTATTCTTCTTCCCCTTTTAAAATCAAACCTGGTAATTTTCTTGGATTTTTATTCATACATGTTATCTTCTTATTCCTCTGGTGCTTTTGACTATTATGGGTTGAATGTTTTTTTTTTAGTGATTGAAATTATTTGTAATTGGGTTCCATGCATTGAGATGAGTTCTGATGGCATGAATGAGGTTTCATTGTAATGTTTCTTTTGGGTTGCAACAAGGTTTCCACAACTTTTCTTGTAAATCTATACCACAACATCTTTCATTTCTCTGTGCATTATTTACTATATATTGATTTGGCTTTTGTAGTTTGTATTTCCTCGTTATTCAACTCTGATATTTAGTAACCTAGCATTCATCTTAAATGTACTTTGCTAAGGAATTGTAAATCTAACTATGTAAGCTTGAATCAGTGAAAAACATAAGCTCGAGATCCGAAAATTGAAAGTCAAGAATTATCATTGTTGTAGAGAAAATGTGATTGTAATCTTCCATTTTTAGATTATGTACCTTCACAACTTGACAGTTGATAGAATTTCTTGATCATCCATATCTTGTCTTTAAAGTAATTCTAATATACTTTAAGCATTCTTTTTCTTGAATTTTTGATATTCTTTTGTGAAAAGATGAACACCATGTAGAGATTTGTTCTTCAAATTTGTATGTTTAAAATTTTTCACTTACTCAAGTGCAAGAATCGTGTGTCTTTAAGTTGGATGACTAATGCTTGTAATGTAATCAAGTTTCCTTTTTTTTTAAGCTTTGTAGCTTGTATTTTAAAAAATCAACTGCTGGAAGTAATATTTACTTTGAAAGATATTGTACCTGTCTATCATCTATTGCTATATTTGATGGTGGTAGTCTTGATGAAAACTATAGTATTTAGATGTAAATGGTAGAGGATGATCAATACTTGATTTTTGTATCGGTCTCTTTATTTTGATTAGTTGATATCATAGCCTAGATGTGCTTCTGAATTACTTAAAGTGATCATGTATCAATATTTGTACTCATTCATTTAATGGAATGTGATCACTGTAGTTTGAAAACATGATGGTTCTTTCCATCTCTTCCTTGAATAAAACTTCCCCGTTCACTTTTATCAGGTGATGACTTTGATATTTTCATATTTTTACTTTCTAGAAATATTAAGTAATGCATGTTACAAAATGGTATATGAAGTTTTTATTAGATTAGGTAAAAATAGATTTTGAAGGGATCAAGAACCCTGTACAACCAAAAGATAAAGCTTTCAAAGCCCAAGAGAGAAACAACAACAAGCCCCATGTCACAAAAGAAACAAAATGATAAACCAAACCCTAGGAATAAGGAAGCACCAAAAAGGAGGGAACACAAGGTATGATGGTCAAAGCAACTTGGCCAACAAGACCAAGGAACTCAACTTCCAAAAACTTTCCCTTTATGAGATCTAAGGCTCATCTTGAGAGGCACATTTCCATCTTTTCCCCTCTTTTTTTTTTTGTTCACCATCTTCCATCCCTCCCCCAATTAGGATCAACATTCTCATCCGGGTTAATAGGAAGGCTAATTTCAAGAGACACAATGTTTAGATCTAGAGCACACAAGGATACAAGGGGGTGACAAAGGTGTAACCCCCTTATCTGCTACATGTGGTTCATTAACAGGTAAAGTGGGAAGAGTGACAATTGCACTCAGATTCTTCACATTCATTTCTTCCATTACCCTGTCCTTCTCCTTTCCCAGATTTCCAATGTGGCTATCTAATACATTCGATATATCATTGTCCTCTGTAGTCAGAATCATCAAATTTTCTAGATTAAAATCCTTCCACCACGATACCCGCCCTTTAATCTACTTCTTCACAATGTGACAGTCAATAGCAAGATGTCCAAGGGTGAAACATGTTCTACATCTGAAGGGGAGACCTTCATAATCGAGATTTTGAGTCCATATAAGATCCCAACTTTGAGCTCCATTGTGGCTAGGAAATCAGCCATCATGTCCATATCCACTAAAATACGAGCATAAGTAGTATGATCAAAATATTTTGTCCTAGTATCAACATCGAGGAATTTACCCAAAGCATCCCCATAGATCTGAAACACTCCTCACTCTAGAAGTGCAAGGGTAAATAGGGCATCCTTATCCACACAGGTATGATAGTAAAGGCTTCGAAACTGAGTTAAAGTTTGGATACCAAGGTTTCATAAAAATGGTGCTACTAAAAAATCCCATATTTTTCCAAAAATCTTGTCCTTATTGAGAGAAACCTCAAAGACAACAATGAATATACCACATGCAGAGGGATAGATATTAACTTTACCTTCCATAAAGGGCCTCCATCGATCAAATATCCATTTGTGAAGGGCCAGAAGGCCAGGACAACAACTACTGAATCTACAGATCAGGCCCCATTTTTGGTAAAAATCCATAGTTTCGAGATACTTCTCACCAAAATAGACCACTAGAGTTAACTTGGTATAAGCCATGGGTTTGACAGGCTCCTTAACATCAGATTTGGCCACCTCCAGGAAAGAGGGCTTTCCCCTACTGTCCTAATTCTTGAGAAGACCCTACGCCATGTACTTCTCTCCCTAAAACCCCAAAGATGCTAAGGAAGGAATCACAAGGGGGACACCATACCCACATCCTCCCTCACCATAGACTTGATCGATGAGGTCCAAATTATCACCCTTGACATTAAATTTGTTTAGGATTTGTGTGATCCATGATACACCACCGCCATGGGCCGAGAAACACCACCACCACCACCGAGAGTAGAGGAGGTACCCCCACAACCAACAACATGACAATATCCATGCCCAAGTAAGGGACCAAGTCCAGAGATCAACACTCCAAGAGAAGAGTAATGAACTCCGAGCTAGGAAAACTAGACACCCACCACCCTTAACACAACCATCTTTCAAGCATTTTCATTTACGTCTCATGGAGATTAGGTTCTAGTCTCTAGCTCAAGCATTTTCATCATCGAGTATATAAATCACATACTTTAATTCAAGTATGTGAAGTGATTTGTTCTTGTACTTCATACTTTGCTTCAACTTGTTATTTCTTGAAAAGTTATCTAGATCTCATTATAATCACAACTCCATTAATGTTTGATTGATGCTTATTGCATAATTCATTTCAAGATTTATCAATCAGATTGTATCTTTATCATTTGTAACTTGTAAACTATACTTTGATAGATACTTTGCACTTGACTGTAATTTGATCAACTCTGATATATTTTTCTTTTGTATCTTGATCAATATGACATAATTGTAGTTGATCAACACAGGATGTATTCTTTGATGTTTTAACTATCTAGAAATTCTTGGCTTCTTCTTCTATTATTAGCTGAACTCACCCCTTATGCATTGTTTTAGTACATTCTCATTACTATGTCCTTAAAGATACTCCTTCTATGTAAATCATTTAGTTGTGATGATGATATTCTCTTGTAAATAGTGGCTTTGGGGAAAGTATCGAGTGCAATATTATTTTCCGCACTTTAAAATTATACTTTATCTCATTTAAAAATTATACTTGATGCTTTTGTTCAAAAGAATGTGTCATTTTAAAATTTGTACTTTGATCATTGTGACATATTTGAATTAATTAATTTATTTGGAAGTGTTGGTGTTCAATTTGGTCTTTCCCTATTTGTCGTTGAATTTCTTTAGTTTGCGGGCTTTGTCATCTTTTCTATCTCCCTGTATTGATGCATGAAAACTTTTCCTCCATTTGGTTGCCATGATCAGTCCCTTCCTTGGTCAAGGATCACTTAAAATCCGAATTTTTTTTTCCGTTCCTCTGTCCATGTGAAGGAATCAGAATTTGGGTGAAAACTTGGGTTTTTTTCCCTTCCTTCCATTTTCCACAGTCACGTTTTGTTGTCCCTATCATTTTTATCCCAAATATATGTGGAAATGTGATTGGATGCAGCTTTGAGGATGAAATTTTTCTTATATCATTTCCAAACTCTCTATCTGATGAAGAAGGAATCATTTCTAGGTGCAAATGGTGATTTTCCTTCATTTTATAGTTTGACGGGTGTATTTTTCCCGGTCAAATTTATATCTTAAAGATCTCGTGGAAACATGGCCCTTTCTAGTTAGATGTGACTCAACAAGGCACTTTGAAAATCTAAGCTCCAATTCAACTCAAAATTTGTGCACGTGGAGGGCTGGCGCTAATCTAAAAATTTGCCTTTTGTTTGACCTTGGAGTTGTGCCGGGAGACACGTGGAGGTTTCGCTTCCATTCCTAGACTTAAACATTTTTTTTTCATGTGGCCAAGTACAAATTTGGTGGAACATGGATGCATGGAGGGCTGACGCTCATTTGAGGATCTGCCTCAGGGTCCCACCTTAACAATTACACCAAGGGGACAGGTGGTGAACTCGTGCCTTGTTCGGATCTCCGCTTTTTGGGAACATCTCATAAGTTGCATCAAGGAGACACATGGAGGCTTTTCCTATCTTCTCTCTATACTTAAACATTTTCAAAGCAAATTTCTAAGGCCTAGGAAAACATGGAAGGACCACACCTATTTGGGGACCGGTCCCTAAATTTTATTTTTAAAGAGCACTAGAGGACACTTGGAGGATTCTTCTCACTCGCTCTCTTGCTTGGACTTTTCAATGGCCAAGGAAAGCTATCTCGGACCCTGGACACATGGAACCTTCCATTGATCCTTCAAATTTTTTAATAACTTTTCAAGACCGAGATACGTGTTGAGCTCGCGCTTGTTTGGGCCTTCACTTTTGAGGATCATCCCAAAGGTATGCTAAGGCAACAAATGGAGGCTTCTATTGCTCCTTTTACTCGAGACTTTTCAAAGGACAACAAATGATTTTCTTGGGCCGAGGGCACTGGAAGATCCATGCTTGTTTGGAAACTTTCCATTTTACCTCACCTTTGTAGTTGTGCCAAGAAAATATGTGGACAACTCTAATCTAGAGTTGAGAAGGGGCAGAATCAATGGATGTTGCACATTTAACATTTTTCCACCATTTATGCCCCAAAACTCCTAGAGATGTGAATACACACTAGTTTTTCATAATTTTGATGAAATTCCTTGTCACTTTTGTCTTTGCAAAGTGCCACTGAATGGATTTAGAACTTAATTTTTGAGTCCAAGAATTGTTAAGGTTGATATTTTGAAGTTGGAATTGCTCGGGAACTTGCAAAAATGTAAATTACCAGAGAAGATGGATGCGGGGCAGAGTTGCAGAGGAAAAAGAGGGAAAAGGATGAAATGATGGAGGTTATAGGTGTAAAAGATGGAAATGGTGTTTCCTCGAGAGAAAAGGCTTACTGTCAAGTCCGGTTATACAGAGGTTCCATAAAATGATTAAATGGGGATTTTTTACATGACGGAAAAATAATGATTAAAAAGACTATCAAAAAGGTTGTGGCATTACATCCTAGTCATTAGTTAGAGGGTTTGAAAATGTGATCAATTCACAATTGGTCCACCTGGCAGCATTTCTTGGATGTGAATTTGTTAAATATCACTTTCTAAGGAAAATTGGTAACAATCAAAGGTCCCTCGAATAGTCTTATTTTTGGGGGAAAATTGAGTGATTGAAATGTATAAATGTAATGAGAATACTCTTACAAATTGTTAGGGGTTAAATTTCATGAGAAATTTTTGAGAAATGTCATCTTCTAAGAAACCCATCTTAGATACCTAGTTAATTTATTCTGTTATTCATTTTCTATCTTTCAAGTTGGTTTCACATGTATAGCCATTGACAGTGCTCTCAGATTGATTTAGAAGCTCTCTCCGCTAACAAATCTAAGTAATTTTGAAATTAATTTGTTCAATCTTTATTAATTTGTCTTCTTTGTTTCTAATGTCTAGAAATGGTTTCTTTTGTTCTATTGTAATCTTACATTGCAATATTACAATGAAATCTTTGTGAAATCACACAATATCTCAACCTTGTGACATTCTAGTGGTATTTACAATTTCATTTCAAGAAGAGCCTTCATCCTATGTTGAGATAAACAAATTTAAAATCACTCCACTTTCATTTGTTGATGAAGATTGTCCGTAAGTCTTTGGGTGAACCTTAGGCGTGAATGATCAAATATTTTGGTGTTTAATTGAGTCTTTTAATTGAGACTTCATGATATATTCTCAAATATTGTGTGAAAATGTGAAAATATGGGCCTCCATTGATGCACACCTTCTAGTTGAAGTAACGTCTTAAATATTATGAAGATTTTATGTTGTTGAGTTGTCAATTTTGTGAAGTTTCTTAAACATCTGATATAATCAATTTTATTCTACTTAATCTCCCACCAAAATTATTCAAAAACCATGAATCCATCCTAAACTACCCTTGTTTTCCCTGTATATCCACAAAGGGACAAAATCTATTTACTAAAATATGCGTAACAATTAGGATTTCATAATGTCTTCAGTAACCTTAGCCTTGTTTTGAAAGTATCTCCATATTTTAGAAGTGAAAACTCTTGAGAATTAAATTATGGAGTATTGATCATAATTTTCAAAGGTTTTCTTCATAAAATTCATGTGAAAGAATGATATATCCATCTCCTTCATCAAACAGAGGTTACAAAATGGGTACTCTCACCCGTTTGAAGAGGCACAACCTAAAGTAGTGAGTATAGGTCAAATCCTCTTGAAGGTGTTATCCATCTCCAAAAATATGAGTGACAAAGGGCCAATTAGATCTCATCCTCGCTACTACAAAATGAATCACATCATGATATACCTGTCTCTAAGCTCCATGTCAAATCTATGATGTTGCTCAACTTGAAAAGGAGAACAAATTTGGATACAAACACTAGTGGAACCATTTCCGGGGATCTGATTTACATTACCACGGATGATGATTTGTTGATTTGTTTCCCATTCATATCCATTTGGAACATCAACAACACTCGTGGACTATTTTTAGGGATCTGATTTGCATTTTGGGGACATTTGTTGTAAGTTCATATCCATTTGGCCCGTCAACAACTTTTATGGCATCATTGTCAAGGAATCTTTGAAGTATTTTACAAATACAATACATATAGACCATGGTAATACTTCTTACACATGTTGTGTGCTAATACATTACTGAAACATCATTATCTATTCAAATCTGTAAGAATTGTTCAAAGTTGTAAGTTCTAAGTGCAATATTTCCAGCTTATATAGTTATTGCACTAAATTTTGTATCATCATTGACAAATTTTGGTAGAAGAAGAGTAGATCTTGTAAGCTTTGCATGAATCTGGTATTGACAGACATTTGATAGGTCTTTCATAGTGCATTTGTACAAACTAAGGTGAAAATCCTTAGTGGTGACTCTGTGTTGTTTAAATTCTTAATAAATACTAGTGTCTTAACATATATCAAGTAAGATTTGTCATTAATCTCCAAAATCTCGGAAGGAAGGAGATATACTTCACCAAGGACCTAGTAAAGGTTGTTTTCCAAAGTTGGGAAAATCTAATTTAAAAGGAAGAAGAATTTGGAAGGTTATTGGAGATCAAGACTCAAGAAAAGAGATATCCATTAGTGAAAGTAATCATCTTGTGATTGAAGATTACAATACTTCCTCAAGTGAATCAATCGGTAGTCTCTTCATTGAATCAAATTCTCCATCTTGAGAGGGGCCTTCATTTGTAGTTCAAAAATTTGCTTCAATCTTCCCCTATATTTTCCAAATTTGATAGAGTTCTCTAAGAAATAGAGCCTTTAAAGGGGATTCATTTTGAGAATTACATCCGTGTACCACAAATACTTCTCACTCATCATTAGTTTGCATCTCCTCTAAGGTCACTTCCTTGAAATAATATGGCTTAGCCTCCACCCAAACCTCCATTTGTTGTTAATACTTTTGGTCCCATCGACTTTAGAGGTATGGCTAGCTATCCAAATTCTCTGTCAAAAGATGTAAGAAATAGATTTTC
Organism: Taxus wallichiana var. yunnanensis; assembly: GCA_018340775.1. Lineage (NCBI taxonomy): Eukaryota > Viridiplantae > Streptophyta > Pinopsida > Cupressales > Taxaceae > Taxus > Taxus wallichiana. The sequence continues at coordinate 123,406,868 of CM031236.1, forward strand.
TAAGTTTCAACGAAATAATGCAATCACTGGTGATCAACATTTAAAGCTCTTTATCAATATGATGGAGGACTTTGAAATAGAATTTGAGGATGTGTACATTAAATTGTTTATTCATACTCTAGAAGAGGATGCAAGGGACTAGTTTAAGTCTTTGCCGATAATTTTCTTGATTCTTGGATAGAAATGAAGAACACTTTTAGATTATAGTATGGAGATAAAATAGAACCTAGATTTCTTTTATAAGAATTTGAAAATATAAAATAGAATCATAATGAGTATATTCATGACTTTAATACAAGGTTCAATAAGACCCTAAATAGGCTTCCTATGATCCTAAGGTGAAGTGATGTTTCTTGTTTGATAAATTATTTAGATGTATTTGATAAGAAAGTTACCTATTATTTAAGAGACAAGAACCCAACAACATTGAGGTAGGCCTTTACCATGGATTTTCAAATTGCAAACAACATTAAAGTAGTTGGAAAACCTCCTAAGAGGGAGGGTTTCAAACTGATCAACCCAGAGAATCCTCAATCAAGTAAGGTTGTGGATCTTGAGGAAGTTGTAAAGACTTTGGCCGGAGCTATCAAAGAAATCTCTTACAAGCTAGCCAAGGATGAGAAAGGAATTGGGCAAGATTCTCAAGGTCAACATAGGTAAAAAGGACAAGAAATATTTGTAAATCATCCTATAAATGATCAAATATTTGATGACAAAGGTAAAGGACCCATGGGAGCTAGACAACCCCAAGATAGGGAAAATAGAGTAGTGCCTGATCCTCTAAATGTCAAAGTTGTTGTTGTTGAAGAGACAAATGAACTTGATTGGTGTGGAAAATTTTCTTACCGAACCCACCATGTGAAGTAGATCAACAAGTTGAAAAAGTTGATGATGATAAACTAATGATGATGCATGCATGGTTGATTTATCTACAAGCTCACAAAGCAAGGAGAAAATTCAACTGAATAATAAGCACAAGAAGTACTACAATGTTTTGGGATTCCATCCACCGGGTACATCTTCTTCCTCCCTCTCATACTTTATAAATAGATATGGTACAAGCTTTTTAACTTCCTAATAATGAGTTTGAGTATCTAAAAGATCTAATGATTAAGAATTATGATGGAGAATCTCATCGAAGAGGATAAAAAACTATAAATGAATGTTGTTGTTGCCCATGAAAAAGAGTATAACACAAAAGTGAAGCTATAGAATGGGTAGGGCCTCAAGCCAAACCAAAACCCCAAGTCAAACCAATATCCCAAAAGAAAATCCAAATAAAGATGAATCTTGAAAAGGGCTTGTTGTCTCAAGTAGAACTAGTGTTCCCACCCATGCCCAAAATGTTAAAAATCATGTGCCATCCGATGAGTTTATCAATATTTCTCCAAATGTTTCTTTGCCCAAATACATTCCTTATGACATTTCCCAAGTCTTGAGTTAGATGAAGATTTCTATTCCAATTGTTGAACTCTTAGGGATCCTCGAGCACAAGAAGAGTGCCTTTGAGTATTTGGGACTAGAAGAAGATAGGAGCACCTAAGGAAGAAATATAAATAATAAAAACTCCTCCTCCAACCATTTCAGACCTAGAAAAACCACTAGCATTGGAGGAGATAGGTGAACCACATGAAGTTTACTTGGGAACATATTTGGTTGAGTCTCAATTAAATGTTGATCCATTTTTACAACACTGATTATTAAGGACAAACTGCTACACAATTGTATGTTTGATTCCAGAGTATCATGCAATGTTATGCCTCTAGAGGTCATGAATGAATTAAACATTAAAGTGACAGTAGCTTATTGCAAGTGTACTGTAATTGATTCTAGAGAGGTGTCAGATGTAGGATGTGTAAAAGGTTTGGTGGTACAACATAGAGCTTATCCGAATAAGAACTTGAAACTTGATGTTGTTATTGTTGATTGCCCTACCAAATGGGGCATGTTGTTATCAAGAAAGTGGGATGTAAGTGTTGGTGGAAGTGTTCATATGGATATGTATTTTTCCACCATTCCAATTGAAGGTAGCCTTGTAAAGTTGTATGGAGAGAAGAAGATGTTGCACCTCATTGAAGATCTCAATAATGCTTCTTGTGAAGTGTTGTATATGAATATAAATGCTAATAACTTTGTTGGATTTGCTGATGGAAAAGAGCACAAGCTTGATCAATGTAAATGTCTTGAACAAGTAGGTTTTCCTTGAAGTTGTTAGTCGATGGAGCTCATTTCCAAGTTTGGAAATGGTGATGGTATTGTTCTAATTTCTCTAGGTCGAGGAAGAGTTTTTTTTTTTTTTAAACTCAACTTTGAATGCACTAAAACATTGCTGAATATGAAACACTATTATTGGGTTTGATAATTGCAAGGAAATATGGTATAAAGGATATTATTGTCAAAGGAGATTTAGAACTAATTATCATGCAGATTAGGAAATTGTATGCTACTAAAAATCGAGAATGAAACAATACAAGCATGTAGTTTGGGATTTGATTGAAATGTTTGACTCTTTTATATTATACACATGATAGAAAGTTTAATGTTGTTGTAGACAAGTTAGAAGTGCTAGGATCTACCTTTGGAAATTATACAAGATTCCATTTTGTGAGTATGATGTTGAAATAATAACTAAGCCATATGTCCCTAAGAATGTTAAAAATTGTAAGTGTTTGATGATGATTCCTAGGTGAAATGGTTTCTATAGAACCAATGCACATTTTCTAACCAAAATATAGATTAGGAACAATGGTGTGTGCTATCAAGGAAATGAAAGTTTATTTGGCAAAGACATCATCCAAATTAAAGAAAAACATGATTCCCGAGGTTTGGTGGGACTTGAATCAATATTTGATATTGTTGATTGCATTATTAATATAAGTATGTCAGTTTCAAGAGATGTGGAAGAGCATGACCTAGGAACAAAGGAAAAACCACGTAAAATATGGTTATGAAGCTATCTAAGCAAGGAAGAGAAGTAAGGCCTATGTTCAATTTGTTGAAGAAATATCAAGACTGCCTAGCTTGGTCTTACTCTGAGTTGAAGGGATATAAGGAAGATTTGTTCCAACATGAAATTCCTCTTGAATATTATGCCAAAACTTTCAGAAAAAAATAGAGATCGATCAATCTACTCCTTTCTTTGAAGATGCAAGAAGAATTGAAGAAGTTGAGAGATGGAGGGATCACTCAACCCAAAAGGTACTCATCTTGGGTTTAAAATTTAGTACCTATTATAAAAAAATGGTGATATAAGGCTATGCGTAGACTTTAGGAACTTGAATAAAGCATCATTGAAAGATAATTACCCTCTTCCAAACATGGAGAATATGCTACAATTGGTAACTAGTTTTGAATTGTTATCCACTTTGGATGGTTTCTCTGCTATAATCAAGTTGTTGTGAAGGAGTTAGAAAGAATAAAGACTACCTTTACCACTCCTTGGGGAACTTATGTCTATATCAAGATGCCTTTAGCTTAATGAATGTTTTATAGAAACTTTCCAAAGAGCAATGGATATAGTGTTTGTTGGTTATATTAATGATTTCATTTCTTTTATCAAGATGATGTAACCGTGTTTATAGAATAAGAAATGATCACTTGCAACACTTGGAGAGAATGTTGTTACTTGGTGTAGAGAGTATGGCATATCATTGAATCCCAAGAAGTGCCATTTTGGAGTGCAAAAGGAAAATTTTCTTGGTCACATTGTATCAAAGGAAGGGGTAATGATTGATCTCGAGAGAGTGGCATCCATCAACAAGGTTCCACTTCGAGAACTAAGAAGGGAGTTAAATCCTTCTTTGGAAAAATAAACTTTATCAAAAGATTTGTGTTTAACTTTACCGAGATGACCATCCCCATTACTAGTATGTCAAGAATGACCAAGTTATCAAATGGGAAGAAGCTTCCATTAAGCTTTCAATGGGATCAAAGAAACATTAAAGCATGCCCATGTTTTGGCAGCTCCAAATTACAAGAAACCTTTTCAAATGTTTTATTTTTCTTCAAAAACACCATTGCATCTATCTTGTTACAAAAGGATGATGAAGGGGCAAGAGTCCAATTGCCTTTTTAGTAAGGCATTATAAGGAGACTGATTTGAAGTACACCATCATGGAGAGAAAATTTTCCTTGGTGAAAGCAACAAAGCTTTTCAGACCTTACATCTTGAGCTCTAAAGTTGTTGCTTATGTTCCCCACACCATGGTGAAATATATCTTATCAGAGATGGAGGTCTTAAGAAAAAGATGCAGATGGGTAAACAAGTTGCAGGAATATGACATGGATATCCAAACCATGAAATTGATAAGAGGTTTGGGCCTAGCTAAGCTTATGGCTAAGAGAAACATGCAAACTATTGAGGTGAATGAAGTAGAAGGAGAAAGGTGTGATGTCCTTGAAAATTTGGTAAGCTTTGAATGGTACAAAGACGTAATATTTTATCTCGGACATCTATGTTGTCCCTAAACATTTGACTAAAAATCAGAAAAGATATCTTTAGTTAGCCTCCCAAAAATATGTCATTACTGATTTTGGGTTATCTTGGAAGAACCCCAAGGGAGTGCTCTTGAGATGCATCACTAAAGATGAGGCCCCCAAAATAATTTCTAATCTCCATGGAGGATTTTGTGGGGGAAATTTTGTTGGAAGAGTTACAACACATAAAATATTGAGGGATGGTTATTGGTGGCCAACTCTCTTCAAAGATACAACTATATTGGTTAGGAAATGTGAGAGTTACCAACATTTTTATAGAAGAATGAAAGCTTCGTGCTCCCTTCCTTTACAGCCTCTATCAATTGAAGCCCCATTTAAGAAATGGGGAATGGATTTCATTGGAAAATTTTAGATCCTTCTAGTGCTGGTCATAAATGGATTATTGTAACCACCGATTATTTCACTAAGTGGGTGGAAGCTATCCCCATAAAGAAAGCAACACACCAATTCATCATGGACTTCATGCTAATCAAATCATATGCAGATTTGGAGTGCAAAATAATATTATTGTTGATAATGCCATGAGTTTTAGAGCCAAACCTTGGTGGAAATGTGCAAAGAGTATGGAATCAATTTGACATATGCTTATAACTTCAATCCCCAAGGAAATGGACAATCTAGTCCAGGAATAAAAATTTGTTGAAGATCATTAGAAGAACCTTGGAGTTGAAAAAAAATAAGTGGGGTGAGAAACTCAAGTTTGTTATTTGGGCTGACAAAATCACTTCCCAAAGAGCTACCGGGTAAAATCCCATTTGAGTTGGTATATGGAACTCAAGATTTGTTGCCCCTTCATTTACATTTGTCTTCATTTCAATTTGTTCAAAAAATTGAAGATCAATAAGTTAGTCCATATGATCCTCAATCAATCAGATTATTGATTTAGATGATGAAAGAATGACATCCCATCAACGGCATGTGAAGTTTAGAGAAAATTTAAAGAAGTTATTTGATAAAAAAGTGACTCTAAGAGCTTTAAGTGTTGAGGATATTGTGTATTATGGGATATCGTGGCATGAAGATAAGGGCAAGCATTGTAAATTTGATGTATTGTGGATAGGTCCTTATTCAATTAAGATTTGAATTGGTGAAACTACCTTCTTCCTAAAATACTTAGATGGGGAAATGCTTGAATTTCATGTTAATGGAAGGCATTTGAAACATTTCCTTGATTGATTTCTCATAATCAAGGTATACTCCATTGTATAGTGTATAGTTATTTGTTTTCATTCTACTTTTGTGTTTTTGTTCATTCTGGTCCTTAGTGACCTAGTTTTGCTAGTTTCTCGGTTCATTTTTTGGAGGGTGGTTATGGTTTCTCTACTCTACAAGCTTATTCTTTGACTCCATTTCCCAATGGTTTGTTTTTGGCACTTGGTATGCTATTTGTTCTTGTGGCACTCACAGGGAGTGCCCATCGTAGATTAGAGCTGATTTGGTGGTGAATTTGGTCTCACCCTATTTGTCCTTGAAATTCTTTAGTTTGTGGGCTCTGTCATCTTTTCTATCTCCCCATATTGATGCATGAAAACTCATTCCTCCATTTCATTGCCATGATCAGTCCCTTCCTTAGGTCAGGATCACATAAAATCTAGAGATTGTTTTCCATTCCTTTGTCCATGTGAAATAATCTATAACTTGGGTGAAAACTTAGGTTTTTTCCTTCCTTCTACTTTCCATAGTCATGTTTTTTTGTCCCTATCATTTTTGTCCCAAATATCTATGGAAACATGATTGGATGTGGATTAGAGGATCACATTTGGGCCTTATATTATTTTCAAACACTCTGGCCGTGAAGAAGGATTCATTTCCAAATGCAAATGGTGATTTTCCTACATTTTACGGTTTAACGTGTGTATTTTTCCCACTCAAATTTATATCTCAGCATCTGTGAAAATGTGGCCCTTTCTAGTTAGATGTGGATCCGTAAGGCACTTTAAAAATCTAATGCCCACTTCAACTCAAAACATGTCCATGTGAAGGGCTAGTACACATCTAAAAATTCACCTTTTGGTTTGACCTTGGAGTTACATTGGAGAGACACGTGGAGGTTTCACAAGCCTTTCTTAGACTTAAACATTTTTTTCATGTGGTTGGTATAGCTTTGGTGGACGATGGAAATGTGGATGGCTGAGCTCATTTAAGGATCTTCCTCGGGGTCTCACCTTAATAATTACACGAGGGGACATGTGGTGAGCCTGCACTTGTTCAGGGTCTCTACTTTTGGGGACCATCTCAAAGTTACATCGGGAGACACATGGAGGCTTCCACCAGCTCTACTCTATACTTAAAATTTTCAAAGAAATTTTCTAAGGCCTGGGACACGTGGAGGGACTGCACATGTTTGGGGACCAGATCCTAAATTTTTTTTGAAAGAGTGCTAAGAAGACACTTGGAGGCTTCGCTCACTCGCCTTGCTTGACATTTCAAAAGCCAAGGAAAACTTTCTCGGACCACTGAATATATGGCAACCTTATGTGATCCTTCAAATTTTTAATAACTCTACCGAAAGATGAGACACGTGCCGAGCTTGCACTTGTTTGAGGTCTCCACTTTGGAGGATCATACCAAAGGTGTGCCAAGGTGACACATGGAGGCTTCCCACTGGCTCCTTTTTACTAAGAAATTTCAAAGGCCAAATGATGATTTTCTTGGGCCTAGGGCACGTGGAAGGCCAACACTTGTTTGGAACTTTCCACTATACCTCACCTTTTAATTACACCAAGAAAACATGTGGATGGCTGTAATCTAGAGTTGAGAAGGGGCAAGAATCAATAATTCTTGTGCATTTCACCTATTTTTCTACCATTTTTGCTCCAAGACACCTAGAGATGCGAATATGCACTTCTTTTCATCATTTTTGATTAAATTCCTTGTCATTTTGTTTCTGCAAAGTGCCACTAAATGGATTTAGAACTTAATTTGTGAGTTGAAGAATTGTTAAAGTCGGTATTTTGAAGTTGGAATCACTCAGGAACTTGCAAAAATGTAAATTACTAGAGAAGATGGATTTAGGGTGGAGTTGTAGTGAAAAAAGAGGGAAAAGGATGAAATGATGGAGGTTGCAGGTGCAAAAGATGGAAAAGGTGTTGCCTTGAGAGTAAAAACATTACCTCTTAGGTCCAATATACAAATCCTCAAGAAAATGATTAAAATGGGGATTTCTCACATGAAAAATCAGAATGATTAAAAGGACTATCAAAAAGGTTGTGGCATGGCAACCTAGTAATTAGTCGAGCATCTGAGAAACGTGATCAATTCACAATTGGTCCACATGGCATCTTTTGGATGTGAATTTGTTAAATGTCACTTTCTGAGGAAAATTTGTAACAAGCAAAGGTACCTCGAATATTCTTATTTTTTTTGGGGAAAATTGAGTGAGTGAAATGTCTAAATGTAATGAGAATACTTTTGCAAATGGTCGAGGGTTAAATTACATGAGAAAAATTTGAGAAAAGTTGTCTTCTGAGAAACCCATCTGAGATACCTAGTTAATTTTTTCTGTGTTATATTTTCCAACATGTTAACTTGGTTGTAGATGTATAGCCATTGATAGGCTCTCGAGATTGCTTTTGGAAGCTCTCCATTGCTAATGAATCTAAGCATAATTGAAATTAATTTGTTTACAATCTCTAGCAATTTGTGTCTCGCTTTGTTTCGAATGTATGCAAATGGTTTCTTTTGTTCCTATTGCAATATTACTTTTAAATCTTTTTGAAATCACATAGATATCATCCATGACAGCATGTAGTGGCATTTGCAAATTTCATTTCAAGAAGAGCCTTCATCCCGTGATGAGATAAAAAACATTTAAAATCACTCTACTATCATTTGTTGATAAAGATTGTCTGTAAGTCTTTAGGTGTACCTTAGGCGTGATTGATTAGAGATTTTGGTGTTTAATTGAGTCTTTTAACTCAAGCCTTCGTGCTATATTCTCAAAGATTGTGTGAAAACATGCAAATATGGGCCTCCATTGATGCACACCTTCTAGTTGAAGGAACGTCTTAACTATTTTGAAGCTTTCTGTTGTTGAGTTTTCCATTGTTGTGAAGTTTCTCAAAGATCTAGTATAATCAACTTTATCCTTGCTTAATCTCCCACCAAATTATTCAAAAACCATGAATCCATCCTGAACTACCCTTGTTTTCCATGTATATCCACAAAGGAACAAAATCTATTTACTAAAATATGCAAAACAATCAGGATTTCATAATGTCTTTAGTAACCTTAGCCTTTTTTTGAAAGTATCTCCATCTTTTAGAAGTGACAAATCTTTAGAGTTAAATTATGGAGTATGATCATACTTTCCCAAGGTTTTCTTCATAAAATTTATGCAAAAGAAGGATTTCTCCATCTCCTTCATCAAATAGAGGTTACAAAATGGGTCCTCTCACCCTGGTTGAAGAGGAAAAACATAAAGTAGTGAGGATAGCTCAAATCCTCTTGAAGGTGTTATACATATCTCCACAAATATGAGTGACAAAGGGCCGATTAGATATCATCCCTACATAAAATGACACACATCAAGATCTACCTATCTCTAAGATCTCGTGTCAAAATCTGTGATGATGCTTATCTTGAAAAGAGAAAAAAATTGATAACAACAGGAAGCATTCTAACCATTGAAATTGAGCAATCGTCCCTTAGTTCTGTATCATATTTTGATAATATCTTGAATCTGTGTCCTTGACTTATGCAATGTACAATATTTTTTTTCTCCAAGTTATCTTTAAAGTATGATTTAGTTTGGTATTCTACTAAAGCTCTGAAGCTTGATCAACATCATTATCTGTACTTCTGTATGCATTCCATTTGTTAGAATCTGCAGTACTAAACTTGCATTTCTTTTATGGATTAATTCAGCTATATCTTTATATATTCATCCTTCAGTCTGAACATGAAATAAATGTACTTTTCAGGTTCAACTTACATAATGTAATACTTGTCATATGGAAACAAAATAGTTAATGTTTATTTCCTTCTTCTTACCTGTACCTACACATTTAGATAAACTAGTTAGAAAACATTAGGATTTTTGGCCTCTCTCATGTTCCATAGTTTTCTTCTTTTATCCTTTCTTTTCTGAAATGATTTTTGGGAATCATATGAGTTGATGTAGAATAATGCTCTTGTCAATTCTATATCTATCTCTGATGTATCTTATGCCTATAACTCATACCTCATGATGTTAGGAGATCCATCTACATGAAATTATATAGTACAAGAATATGGATCAAAACCTTGAGCTCGTGATTGATAGTATTCTTCTTTTATTTAAGGTACAATGCCAATGTGGATAGCAGGATGAAGATAAAGTAAAGATGGAGCTGGAAGTGGAGCAATAGAGATGAAAGAAACTCAAGGCAATGATGGGTTTTTTCATACTCCTTTACTTTTCTTTTCATGCACATGTACCTTCTACTTTAGTAGTTATGAATTTCTTTTGAGTTACATCCCACGGCTTGTGTGGGAAACATTTAAATCCTTTATGAATAAAATATCAAATTCTGGAACTGAGTTGTGTACTTCTTTCTGCATTTTAGTTTTATGTATGGATTGTATAACGAACTAAACAACTCAATAACATAATTGGATGTATTTAATCATGAAGGAAAGAACCTTAAAATACCTACAACTTTAGTAATGAAATTTTAACTACTATAATTTGTAACTCTATTTGTTGTTCCAAAATTAACATTCCACTTACTCTGTAATTCTAGCCTTCATCAAGTTGATACATCTGTCCTTAGGGGATTTTGTGTTCTCTTGCTGAAGACAAACATGTAATTGCAGACTATGTGATTTGTTACATTTTGTAATAGCACACATAGCTACAAATTATGTGTAATCATCAATTGCTGCAACTGAAAACATAATAATATTGTAATGTATTCCCCTAGTTAGGTTCACTTCACCAATGCCATCCATCATAACAAAGTTTTGAGTTTCTCATTTTTGCATAAGTGCAAAAATTGTCAACAGCGTGAAATTAGACAAACATGACTCTCACACGAGAGAAAATAAGAGGATTCATTCATCCATGGGAGCTCACATTTTGGGCTTGGGTCAAGTAAGTTAAAGTGGGACAAAAACAATAAAAATGAGCTCAAGAGTTTAAGATAGTTTAGGGAATAAAGGAGCTTTGAAGTTTGAAATTTAGATTTTAGAGGTGAGGTCATTTTGAGGTAGGCCAAGGTGAAATTTGGAACTTCACAAAAATAAGCATGTAAAGGGGAGACACGAAACCTCGAAACCTCGATCTCTGAATTTTGAAATCATAATTTTGGAGATTTCATAGGTTTGATGTACCCAAAACCTAGAAACCCAAACCTACAAAACCCTAAAACCCAAACCACTAAACCCTAAAACCCCAAAACCTGAACTCCTAAAACCCCAAAAACACAAAGGTTTGAAACTTGAAGTTTGAATTTGAGACTTTGGGGTTTCAGAATTTTAGAAAATTCAAGAGAGATCACCAGATTAATAGTGTTGATGACCTCTAAAGTATAGATACCTAAAGCTCTGAATCCTAAAAGTATGAAATTTCATATTTCAGAGGGTGCTATCCATGGTCAGAGTTACAAAAAGGAAGATCAATAACTCGAATTTATTGCATAAAGTATGGCACCTCACCTTCGAGATGGTCATAACTTTTGACCGGGAGCTGAAATTTGTACAAAATGAGAAAATATAGTCGCGATTTCATAGGAATGTCTCCAAATTTCTAACCTACCCTAATGATGAAGGTATGCAATTCCTTTCTTCCCCAATGGGGAAAGGTACATGGAGGTATGGGGTTTACGGTGGAACCCATCATTATTATAGGTGATTTTAATGCATTTTAGGGTGATTCAAGAGGATTTACAATTCCTTCTCTCTCCCTTTCTCTCATTATTCCTATATATTGTAAGGAGGGGCTCATTTTGAAAGGTTAGACACCTTCTATATGCAGCTCCCTTATTTTTTTCTCTATAAGAGATTTGTGGAGATTTGAAACCTTCCTACTAGACATTGTAATGAAAATTTATGCCTTTGGCCCTAAATGTGATGTATTGTATCAACTTCGATAGAAATAAAGTCAGATCTCTAGATGTTTCACACCCTCTTATGTGTTCTATAGCATCTTTCGGATCTTTCATTGCATACAAGGTTATAGTGAATTATTGTTGTTTTCAAAACAAGGTTTTAGTAGTGATGTTTTCACTATGCAATTGTTCAACATCCTTCTTCATGCATCACCTTCCCGTAGAGTAGGTGTTATTTTCATGCATTTGATCTATCTCTTTCTCCTTGGAAATAGTACATTAGGGTTAGATCTGCAACTCTCCGCACTTTGGAAAAGTTTGCACTAGGATAGAACAAGAAGCACAACATCTCCCGGAGGGTTATCCCAATTTCATAGTCCCACACTTTGGGATAACTCCATGTCTGAAAAATCACATTGACTTCCTAAACCATTCACTTGTGAGCAATCAGGGGTGTTGTGATTTCTCCATAACGAGGGACATGAGAGTGGAATTAGTTTTATTAAATTAAAATTTGCATTGTAAATGTACTGCATCACCTTGTGATAAAGGAAATCACACCAAAAGGTAACTAAAAATTTAGGTAAATTTTTTTGAAGTGAACAATAAATACTAATTCTTTTCTTAACCGATTATATTTACTAAAATTATTTTATATTCATTTTATTTTCCCAAATTAATTAATTACTTTCCTGATTTCCAACTTAATTATTTATTTCTACTAAATGTTTGCTAGGGTCTCAAAGAAAGTCTACATACCCTTTTATTTTATTCACCCCCTTTTTATTTAATTAACCCCCACACACCCTTCTTTTATTTTTATTTCCCATTCCCATCAATTTCCCATGACTTAAAAGTTGTGTAGGGTTTAATGTGGACCCTAGGATCAATCTAATCTTGGCCCTTGATTTCAAACTTTCCCTAATCCATCCTTATCTTTTCTTTCCCTTTCCTTTCTCTTCCATTTGGTTTCATTTTGTTTTCTTGCATGTGTAGGTTGAGGAGGAGCTATGGAGTTTTGAATTCATGGATTTTTTTGATGAATAATATAATTACAATTATTATTTTTGTATGCTTCCCTACCGAGAGATCATCTCTGGTTGGCTATGTCTTTATAGCTTTTTTATATGGAGGTAAATCTACATGTATACAAACACACACATTACGCACACACACACATATATATATATATATATATATATATATATATATATATGTATATATATATATATATATATGTATATATATATATATATATATATATATATATGTATATATATATATATATATATATATATATGTATATATATATATATATATATATATATATATATATATATATGTATGTATATATATATATGTATGTATGTATATATACATATACATATACATATATATATATATATATATATACATATACATATACATATACATATACATATATATATATATATATGTACACACACACACACACATATATATATATATATATTTTATATAAAATATAAAATCTTGAATAACCAAATTTTATTGTAACGTCAAATTTGAAAACCACAGGTTTTAATGGAGTCATGGGTTTTGGAGAATATTGGCGGAAGTTTGGAGAGGGAATGTGTTGTTAGTGAATGGGAGGAAGGGGTTTACGTGGATATGTCGATGCAGATGTTTCTATGTGCGGGAGGGGTGTAGGGTTAGGGGATATGGATATCGGGATGGTGCATGGGGTGGATGGCGGTATGGAGGATAAGCGGCGATGCACTTATATATTTAGGGAGGACTTGACCCCTCCGCATTTTGTTTTGTTTTAAAACAAACAAAATCCTCATCCAAATGTGGTTTACTATTATACTCTTTTGTTTATTTATATTTATTAAAATATTATTAATTATATATATATATATCAATTTATATTAATTATTATATATTTTAGAATAATACATTAAAATATATACTATAATAATATATTAAGATATATATATATGTTTGAATAGATTCTAGTTATATTATAATATAAATATATTAAACATATTTTAATATAATTATATCACATACTATGTTAAAAATTATTACAAATTATAAAATGATAGATTATGTTTTGTAAGTCTTGTGAAGGATACAACGTCATAGTTTCCAATAAATCAAATTGTAAAAATATTTACTCATTTGTATAAATAAATGGAATGTAACTTTGTATTTTAAATTAATAAGACAGAACTTGGAAACAAATTTTAAACTTAGTGAGGAAGGAGGTATGATCACACCCTATTGACTACTATAACCATTTTGTTAAGTTAACAAGGAAAGAGTAAAACTAATTTTATTCCTTTCACTAATGTTGCAAGAATTTGCAAGAAGAGATGTATTACACGAATGGTAATTATTTCCATTCAATATTAAACCTTAAGTTCCATATTACAACTAACTTTCCTTTCAAAATACAATTGCCAAATAATTCTAAAAAGTTCTACCAAGAAGTAGATCCCACTAAATATCACATTTTCTCTTTAATCATATACAACACTACAAGAAATGCAAATAATAACATTATTTATTTTGTTTTCAAAGGAAGGTTTCAACCAAAAAATAAGATCTTTAACAAGGAAGGACTCTTATAAAAATACTTGCATTACTTTACAAGTTACAAGGTTTTTTTACGAATTTCTTCATGAACGAATGGTTTACACTACAATGAAGCTTAAGATCTCCAAACCAAAATAATTTCAAAATACTTAAGATACATAAGGAATCAACACTACAATTCTTCTTTCAAAGATTGAGGGAAGGTTACACATACAAATGTGACACTAATTTACAAGCATTCCCAAATCAGAAAATGGAAACTTTAGAAGAGAAAGAAATCTTCCACATAGCCATATTCATAACATTACAATGAGTTTAGTGTTAAACAAACTGGAGAAAACAATGATAAACCATGATGTCAGGAAACTCCAACCATTTTCCAAAATTGATCTCCAACTTTGAGTGCTTTTCCAAGAAACTAACACATAGAGAAATATTTGTTTTACCACCCAACCTATAAGCATCATTAAATGCATTTATAAAGGTTGGATGACATGCTATCCTCCCCCAAGCCCATGGGAGAGAGAGCTAGCTTCCACAAATGTGCACAAGATTTAGGTAGACATTAAAAACAAACACAATCACATACAAGACAAAACCATACATTAAAGAAGCACACAACATTTATCAACCAAAGAAAAGAGGAGAAAACCATATTCATCCTAAAAATGGGGAAGAGTAGATGAGACATCCAAATGCCAAAGAGTGTGGTCCAACCATATGATGCACACTTACAAGATTCTTCACAAAACCTCCTTATCCCTCCAAGACAACAATCCCTCCTTATTTCTCCACCCATTTTCCTAAAATCCTCCTTGGGAGGATTTTCAAACCCATTGGATTTCCTCTCCAAGAATGGGAAAGGGGTTAAAACCATATGAACCACCTTCCCCAACTCAAACCATATGAGGGGAAAGAAAAATAACCAATGTGGCTTTCCCATCAATCCATGAGGTTTAAGAGGGAAAATCCCTTGCTCTTCCCCATAAAATCCAAAATCCATCAAGCCATATGATGGATGGAGAAAATAAAAATAACATACCCAAAACAAAGAACAACACATGCATCCAAATATAATCTTTAACCATAAGCAAGTTAAGATTTAACATTTAAGATAACATAAAATGAGATCAAAGAGCCTACCTCCACAAGCTCTCCAAATCTCTAAGTTTTTCCTAATTCCTTGTCCAAGCAACTTCTAACTCCGACAAATTCTCCAAGCACCAAGAAAAAGCCATAAAAAGAGTTCTCTTTCTCCCCCATGAGGGAGTATTTGAAGAAAAGAAAACAATTTCCTCACCAATGAGGGGGTGACATGTGTCACCCCTCTCTTCCCTCCAAGTCAAAGATTCCCAAAATAAAAATAAGAAAAGATAAACTCACATTTAAACATCCTTCTCACAATTTTCCAAAATAAAATGAGACAAGTTTGTGCAACTTTTAAAAACAAATATTCCAGTACATCTTACATGGATGGTGACAAAAGAGAGGCTAAATGGGAGGAGACTCTCTCCATGCCTAGAAATTAATCCCCCTACCTAATAGGTAGGTTCTAACGGCTTATTTTCATGCTAATTGAACTCCCAAATCTAAAAGGGGTCACTTAAAATTCCATAAATAGCCCAATTTCGGGTTTGACACATTTGTGCATAAGTTTAGAGGATGTGAGGCCCACTCAAGGGTGCACATGTGACCCTAATCCTCTCTAATTAACACACACTTACCCAAATACAAAACTTAATGCAAGTGGGGACCATTAAGTCCCCAAACCTAGTTTACTTAACAAAATAAAACAACCTAAACACAATTAATTTTACATGACATACAACATTACAACTAAGGGGTCACTCATGGTGCCCAAATAATAAAAGAAAATAATAAGGCCTCATACAACTAACATGGTTAGGACTTAGCCATATGGGCTGCTTGTGCACAATTTGTTTTTTCACCCTTAATCTACATTCACCCGTGTCCTAACACCCGCACATTGAATGGACACATTAAATGCATCTATCCAATACAAGTGTAACTCAAACTACTAAATAAACGATCAAGTCCAAACATGAAATCTATGCCATCACAACATCAACATGGAATCGTAAATGAGAAACATGCACAATTTCACACAATTCACCATGAGTTAGCCATTGAAATAAATATAAATGACATACATCCATGATATTCGTGTTCTAATCAATAATCGAATAATCCACACCATCAAGACGTGCAACTAAACTTTATATCCATCATATATCAATTAGGTGCAAATAACATAGCAATATGTTAGTATACACAACATCTAATAAAATGCGCCAACATACTAATCGAAAATGAATTGGCACTATGCGTCCAAATATCCATGCATGTCCATGAAGATCAAATAACATAACATAATGTCGAAATATGTCAAATCCTGTCAAATCATATCTATTAGTAAATAAGTTAGCGAGTAGCCGAGGGTATAAAATTTTGCCACTACATCCCCTCTCCTAAAATTATACTTCCTTCTAGAAGTCACTTAAAGAGATATCGATATCTAGCCCTTAAAGGTGTAGCATCCTCCCAGGTAGTTGTTGTCTCATCATATCTGTTCCCCTACACTCTAACCTTGTCCAAGTCTTGATGCGAAAGCACCAACCTCTGTGCTCTTGTATACATATGGGATCTACCATCAACTTCTCTATCCTCTATATGTAATGTCGACCAATCCAAAACATGAGAGACATAAAGTACATATCTACATACTAGAGAAACATGAAATACATCATGGGCTTGTGTAAGGTGTGGTGGAAAATATAGGCAATAGGAAACTAGACCGATGACCTCCAACATATCAAATGGCCTCAAAAAACAAGGTGACAACTTAAAACACTTTCCATAGCGGATTTCTTATGTGTATGAAATCTTAAGAATATTTTGTCACCCACTAGAGAAGTGACAATCAGTCCTCTTGGTGTCAACATACACCTTCCATGGCATGCTCTAGCCTACTTAAGATGATGTCTAATCAAAACAACCCACTACTCTAAGTCATGTAGGTAAGATGGTCCCAAAATAAACCTCTCATCTAGCCTATCCCAACTCAAAGGTGTCCTGAAAGGTCATCCATACAAATCTTGGTAGGGATCCATACCAATGGAATTGTGATATTTGTTTTTGGATGATAACTCAACTAAATGTAGATAATATTCCCACTTCTTCTCTTTGGTCCATCGTATACATCCTCCATATGTCCTCTAGTACTTGATTAACCCTCTTTGTCTGTCCATCTATCTCTGGATGATATTGTTAGGTGAAAAAGTAATCTTGTACCCATAGCGGTGTCAAAGGAAGTCCATAAAACTGATGTCTAAATGGTATCCATGAGGTTGATGATGGTCTTAGAAATCCCATGCAATCTAACAATGTCCTCCATAAACACTTTGAGGATGGCCTATACATTATAGGTAACATTGGTTTGCGAGAAATGCACAAACATGGTAAAATTAACCACAATGATCATAATGAAATCATTACGATAAGAAGACATAGGGAGTCCTACTATGAAATCCATGGAGATCACATCCCATTTCCACTCGGGAATATCATGATGATGTAAGAGTCCTACGGGATGATAATTCTCTTCCTTGACCCTCGACACTTAAGGCAAAGTGTTACAAAATCAGCATGCATCTTCTCAACTCCTGGATGTGCAGCATATGACGCTTGATGATCCTTTGTAAGGATGAAGCTACGTAAATCACCCGACTTAGGGCACATAGATGCACCTATAGAACTGAATTAAACTATTTGCCTCTAAAATGCACCATGTATATCTACCCCCTAAAGAACCCCGAGACTCACACATTTGTCTAACACCATCATAAAACTTGTCCTTTGGAATATCCTGAAGAATATTTCCTCTCAAGTCTCGACTACGATCAATGATGCAAGTAGATTTCATCGTCTACTAAGTGCATCTGCAACAATATTTTCCTTTACTTTGTTATACTGCACCTTCATTTTGTACTCACATAGGAACTCCATCCAGTGCCATTGGCGAGTCTTTGAGGTTTAGATTTGAGAAGATATGCTTTGGAAGGTATGGTGATAAGACGTCATAATTAAAATCCTACCCAAAAGGAAATGAGACCAACACATAAGATCATGAAAATTGCTGCTAGCTCTAAGTCATGAGTAGGTTAGTTAATCTTGTAGTCTTTGAGTTTGCGTGACTCTAAGGAAATAACCTAGCATTTGTGCATAAGAACTACTCCCAAACCCTCTAGTGATGCATCATTACAAACTAAAAAATCCTCTGTTGGGTTCAAAACTACTAAGATAGGCACCATGGTTAACTTTTCCTTATGAAAATGAAAGACCTTCTCACACTTTTTTGAACAATCAAACTTCTTCCCTTTTCTGTGAAGGGAAGTAATAGGGTGAGAAATATTGAAAAATTCATGTACAAACCTACGTGGTAAAATCTTGCTAAATCCATACAACTCACCACCTCAATGAATAATGTGGGTGTTAGAAAATCAATAATATCCTATATCTTAGATGGATCTACTAAGATACCCTCTCCCTATATGATGTGTTCCAAGTACTAAATTTATTTCTAGAAGAAGCTACATTTTTCCAAATTCCCAAATAACTTCTGATCTCTCAAAACCTATAGTACCTATTTCAAATTCTCCTCATGCTCCTCCTCGGAATGAGAATAAAAAAATATATCATCTAGGAACACTAAGACAAAGTGGTCAAGAAAGATCCTAATTACTCCCTTCATGAGGCTCATGAAGTCAACTAGGGAATTTGTCAAACCAAAAGGGACAAATTTGAACTCAATATTTCCATAACATGTGAAGAAATATGTCTTATGGATATCTACATCTTATATGCACAAATAATGATAACCGAACGTGAGATAAATTTTGAAGAACACTCTCACTCCTCGTATCCGATCAAAAATTTCATAAATCCTAGGGAGTGGATATGTGTTCTTCATTTTGATGTTTTTGAGCTTCCTGAAGTCTACACAAATCTTGAGAGAACTATCTTTCTTCTTCATAAGTAAGACTAGCACTCCTAAGTAGATACACTAGGGTGATGTTGACAATTTTGCACTTTTACAAATATGGGCAACTCGAAACTATGTTACGATGGATAGCATTGGTGAAGTATACCTAAGCTAGGGGAGATTATATCAGATTATGTCATTACTGCTGATTTATTTAAAAGATTACATGAAATCTTTTGCTATGTGTGATGTTACAAAATGTAATAGATCACAGAGTCTAAAATTTCATGACCATCCTCGATAAAAGAACACAAGCCCCGAAGGACAGGTTGTGTTGTCCTTATGAGGACATCCAATGTAGAATAGGTGAAGTGTAAAGTTTTGGAACAACAAACATAAGTGCGAGATCACATAAAATCGGAGTTATTTCTTGAATGTTAAAATTTCTATTCAATGTTCTTTCCTTTATGACTAAGACATTCAATTATGTTATTCTTGAGTTGTTTAGTTCATTATACAATCCATACAGAAAGTAGAAATCCAAAAAGAGATATACAACTCATTTACAAAATTCAATGTTATATTCATAAGGAGTTTTGAAATGTTCCCACACAAGCCATGGGATGTAACTGAAAAGTAAAGTACAACTACTAAAAAGAAAGATACACATGCATGAAAGAGAAAGCAAAGGAGTATGAGTGAACCCATCATTGCCTTGGGGATTTCTTTCTTTGATTGAAGCATCTCTACTCCAGCCTTTTCTTCATCTCTATTGAAGAAGCCACATGCCTAAAAGAAAAGAGGTTAACTATCGATTCAAGCTCGTGGATCAAACCATATTCCTAAACTATCCTACTTCATGCATATGAATATTCCCCAAGCAGAGATGTATTCTACTTGAAGGAAAAATTGCATGCATGCTTTATTCACTCGAAGGAAGAAAGTGAAAAGAAAGAATAAAATGTGAGTCTAAATCTTGCTCGAAAAGGAATAAAACCGAGTCTCATAATGACCACAAGGAGCTACAAATCCTCATAGAGCTCACAAGGTCAAAAGAAATAGAAAAACCCAAGCTCACAAAGCTCAACGATGGTGGCCAAGAGAGAAAGTAGCACAATTGAGACCAACAAAGGAACCACAAGAATGTAAACGTCACAGAGCTCAGAAGGCCAAAATATACAGAAGGGTTGAGATCTAAAAACATCAATAGTGGCCAACAAATCACAAAGTGACCCCAAAATGCAGAGAAACCAAGAATTCATAACAAACCATGAATGCCATGCAAAGACCATAACAGGTCGAGCTCCAAAAGAAAAAAATGGCATCAATATTTTTTTCCAGGGCTTCGCCGCATACTAGAAATCCAAATGAAATGATGATTAGACCCAAGCTTCCCTTTACCACCTGAGCCCAAGTATGGGTTAAGTTCGAACTCAACCATGGTTCAAGATCAATGATCACAAATCAAGGACAAAGATCAAATGGCCGAGGATCATGCTCAGAACTTGAGACAAATAACCACGGTTAGTTCCCACCAACCACAATTAATGTGCAGTCAGAAACCCTAACCATGAGTCCAAGGATCGATGGGATCAAGATAGAGGTATAGAGATCGATGGCCTAGGAGCATCACCAACTTTCCAAGTAAACCACCAGGGTTGTAATCAAACTCAACTCAAGTTACAAATGCCACCGCCAAAATTACCAAGGGGTGAGTCACCATGAGGAAGGGGACAGCCCACGTGTCCGCCTAAACAAAATCATTACAAATGACTTTTAAAATTCCAACCATAGTGCATGCAAATAATATAAAGGGGCCAACCAATTATGCCAAATGATCACCGAAAAGGTGAATTCTAAACTATACATTATCCAATGTGCAAAAGGCCGACAAGTATATACATGTGTGTATTTATCAAAAGGTGGTGGAGAATATAGTGGCATGTGCCATGAAAAATGGTCGACCCTTTTATATTGCTAAGCCCACCAAGGTGGCCAAACCAAGTATAAGACAAAGGTGGTCCCCACACCAAGGAGTTGAAGTGGAGTTGCAAGTGTTATCCATGTGATCACTAGAAAACAAAATGAGTGTCAACATCAGAGACAAAGGTAGTCCAAGTCAGATTGATATTTGGATGAATTATTTTGCAAAGTATTGCAATTAATGTAATTATTTTTCTCACAGGCAGAGAATTGATTTTTGCATGCTTAACAAGAAGACAAAATAGAGAAGAGACAAGTTGCATGCCATGGAGAGAGACTTGCCTAGCAAGTAATCTATTTTTAGCAAATTATTCACTCAGCCTTATTAAAAATAGAACAGTCAACTTCAGTTGAATGAGATGTAATCAATGGCTATTAATGCCTCTTGTACTAGTTTGTATTATTTTATCCCTTTATTTATTATTTAATAAAGGATAAAATTAGAATACATGGGTGAGTACTGCCTTAGGCTATTTTTAGAGGAAGGGTGGGAAAATTTATTTTCATTGTATATTGTGTGTGCCTTTGCAAGGCATAGGAGATTCTTCTAGAGGACGTTTGGATATAGGTGTACTGAAGCAATTTTGTGTGTGAAGTATTTTCTACCTTTCCAATTATTTACGTCTTGTGTATGTTTCTATTAGTCCTCTAAATGAAAATTCCTTGACCAATCATCCTACCCTGGCAACAAAATTCAAGATTTTCTACTAAATTTTAATGTGCATGTTAACTTATTGGTATTGTTGTGATTTTCCTCGACAACCAAGTGTTTTCCCTTAAACATTCTCAGTAGAAAATTGTTCACTCATGAATGAAGAATCCTTCTCATAGAAATCGTGTATATACTCAATCAAAGCCCTAGTATAAATTTGGTGTATCACCCCAATCCAGTTATTTCACAGCATCTTTTACCCTTAATCCAAGAAAATCAATTTAGGATACATAAATAAGGAACCTACCTTTTTAATCCTGAGACTCACCTTAAAATAGGTATACCCACAGACACTGAGGTGTTTCCATTGTATCTACGAAAGAGAGAGATCAATTTTCGCAAGACTATAAAACTTATAGCCATCTCTCTATAGGGTGCACTTTCGAGAGATAACAGGGTGAATGATACCCTTCTTTGAAAACTCCTCTAACTATATCTTGAGCTCATGAAGCTCTGGAGTCGTCATCTGATAGGGTTCCTAGAAACTGGTGATGATCCTTAAGCTAAATCAATGGTGAAATCCACCTCTCTGTGGGGTGGTAACCCTAGAAGCTCACTTGGAAACACATCTCGCATACTCCCTCAAAACTGCATGATCATCTAAGGGTGAATGCTCTGAGTGCTCTCTGATTGATCACTGATGGTGATAGAAAGTAACGACAACCTTTACTCATGTTCTGCTATAGTTTCTTAGCCAAGATCATGTGTGAAGAGATAGGCCTCTACATCCCTAAAATCATAACTGCACTCCTAGATCATCCTGACACTAAATGACCTTATTCTTGCAATCCACCTTGGCTCGATGAGAATCGAGCCAATCCATGCCCAAAACAACTTGATAGGATCCCAGAGGAATAACTTGGAGGTAAAGTGTAGTGGAGAAGAATCCTAAATAAACTACACAACTCTCCACATATGAGTCGACAACAAGTTTGGCCATAGACGCCAACTCAACCTACCAACCGTGTGCTTGCCTAGTGATCACTAGCCCACACCGGTCCATTATAGAAGGAGATAAAATAATCTGAAGCACTTGAATCAAAAAATTACACGGGACACAAATGAACTTGATAGTACCTCTCATCTCAATAAATGTGTCTTGATGCTCAGCCGGTGGTTATAAACTACTACATATACATGATGAACATATCCTACATCACCCACTATCTGCTCAAATGTAGGTGATATTTTCATATCCATGGTAATGGGTTTTGCGGACACATACAAATATAGTGATCAAGAGACCCACAAATAAAAATCCTCCCGTACCCCTCGAGCCTCTAAGATGGGGTCCCTCATGTACTCTTATGAAATGATCCAACCGACCAAACCCTTGCGTATAGTGTTACATGTGAGATGATCGTGCCCTCCGAGTACCATGTCTCCTATCCCTGGCTCCACCAAACATTCCTCTAATACCACCTTTCTATAAGCTTTGATTCTGTCTAGCCCTTTACTACTAGTGGCCCCGATGCTACCTCGATACAATGGATGTTGCGGAGCCCACGATACTACTTTGCACGAGGCTAGAATCCTCCTCTAAGGGGTGATGTTTTACCCCGTGACCTTTGACTCTTAAAGGAATCTGTCTTCTATTGAAAGTTTCTCTTGGTCCTATCTCAGCATTCTGTGTTGTTGTCCTATTTTCCTCATCTAATTAGGCCTTCTAAACGACGTTCTCAAGCATGGGAGGAGATAACATCCTAACTGCTCCTGCTATGTCTGCATTTAGGCCTTGAATAAGCCTATTAACCTTGATTTTTTTGTCTTATTGCAGGTAGTCCACATACCGTAAAAGGTCTAGAACCTGCTCTCATACTACACTACTATGTTAGAGCCCCATCGTAAGTCATGAAACTCATCAATTCTCTTTTACATAAAATTATCTACAGATAACGATCCCAAATGTTCGTCGAACAACTCCTAGATCATTGTGTCCCAAGTCAAATGCATCTTCCACTCCTCATTTGTCCACCAAACACCTGCTACATCTTAGAGGAGGTGTATGGCGAATGTGGCTTTGACAATTCTCTCATACGAGTGTAGGAAAATAATCTATCAAGGCTAAGGAGCCATGAATCATCCCGAAAGCCATCTGTAGTGCTAATGTAAGTAGGTGGTTGCAAGTGAAGAAGGTCCCTAATCACACTACTCTTATAATGATAATGGCACCGTGGTCTAATAGGTTAATGTGGTTGTCATCCCCAAATGGTCCCTCCAAGTTGTGTGAATGGCAATGATGGTGTGAGGTAACCCTCTCGTGGTAAACGAATGGTTACGTGACCTCTCTCATCTCTAGGTATTGTGCTCGAATTTCTCCAAGTGTGCTATCCTCGCCTATCATCTCCTCGTCTCCTAATTAGATATCCTCTTCTCTCATCTCTTGTGGTGGTGGAAGGTGCTTTCTTTGTATAACACCTATCAGCTTTGAAGAGCCTATGAAATCTGAGGTCTGAACTCAAGTGCCTATGGCTCGCGCATAGGTGACCTACATCCCAAGTCCCTAATAGATTGATGTCTTAGAGCTGCCATGTTGTGTCCAAAGTAAAAGATGGATTATTAACTTATAAAAATGTTGTGGAAACGTTTTAGTTATTTTCATTAATGTTATTGAAAAATTATTAACTATTTAATTATTTAAAGAGAGTTTTCACATGTGTGAAGCATTTCTCTGAAACAAAATGTAATGCCCGCCCTACAGACAAAGGAAATCACCCAAAATGTAACTAAAAATTTGGGTTTTTTTTTAAGTGAACAATAAATACTAATGCTTTGCTTAACCGATTCCGTTAATAATTATTTTATATTAATTCGATTTACCCAAATTAATTAACTACTTGCCTAATTTCCAACTTAATTATTTATTTCTACTAAATGTTTGTTATGGTCTCAAAGGAAGTCTACACACCCAAATTTTATTTAATTAACCCCCACACACCCTTCTTTTATTTTTATTTTCCATTTCCATCAAATTCCCATGACTTAAAAGTTTTGTAGGGTTTAATGTGGACCCTAGGATCAATCTAATTTTGGCCCTTGATTTCAAACTTTCCCTAAAGTTGCCCTAATCCATCCTTATCTTTTCTTTCCCTTTCCTTTCTCTCATTTTTTTTTTTTGCATGTGCAGTTGAGGAGGAGCTATGGATTTTTTGATTCATGGAGTTCTTTGATAGAAATATCATTACTATTATATTTCATTTTATATGCTTCCCTACTAGAGATCTTCTCTTGTTGGGTATGTCTTTATACGTTTTCTTATATCGAGGTAAATCTACCTATATACATACGTACATAGATACATATGTATGTATCTATGTATGTATGTGTGTGTGTGTGTGTGTGTGTGTGTGTGTGTGTGTGTGTGTGTGTGTTTAATAGTGAAAAAAATTATTGAGAACCCAAAATGTGAAAACCACGGGTTTTAATGGAGCCGTGAGCTTTAGAGAATGTTGGTGGCGGTTTGGAGAGGGGAGTGTGGTGTTTGTGAGTGGCAGGAAGTGGTCTACGTGGAGATGTGGGTGCAGGGGTTTCCACGTGGAGGTGGGGTGTCAGGTGAGGGGATATAGAGATGGGAATGGTGTGTGGGGAAGATGGTGGTGTTGAGAATAGGTGGCAAAGTGGAGTTATCGTAGGGTTGGAGAGGGCTTGGCCCTTCCCCATGTTTTTTGTTTTAACAAACAAAATCCTCACTAAAACTGTTATCACCGAATCACAGCACCCTTATGTTTATAGAAGTGCATATACTTGAACTCACGGTGTGATTGGATAACATGTGTACTATCTCCAAGTCAGGGACTTGCTACTTGAGATAGACCTCCAGAGAAAGCTGGTTCTTGCTCCTAAACTACCTGCCACAATCTACTCTAATGCAGGGGAAACTAACTATTCTAATCTAAATTTCCAAGGGACCAGAGAGAGAGAATGCATGAAATGAAATCCTACACTAAAGTGGTGATACACCAGAAAAGGAGGGTGTGAGAGTAGTCTCCAAATGCATGAAATACAGAGGCAAAGTGCACACTAGAAGAGGTGATGACAGTTCTCCATAATCTAGCAAAATGCATTCACAACGATATTCCAAGCATACACAATGATAATGGATCCCTGCAAGAACATAATAATAGACACAATATTCTTGTAGAAAGATTAAAGGGGCAAGAAGAATGCAAGAAAACACAGCAAGGGAAGATATATCCACAAACTGATATTTTATTGCTTCATGATATGCACAGTTCAATCTATTACAGGATAAGGGCCTAGATCACCATGCAAGGAGTCCACTACAAGGGCCTACAACACATTGGCTTCACAAAGAAATTTTGACAGAGCTTTGCTATCTGAAAACTCTCCCTTACAATGAGCCCAACACTCCAATTTATAGAAAAATGAGAAGGGAAAGAGAAGGGAAAATGGAAATCCCGAAATCTGTCCTTCAACCACTTATAAGAGGCATTAAATGGAGTAAAATGATTATATATTACTTTTAAAAGGCTCCCCATACTGTCCCATGTGCTGCAGCAGAGAAAGAATGATGACCATGCCTCTTAATTGCACTCCCAACCACCAAATAAAACACTGTTATGAACCCAGCCACGTTTTCTTAAAAATATCAATCAATCTCTCACCAAATATAGAATTTCTTGATTACTATGCATCAAGATCGGAGCCACGATTCCAACGGTACTAATTTTGTGTGATTTCGTTGAGAAATGCAAAAGTTATGGCCTTCTCGAGTGCGGGCGCTATTTTGGGTCCAGAGTGTTTTACACATTCGACGGAATGAGCATTAACGACTAGAGCCGAATATGTTTCTCTTAATTAAATATATCTACCCTCATTAAAAATAATGTTTCTATTTTGGGTCCGGGCATTTTTGTGGCGTAGAGGACGTCGTGCTGTTCCCGTAAAGTCCAATTTTATGAAAATCGGAGCTCGAGTCAAAAGTTATGGCCGTTTGAAGTTTCACGGGTCAAACGTTGACTTTTCTTCTTTGCCTTGGTGCCTTCAGCTTTTCACGTCCCACGCGTACTTTTGGCCCGGATGTCCCAAACTGTCTCGAATGAAAGTCTCTTGTTTTTACCGCCGAATCGCCCGTCCTCGTTTTGCCTCGGATGTACTGAGCCGTCTGGGGACAAATATCTCCGAACCGCCCGAAATGGACTGTCTTTCACTTTTCGGCCGGTTCGCGTCCCCGCGCGTACCTACGGCCCAGATGTCCCAAACCGCTCGATAACAAAACTTGGCGATTTTTTCCACTTTCGGCCGGTTCACCTTTTCGCGTCCCAACGTCCCAATCGCTTCACTTGACCGCCCGGCGGCTTTTCTGGCGATTCACGCCCGATGTCCCAACTGCTCCGCTGACCGCTCGGCTAGGACTTAGCTGATTTTCTTCATTTTTCGGCCCCAAGCTTGGTTTTTTGCAATTTTTCACCTTTTCTAACTTGTTGGGTTTTCTTCTTGGATGGGAGAGTTAGAAAGAAGCCGAGGGGGCCCCAAAAACATGATTTTGGGCCTTAAATCAATCTATTTGCTTGGGACTAAAGAATTTGATGCATGTTATCAAAATTACCTTGAGGGGTGAATTTTGGATAACAAAAACTTTGTTAATTACTAATTTTTAATTTATTAAAATATTATTAGATAATATACTATCTAATAATATATCAATTTATATTAATTATTATATATATTATAATATTACATTATAATATATACTATAATAATATATTAAGAAATATCTACTATGTTTGAATAAATTATAGTTATATTATAATATAACTATATTAAACATATTTTAATATAATTATTTCACATACTATGTTAAAAATTATTACAAATTGTAAAATGATAGATTATGTTTTGTAAGTCTTGTGAAGGATACAACTTCATAGTTTCCAATAAATCAGATTGTAAAATTATTTACTCATTTATATAAATAAAGGGAATGTAACTTTGTATTTTAATTAATAAGAGAGAACTTGGAAACAAATTTTAAACTTAGTGAGGAAGGAGGTATGATCACACTTGATTCACTAGTATAACCATTTTGTTAAGTTAACAAGGAAAGAGAGTAAAACTAATTTTATTCCATTCACTAATGTTGCAAGAATTTACAAGAAGAGATGTATTACAAGAATGGTAATTATTTCCATTCAATATTAAACCTTAAGCTCTATATTACAACTAACTTTCCTTTCAAAATGCAATAGCCAAATAATTCTATAGATTTCTATTGACAATTTTTGAACTTGTGAAAAAATGGGCAACTTGAAACTTCATTACGATGGATAGCATTGGTGAAGTATACCTAAGCTAGGGGATTTTCTTTCAGAGAATATTGTTAATGTTGAATTAATTAATGATTACATGAAATATGTAGCTATGTGTGCTATTGTAAAATATAAAGATCACATATTCTACAATTTCATAACTATATTCAACAAAAGAACACAAAGCCCTGAAGGACATTTTTTTCCTTGATGAAGACATCCAATTGTATAATAGAGGAAAATCTAAGTTCGGAAGAAAATACATAATTACATATTGCAGAAATTAGAGTTCATTAATGGGTGTTACAAGTTTTCTTTAATGTTCTTTCCTTTATGATTAAGACATTCAATTATTATTGGGTTGTTAAATTCATCATAAAATCCATATTAGAAAGTAGAAATGTAGAAAGAAATACACAACTCAATTTCACAATTCAATTCTTTATTCATAAGGAATTTCAAATGTTCCCACACAAGCCATGGGATGTAATTGGGAAGTAAAGTACAACTACTGAAATAAGAGGTACACATGCATGAAAGAGAAAATAAAGGAGTATGAGTGAACCCATCATTGCCTTGAGGTTTGTTCTTCGGTTGATACATCCTCATCTTCAGCTTTGTTCCCTCTTCATCTTCATTACTAAGCGCACTATAGCTAAAAATAGAAAAGAGAAAATTATCCATTAAGAGCTCAAGGTTAATCCATATTCCTATACTATCCTAATTCATGCATATGGATCTCTTAACAATAGGAGATATAAATTACTTGAAGATAAAAATGCATACATGATTTTCTCACTTAGAAAGAAGGAGAAAGAAGAAAAGAAAACCATGGACATAAGAGAGGCCAAAAAGCCTAAATATTTTCTAACTATTTTCTCAAGTGTGCAGGTATGGATTGCAGAATCAAGAAGCAATAAAGAAGTTTGAATACCCATGCCAAAGGAGTGATACCCAAATCTAGGTTGTAATATTTCAAGCCACAATTTGAAAAATACATGTGCATATACAAATTTAGGAAGAATAATTCATTCAGGTAGGACAATTAAAAGTTCATATACAAATTCATTCCAATACAACTCGAATAAACAAATAAAGTTGCAGATCTAAGGAAGGAAATGTAGGTCCTAGCTTTGATCGTGAAAACCATCAATGGGAATTGAGGAATTAGAGTAAGGATCAAAACTCAAAATTGAAGCGTTAAAATTCAGAGCGAAACCTAGAATGAGTTTTAACTCGTAGATCAATGTTGTTCCATAAATCACATTAAAAATTCAAAGGAAAAATGAGTATCAATGTTTCGAAGATGAAACAACATGGACAAAGTAAAAGGGTGAGCTTAATACTGATCAAAATGAGTAATATGCAATGTCGGGATTACAAAAAACTTGACGAAGCCATTACCATCTTGTTCAAATAATGATGATACGTAGAAAGTAATGATCTCACAAACCTCACCCATGGAAACCACGAGAATATTTTTAGAGCTTCACAAGACACAAATCTTTTGAAGAAAAGACAAACTCAAAGCAAGACAACTGGACAAATCGACCAAATCTTGCAGTATAACCAACCTAGAAATTGAAGTGATCAAAATGGTGGTTGTTAAATAATAGATAGTTCTAAATATGAGCTTGACAAAACAAAACTATAGATGCAGATAAACCAAGCTCGAAAGATCATCTCCAATGGTTGTTGTCTAGAGAATTTTTTTTTGCAAAGTTTCTTTAGCTCGGATAGAGCTCGAGAAATAAACTATGAAAGACTTATGGTTACGAGTGTTTTATTCATTAAACTAAAGTAACTTAACTCATCAAGTGAGTTGGAGATCAACAACCATGAATCAAAAGGATAAAGACCAATGCTCGGACTAATCACCAAAATCAATGTAAACCCCACTTGACACATGAAAATAGTGGATATTTTTGGCAAACTTAGCATCTTTTCATCATTTTGTAAAATTGTTAAATTGACCCATTGGCCTGACGAAATATAATTGATGCAAAGGTATGAGGGCCATTTTGCAAAACTTGGCACTTTTTATTTTTTGACAAAATATTCAAATTGGTTTATGGCCCAATGCGGAGGAGGCGAGCCTTTTTGTGTTTTGACTCATTTTGGAAAAGGGCGTAAAGTCGTAAAATGATGCATGGCCCACTCTCATGCCAATGGAGAAAGTCAAATTTTGAGCCCACATCAAAAGAGTCAAGATGGATCATTTGAGCCTTTTGATATTTTGAGCTTTATTTCCAAAGGGGCATAAAGTCATAAAATGACAGTGCGGCCCGCTCATGCCAAGGGAAAAATTCAAATGTTGAGCCTGCATCAATAGAGTCAAGGTGGATCATCGGAGCCTTTTGATATTTTGAGCTTTATTTCCAAAAGGGTGTAAAGTTGTAAAATGACCCACGGCCCCACTCATGTCAAAGGAAAAAGTCAAATGTTGAGCCCGCATCAAAAAATTCAAAGCAAAGGAGTGGATTGTCAGAACGCTTTTTGCCTCATAAACTTTTAAGCTTTTTGAAAGGGGAGTAAAGTTTTAAAAATTACCGGTGACTTAGCTGAAGCATTGAAATTCAATCATATTGAATTAAGTGAAAAGTGATCATCAGTTCAATTTGAAAATTTGAGCCCTTTTTGAAATGGAGAAAAGTGATAAAGTCACTCGTGACCCACCAAGACCGAACAAGGCCATGTATTCAATAAGTCAAAATCAGATCATCGGGTCAATTTGAAAATTTGAACCTTTTGTAAAAGGAGTAAATTTTAAAAATGCACCCCGACCCCACTCATGCCATCAAAAGCCTAAGGTGGAAAGGTGGGCTGCTGGAATTTTCTTTTATTTTGAAACTTCGAACCTTTGTTTAAAAATGAGAGGATAAAGTTGAGTGCATCCCCACCGGAACAGGGAAAGACACTTGTGGGACCCAAACTAAAAGTGGATGGGCAGGCTGAATATTTAAAAATGCACAATCTCTATCAGAAACGAAAAGAAAAGATTTTATAGGCCCATTTGCAGTTCAAATCTATCCTACATGGACAACTCTTTTTGAAATAATGAAAGACAAAGTTCTTTACGAAACCTTCAGTCAAGCTTGAACAGATCAACAATGGCGGCCAGGGGAAAATTTAGTAGAGCTTTACTAGCTCGAATGGAGCTCAACAATGCAAATACCAAAAATTATTAAGTTTGCAATACTTTTGCACCTTAATCTGAGGCCCAGTTCACCAGATTCAACCATGGTTAGAAAGTGCTAATATTATCACTACAAATGGATAAGGTTGCATGCCTTCACAAAAGAATAGACCAGAATACAAATTTGCATGCACAAAGAAGAAAACTTGCTTATAAGGTAAAACTTATTTTTAGCAAATTATCACTCATGCTTTTTAAAAATACAAATAGCCATTGTAGTTGACTAATTTTCCACCAATGGCTATTAATACCTCTTTGTATTTGCATGTTTTGTTTTTATTCATTTATTTATTAATAGATGAAGGATAAAAATATGATGCATGGGCGAGTACAATTCTAGCCTATTTTTAGGAAGGTTGGGAACTTTGCTATATATTGTGTGCTTTGGCAAAGCATAAGAAGAGGAATTTTAGATACAGGAGTGCGGAAGAATTTTTTTTCTAGTTTTGTTCTTTGAATGTGAAACATCTTCTACCTTTCCAATTATTTACAGTCTTGTGTATGTTTACAAGAATCTTGTGAATTTGAATTCCTGATTAATCATATTACCCTATTGCAAATTTAATAATTTATGCATTATATTAATGTGTATGTGTAACTTAGCAATATTGTTGTGATTCTATCCCTAAATACATCAAAGTGTTTACCCTTAATCATCTTTAGAAATATGTTGGCCTGTGCATTAGAAATTCATTCCATATCAATTATGCATGTATGCGATCAAAGACCTCATACAAGTTTGTGTATCACCTCAATTTTAATTTCATTCTACAGTCATCTTATACCCTTAAACTCCAAAAAGCTAGTTTAGGATACATCAATAAGGAACCGACATTGATACCAAAGATTCACCTCAAAATAAGTATACCCACATACATGAGGTGTTTCCATTGTATCTAGGAAAGAGAGAGATCCATTTTGAAAGTATAGAACACCTGCAATCATCTCTCTACAGGTGCATTTTCATGAGATAATAGTTTTTGGCACACACGGTGGGACCACAAATCAAATCTACATGCAAGTTATAGAGATTTATAGCAGATCTATAGTAGATTTTACAACGATAAAAGGTACTTTCAGTTAAATCTCTAACAATTTATTCTAAAGAATTAAGGATCTCTTTGGTCACTCCATAAAGCTGATTTCATACTAGTATTACAACATGTTCCATGCCTAAAGTGACTACAAGATCATCACTAAGAGGAATTCCTCCCGAGTTTGTTTCTTTACCTTTGAATTCTGCAAGAAGGAGAAGAGTTGGTAATAATTTACCTTATAATAGGCCTCGTTTTGATAACCCTCATCCTAATATTCCTTCACCATGTATCAATTTCTCTATTCAGATCCTAGTCTTTCAAATGGCTATTCAACCATCTAGGAATTTTGTGACCTTTACTAATGGTAACCCATTAGTAATCCCAGTTTACCATGACATCCCTAATGCTGCCATGAAAATTTTTCCATCATTCACTGGTGAAAATCAGGTTACATCGATAGAGAACATTAAAGATGTCACAACCTTATGTGTAGTTCATAATATCACTCATGAGGATGTAGTTTTAAGACTTTTAGTTGCATCTCTTAAAGGACAAGCCTTGCAATGGTATAGAAATCTAGAGATTGGATGCATAAGAACTTGGGATGACTTAGGTGATAAATTGCTGAAATAATTTCAAGATAATTCAGATCATTTATCTCTCATAGAACAACTTTCTACCATTAAAAGAGATCCCAATGAATTTATATCTAGTTTCAACATCCGTTTTTCCAGAACTTGACAAAGAATTCCAGCAAGTGCCAAGCCTCAAGTTGATCACACTTTTCTTTATTATCTTAGGGCATTAAATAGTGATATTTCAACTATGATTCAGTCTATGGGAGGAGAGACGCTCCTAACAACATATGATATCACCATCCAAGCTGAAAATAGTCTTATTCAAGGTGGAAAATTAGCACCAAGGCCTTCAATGTCTTTTTTGGCAGATTTAGCTCCTATCCCACAACCTATCACAATTATAGAACTTGTTGTTGTATCCCCATATGATGACATATTTAAAGCTTTGAAGACTATGGGGAGCAAGCTGAATTCAATTGATATCAGGATTGCATTACCTAGCAGACCTTATCAAGCTCCTTATCAGCAAAATAGGCAGCCTTAAAAACAAAATCAAAATTATAGGCAACCTTATCAGCAAAGGCAGTTTGACCCAAAGGATCCTAATCCATCTAACACTTTAGTCCCAGTTAATATGGCTACTGAAGAGTGGTGTCAACCTTGTAATCCACCTCATTCAACTCAGAAATTGCTCAAATGCTTTTATGAACATAAGTCTAGTTACACAACCTCAATCTGAAACATTATTCATTCCTCAAATGGAGGTTAGGAAGCAAGAAATTAATGTTAAGAAAGAACTTGAATAGAACTTAGTTAGTTTTAGTGAGGATGATTTCATTGCATTTACTTCTGGGCTCAAAAAGGCTACAAAGAGTAAAAATAGCGAGAATAGGCCTGTTCTACCTACTATCAATGATAAGACAACATCTACAACCCCATCATTGTAAGATAACAATCCTATTGTTCCTCAAAAAATGGAAAGTTTTTTCAGCTCATAAATAGCAAAAAAAAACTACAACCTAATCCAAGAAGGTTATTTATACCTCAGATATCAAAAGTAATTAAAGTAGAAAATGTTTTTGATAAAGCCTATGCTAAAAAGTAGAATCTGTCTCTAAAACTATTGTTTCTTCTTTTAACATTGTTGATGTAATGAAAAATCATAATGTTAACATCTCAATGTGGGATGCTCTAAGTATTCCAGGATAACAAGATTTACTTTCTCATGAACTAGCTAAGCTGCATATTTCTTCTAAAACAACAGAGAAGGAAGTCCGTAAAAGCGACATGGTCCTTGGAACAATAAACAAGACAACATCAAAGAAGCTAAATGGATGGTTCAGAAAGTCTTAAATGCTCATGACATCAAGAAGCCACCACCATTTTATTTATCACTGATTATTGGAGAACATCTTGTTCATAACTATATGGTGGACAGCGGTGCAAGTAGCATAGTTATGCCAAAAGCAATTACGAAAAACTTGTTTCAAAGACGAACCTACAAAAAGAGTGTCCTACAGTTGGATGGAATTACAACTAATATGGTTGGTGTCAATAGAAATCTATAGGTAACATTACATGCTTGCCCAAATGTTTCCATTCTACAAGATGTTACTATTATAGACTTACCTCCTTACTTTGCTATTCATTTATCAAGAGAGTTCATAAGCAAAGATAGGAGGCTATCTCTCTTCCAATTGGTCTTTCTTATATTTCACTACTCATTATGGGACCAAGGTTACTAACAATTTAGAACCGTTAGCTAGATTTCACATTGAACCTCACGCTTATAATGCAGTAGCTAATTATGTAACCTTAGAAGCAATCGATTTTGATAAAATAGCTCATGTTTCCAACATTAAATGGTGTTTCTAACCTGTTTATGGATGAAAAGACACATGAAGAACACACTCATGATCCTTTTAAGGAAGTTGAATAACATTTGTTTGGTTTGTGTTGTTTACATGAAGAAAATACGCCAATTCCATTCTATCCAAAATAGAAAATGCAACGGAAGGGATTTAGAAGCTTCATTTCGATGGAGCTAAAAACAAGAAAGGACAAGGATCAAGTTTGATGCTCACTTCCCCAACAAACGAAAGGTATTTCTTATCTTTAAGTCTCCAATTTTCATGCACTTCCAATGTAGGTGAATACGAAACATTAATTCATGGCTTACTTTGGGCTAGAAAGAGAGGTATTAGCATGCTATATTTTTGGTGATTCTAAGTTAGTTATTAATCAAGTAAGAAATTTCAATGTTTGTAAGAATCTATTAATTAAGTCTTATAGACATAGAGTTTTAGATTTAATGAAATATTTTGAATCTATTAACATCCACTCCATTCCTAGAAGAAAAAAATAAGCATGCACATAGATTTGCCACAATTGGTGCTATATTTGAAGTGCTAGAACAAATTGAAAATAGCATAATTCAGCCTCATATAAAGCTAATTTTTAGGCATTCAATACACTGATAATGACTTTAATTGGTAGGTTTTTGAAAGTGATGATCAAATCTATAGGTTTTGTAGCAAGAAGCTAAGTTTTCTACATTAAATTAAGATAAATTATATCACTTATATGGTGACCAAATTGTTTAGTTAAAGAAAAAAAAATTGCCTCGAGGTCCGGTCACACTAGAAGACATCTTTAAGACTGATAATTAGTTAATGAAGATCAAGACTAAGATGTCAACACATGCTAGTAACTATGAAGAAATCTCGGTTGATGAAGAATTTTTTTTCTTGAAAGATATGTTCTTTAACTAAAAAACATTCTTTTATTAATCTTTGCAAGGAATTAAAGATGTTTTTTCTTGGAAATACCAAGAACCAAGGGGTTTGATCCATTTAGCACATCATACTATTGAATTGCAGCCAAATTCTAAGCCATTAGGCAAAAAAGAGGCTGTAAATCCCAAAATAGAGCCTCTAATGAAGAAAGAGTTATCTAAGTTGATTGAATCAAGTATTATCTTTCTAGTTAAGCATTCAAGTTGGGTAGCCAATATTGTTCTGTTAGGAAGAAAAATGGAGAAATCAGATTAGGTGTGGATTATAGATATCTTAATAAAGCTTCCTTGAAAGATCACTAGCCACTTCCCAATATGGAAAATATGTTGAGAATAGTTTCTAGTTTAGATAGACTATCTCTTCTAGAAGGTTATAGTGAATACAATCAAATTTTAGTTCAAGAAGAAGATAGGTACAAAACAACTTTTACCACCAATTGGGCTAATTATGCTTACTAAATAATGCATTTTGGCCTTTCAAATGTTGGTGTAATGTTTCAATGTGCAATGGACATGGTTTTCATGGCTTGTTAACAAAATGCATCCTTGTTTATTTAGATGATGTTACTGTATTTTCAAAAAATTATGAAGAACATCTAATACACCTAAGGCATACTTTTAAGTTATGTAGAAAATTTGGGATATCTTTAAATCGACTAAAGTCTATCTTTTAAATACATCAAGGCAAATTACTTAGTCATATTATTTTAAGAAAGGTTTAGAAATTGATCCTTTCTTAATCAAAGCCATATCACAACTATCATTTCCTCATCATAAGAAGGCATTATAGAGTTTTCTTGGAAAAATCAACTTTGTTAGAAGATTTGTTCTAGATTTTGTAGCATTGGTAAAACCATTGACAACTATGTTAAAGAAAGAGAAGAATTTCTCTTAGACTAGAAAGGGAGAGAAGGGGTTGAAGAAATCAAGGAAGCAATCTCTCAAGCTCCTACTCTTGCAAATCCAAATTTTGATAAATATTTTACAATGTATGCACTTACGTAGGAGCTGAAAAATATTAGCCATATTAACTCAGGTTAATGATGAAAATATAGAACAACCAATTGCCTTCTTTAGACATAGATTGCATGATTACCAAACAAGGCACACATTTCTTAAAAAAAAGTACTTTAAGTAGTTAGAGGGCTAAAGAATTTCAAGTACATGCTTTCAAAAATAAAATTCATGTTCTTGTTTCTCATCCAAGTGTGAAAGATTTCTTGTTAAATAAAGAATTGAATGAGAAAAGAGTAGGTTGGATAACGAAATCTACGGAATATGATGTTGATATCCGGGTTTTGAATATAGTTCGAGGAAAAGGCTTATCTAAGCACCTAATTCATGATATGGAAAAACAACATGAACCAAAATCAAAAGATCCAAAAACATGCTAAAGTTAAGAATCAACAATCAAATGTCATGGTTCAGCCAGAAAACTAGCAACCTAAACTTGCTCAAGAGGTCCAAGAATCAATATGGATGACTGATTTAGTTAACTATTTATAGCATGGTATTTATTTGGAGGGTATGGACAAAAATAAAAGAAGGTATTTTAGATTACAAGTTGTACCCAATGTTATCTTTAATGGTGTATTATTCAAAAGAGATATAAATGAAATCTTGCTTTGTGATGTGTTGACTATGAAAAAATTCAACAATTATTATTAAAATTCCATGAAGGACATACAGAGGTCATTTCTCAGCACGTACCACATCCTTAAAAATTATGAAACCTACTTACTATTGGCCCAACATATTCAGGACTATTTTGAATGGATTAGAAAGTGTAATAAATGTGCTTTCTTTGTTGGAAAAGAACATTTAGCTTTGCTGCCCTTATAGCCTATTTTAGTTGATCAACCTTTTATGCAGTGGGGTCTTG
Organism: Taxus wallichiana var. yunnanensis; assembly: GCA_018340775.1. Classification (NCBI taxonomy): domain Eukaryota; kingdom Viridiplantae; phylum Streptophyta; class Pinopsida; order Cupressales; family Taxaceae; genus Taxus; species Taxus wallichiana. Next base: position 123,444,426 of record CM031236.1, read on the forward strand.
ATTTTATTGGCATGATAAACCCACCTTCTTCACAAGGACACAAGTGGATTTTTACTGCTACATATTACTTTACACACTGGACTGAAGTAATAACCTTGAAATATGCTAATGAAACTTTGATACTATCCTTTTATGAAGGTATAGTTTACATATTTGGTGTTCCAACAACTATCATATCAGATAATGCTTTAGCATTTCTTAGTGCAAAGGTAATAAATTGGGCTGTTAATCATGGAATTTATCTAATTTCTTCATCTAACTATTACCCACAAGGTAATGGTTTAGATGAAAGTACTAACAAGAATCTTTTAAGGATCATCAAAAGAACACTTAAAGATAATTAGAGAGCTTGAAATTTAATGTTGAATTCAACACTTTGAGCTGATAGAGTGACTCCTAAAAGATCAGTTGGCAATTCTCCCTACAAGATTGTTTATGGAAAAGAAGAAAGAATGCCTATTTCCATTGAGTTACCCACATTAGATTTGCTACATCAAATAGAGCTGCTTGAAAATGAGCCTTTGTAGATTTGTTATTCATAATTAATGAAATTACAAAAGCTTGGAGATCAAGCTCATTAAAACATGGAAAAGAATTAGAAATAGATGAAGAAGACTTTTGATAAGAAAGCCAAATTCAAAATCTTCAATGAAGTAGATATTGTGTTAAAGTGGGATGTTGATAGTGTAAAACCAGGAAGGCACTCTAATTTTGATACAATCTAGAGTGGTCCTTACATGATTTCAGCTTGCAAAGAACACAACACTTTTTTATCTCTCGAGGCTAAATGGAGAGGAACTTCCCATTCCCGTGAATGGTATGTTTCTCAAACACTATTATTGAAAATCTTACAATGTCTATTTAGAGTAGGATTTCCCTTTAATAAGTGTAGTCCCTACACATTGCAATGTTTTTCAATTTAATAAGTGCATTTGTGCACGTGATCTAGTTTACCAGATCCTTTCCCAATTTTAGTTCATTTTGGAAGGGTTGGACCTTCAAGAAAGCATATTTTGGTTACATGCTTTAGACTCCATTCCCAATGGACAAGAGAAAGGAATTGGTTTACAAGCTAGTAGGAAACTTTCCCCACAGGATTGCCATAAATGTTGACATTTGTTGCACTTGTGCAAAAATGGGCACTCAAAACTTCATTACAATGGATAGCATTGGTGAAGTATACCTAAGCTAGGGGAGTTTATTTCAGATAATATTGTTACTTATGAATTAATTAATGATTACATGAAATCTATAGCTATGTGTGTTGTTGCAAAATATAACATATCACATAGTCTACAATTTCATGACTATCTTTAAAGCAAAAGAACACAAATCCCCCAAGGACATTTGTGTTGCCTTGATGAAGACATCCAATTATAGAAAAATGAAATGCTAAGTTTTGGAACAAAAAACACAATCACATATTACGTAAATCCGAGTTCATTACCGGGTGTTAAAGGTTTTCTTTAATGTTCTTTCCTTTAATGATTAAGAAATTCAATTATTTATTGGGTTGTTTATTCATCATACAATCCATATCGTAAAGCAAAATGTAGAAAGAAATACAAACTCAATTTTATAATTCAATACTTTATTCATAAGGAATTTCAAATGTTCCCACACAAGCTCGTGGATGTAACCGATAAGTAAAGTACACCTACTTAAATAAGAGGTACACATGCATGAAAGAGAAAATAAAGGAGTATGAGTGAAACCATCATTTCCTTGAGGTTTGTTCTTAGGTTGATACATCCTCATCTTCAGCTTTGTTCCCTCTTCATCTTAATTTTTGAGAGCACTGTACCTAAAAACAGAAAAGAGAAAATAATCAACTAAGAGCTCAAGGTTAATCCATATTCCTATACCATCCTAATTCATTCATATGGATCTCTTAACAACATGAGATATAGAATACTTGAATATATAAACCGCATAGATAATTTTCTCACTCGAAAGAAGGAGAATGAAGAAAAGAAAACCATGGACATAAGTGAGGCCAAAAAACCTAAATATTTTCTAACCATTTTCTCAACTGTGGAGGTACAAATTACATAACAAGAAGCAATAAATAAGTCTAAATACCCATGCCAAAGGAGTGATACCCAAATCTAGGTTGTAATATTTCAATCCACAATTTGAAAAACACATATGCAGATAGAGATTTTGGAAGAATAAATCATTCAGTAGGATAGTTAAAAGTTCATATATAGATTCATTGCACTAGAGTCAAAAGGAATGAATAAAGTTATAGATCTAAGCAAGGAAATGCAGATCTTGGATTTGATTGAGAAAACCATCAATGGGTATCAAGGAATTAGAGTTAGGATCAAGAACACACTAGTTAAAATGAAGAAGAAAACCCTCATCGAATTAAAAGCCAAAAGGAGAACCTAGAACGAGTTTCAACTCGAGATCAATTTTGTTTCGGAAATCACATTAAAAATGCAAAGTAAAATGAGTATCAATGTTTCGAAGATGAAATAACAGAGACAAAGTAAAAGGGTGAGCTTAATACTAATCGAAATGAGAAATATACAAGTTAGAGATTAAAAAAAACATGTAACCACTACCATCTTATTCAAAATAATGATGATATAAAAAGGACTGAGCTCACAAACCTCACCAATGATGACCATAGAATCTTCGTAGAGCTTCATAGGACACATATCTTTTGAAGAAAAGTTGAACTCAAAGCAACACAACTAGTCAAATCGACCAAATCTTGTAGTATAAGCCAACCCAAAACTCAAAGTGATCAAAATGGTGGCCATTAAATAATAGATAGTTCCAAAGCCGAGATCGACAAACAAAACTATAGATGCAGATAAACCGAGCTCGAAAGATCATCTCTAATGGAAACTCTTTAGGGAAAATGTTTTTACAGAGTTCCTTTAGCTCGGATAGAGCTAGAGAATGAAAATATGAAAGTCTTAGGGTTTTAAGTGTTTTATTCATCAAACTAAAGTAACTTAACTCATCAAGTGAGTTGGAGATCAACAACCATGAATCAAAATTATAGAGATCAATGCTCAGAATTGATCACCAAAATCGATGCAAAACCCAACTTGACACATGAAAATGGCGGGTCTTTTTAGCGAACTTAGCATCTTTTCATCATTTTGTAAAAGTGTCAAATTGACCCATAGGCCCGAAGAAATCTAATTCGATGCGGAATGGTGGGGCCATTTTGCAAAACTTCCCACTTTTTCTTTTTTGAAAATATTCAAATTAGACCAAAGGTGGCCCGATGTGGAGGGGTGAGAACCCTTTTGTGTTTTGAGGCATTTTGAAAAGGGCGTAAAGTCATAAAATGACCCACAACCCCGCTCATGTAAAGGGAAAATTCAAATTTTGAGCCCGCATCAAAAGATTTAAGGCGGATCATTGAGCCTTTTGATATTTTGAGCTTTATTTCAAAAAAGGGTAAAGTCGTAAAATGACCCGTAGCCATGCTCATGCCAAGGAAAAATTCAAATGTTGAGCCCGCATCAATAGAGTCAAGGTGGATTGTTGAGCATTTTGATATTTTGAGCTTTATTTCCAAAAGGGCGTTAAGTCATAAAATGACCCGCAACCATTCTCATGTCAAAGGAAAAAGTCAAATGTTGAGCCTACATAAGAAAATTCAAAGCAAAGGAGCCGATCGTCGGATTGCTTTTTCCTTTGAAACTTTTAAGCTTTTTGAAAAGGGAGTAAAGTTTAAAAATTTCCCACGACTCCGCTTAAAGCATCAAATTCAATCATATTGAATTAAGTCAAAAGTGGATCGTTGGGTCAATTTGAAAATTTGAGCCCTTTTTTGAAAAGGAGAAAAGTGATAAAGTCACCCATGACCCCGCTGAAGACTGAAAAAGGCCACATATTCAATAAGTAAAAGTGGATCATCAAGTCAATTTGAGAATTTGAACCTTTTATAAAAGGATGAAAGTTTAAAAATTCCCCGTGACCCCACTCATGCCATTAAAAGCCCAAGGCGGAAAGGTGGGCCACCAAATTTTTATTAGTTTGAAACTTTGAACCTTTTTTAAAAAAAAAAAGAGGATAAAGTTGAGCGCGTCCTCACTGGAACTAGGGAATGAAATGTGTGGGACCCAAATTAAAATTCGATGGGTGGGCCGAATATTAAAAATGCAAAATATCTATGAGAAACAAAAAGAAAAGATTTTCCATTCCCGTTTGTAGTTCAAATGTGTCTTACGTGGACAACTTTTTTTAAATAATGAAAGACAAAGTTCTTTACATAAACCTTCAGTCAAGCTTGAACAATCAACAATGGCGGCTAGGGGAAAATTTAGTAGAGCTTTACTAGCTCGAATGGATCTCAACAATGCAAATACCAAAAATGATTAAGTTTACAATACTTTTGCACCTTAATCCGAGTCCTAAGTTCACCAGATTCAACCATGGTTAGAAAGTGCTAATATTATCACTATAAATGGATAAGGTTACATGCCTTCAACAAAAGGATAGATCAGCAAGAATACAAATTTGCATGCACAAAGAAGAAAACTTTCTCATCAAGCAAAACTTATTTTTAGCAAATTATCACTCATTTTTTAAAAAATAGAATAGTCAATCAGTAATTGGTTGAGTTATAACCAATGGTTGTTAATACCTCTTTGTATTTTCATGTTCTATTTTTATTTGTTTATTTATTAATATATGAAGGAAAAGAGGATGCATGGGTGAGTACAATTGTAGCCTATTTTTGGGAAGGGTGGAAATAAATTTTCTATATATTGTGTGCTTCAAACAAAGCATAAGAAGAAAACTTTTAGATATAGGAGTGTTGAAACTATTTTTGCTAGTTTTTCCTTTGAATGTGAAGTATTTTCTGCCTTTCCAATTATTTCTAGTCTTGTGTATGTTTCCATTAATCTTGTGAATTTGAATTCCCGATTAATTATGTTACCCTGTTGCAAATTCAATAATTTCTTCATGATATTAATGTGTATGTGTAACTTAACAGTATTGTTGTGATTCTATCCCTCAATACATCAAAGTGTTTAGCCTTAATCATCTTCAGAAATCTATTGGCCTATGCATCGAAATTCATTCCATGTTAATTGTGCATGTACTCATTCAAATACGTCATACAATTTTGGTGTATCAACCTCGCTTTAATTTCATTTTGTAGTCATATTTTACCCTTAAAATCCAAAAATCATTTTAGGATACATTAATAAGGAATTGGCCTTAATACTAGAGACTCACCTCAAAATAGGTATACCCACAGATCTGAGGTGTTTCCATTGTATATATGAAAGAGAGAGATCCATTTTTCAAGTGTAGAACTCCTGCAGTCATCTCTCTAAGGTGCACTTTTGAGAGATAATAATTTCTACAAAGAAGTAGATCCCACTAAATATCACATTTTCTCCTTAATCATCTACCATACTACAAGAAATTCAACAGTAACATTATTTTTTTTTGCACTTCATATAACAATCATTTATTTTAATTTCAAAGGAAGGTTTCAACCAAATAAATAAGATCTTTAACAAGAAAGGACTCTTATAAAAATACTTGCATTACTTTCCAAGTTACAAGGTTTTTTTACAACTTTCTTCATGCAAGAATGGTTTACACTACAATGAAGCTTAAGCTCTCCAAAATAACATAATTTCAAAATACTTAAGATACATAAGGAATCAACATTACAAGTCTTCTTTCCAAGATTGAAGGAAGGTTACACATACAAATGTGACACTAATTTACAAGCAATCCCAAATCACAAAATGGAAACTTTACAAGACAAAGAAACCTCCCACATAGCCATATCCATAAGATTCTAATGAGAGTAGTGTTCACAAAAATTGGAGAAAACAATGAGAAACCATGATGTCAAGAAACTCAAACCATCTTCCAAACTTGAGCTCGACTTTGAGTGCTTTTCTAAGAAACCAACACATAGAGAAAGACTTGTTTTACCACCCAACATATAGACATCATTACATGCCTTTATAAAGGTTTAAATACATGCTATCCTCCCCCAAGCTCATGGGAAAGAGAGCTAGCTTCCACAAATGTCCACAAGATTTATGGAGACATAAACAACAAACACAATCATATACAAGACTAAACCATACATTAAAGAAGCACACAACATTTATCAACCAAATAAAAGAGGAGAAAACCATATTCATCCTAAAAAATGGGGAATAGTAGAGGAGACATCAAAAATGCCAAAGACTATGGTCACACCATAAGATACATAGAAGATTCTTCACAAAACCTCATTATCGCTCCAAGACAACAATCCCTCCTTATTTCTTCACCCATTCACCTAAAATTCTCCTTGGGAGGATTTTGAAAACCATTGGGTTTCATCTCCAAGGATGGGGAAGGGGATTCAAACAAATGAAACACCTTCCCCATCTCAAACCATATGAGGGGAAAGAAAAAAACCAATATGGGTTGCCCATCAAGCCATGAGGTTTAAGAGGAAAATCCTCCGTCTTCCCCATAAAACTCCAAAATCCATCAAGACATATGATGGATGCAAATAAAAGTGCAAAATAACAAATAACATACCCAAAACAAAGAACAACACATGCATCAAAATACAATTTTCAACCATAAGCAATTTAAGATCTAACATGCAAGATAACATAAAAGGAGATCAAAGAGCCTACCTCCACAATCTCTCCAAATCTCTAAGATTTTCCTAATTCCTTGTCTCACCGAAGCAAACTCTAACTCCACAAAGTCTCCAAGCACCAAGAAAAAAAATAAAAATAAAAAAAACAAAGTTCTCTTTCTCCCATAAGCATGAGGGAGTATTTCCACAAAGAATAAAAACAAAAAAATTCCTCACCATGAGGGGTATTTGACATAAAATAAATAAATCACCCCTCTCTTCTCTCCAAGTAAAATATTCCCAAAACAAAAATAAGGAAAAATAAACTCACAATTAAAAACCCTTCTCCTAAATTCCCAAAAACAAAATGAGACAAGTTTGTGCAACTTTTTACAACACACATATTCCAATCCATCTTACATGGATGGTGACAAAAGAGAGACTAAATGGGAGGGAAAATCCCTCTATGCTAAATGGTAGGGTCCAAGGGCTTATTATCATGCTAAATGAACTCCCAAACTAAAAGGGGTCACTTAAAATACCATAAATAGCCTAATTTCGGCTTTGACACATTTGGGCACAAGTGTACAGGATGAGGGCCCACTCAAAGGTGCGCATGTGATTCCAATCCTCTCTAATAAACACACACTTACCCAAATACAAAATTTAATGCAAGTGGGGACCATTAAGTACCCAAACCTAGTTTACTTAATAAAATAAAACAACCTAAACACAATTAATTTTACATGACATACAACATTACATCTAAGGGGTCTCTCATGGTGCCAAAATAATACAAGCAAAAAATAAGGCCTCATACAACTAACATGGTTAGGACTTAGCCCCGTGGGCCACTTGTGCACAATTTACGTAGCCACCCTGAAACCCATGTTCTTCTGTGTCTTGTCACCTGCACACTCAATGCACACATTAAACACATCTATCCAATAAAATCATAACTCAAACTTCTATATAAATGATCAAGACCAAACATGTAAATCTATGACATCACAACATCAACATGGAATCCTAAATTAGAAATATGCACACTTTAACAAAATTTATCATGTGTTAGCCATTGAAATACATCTAAATTACATACATCCATGATATTATGTGTTCTTATCAATAATCGAATAATCCATATCATCAAAACATGTGACTAAACTATGTATTCATCATATATCAATTCATCCCAAATAACATAGCAATATGTGAGTATCCACAACATCTAATAAATTTTGACAACATAATAATCAAAACTAAATTGGCGCTATGCGTCCAAATATCCATACATGTCCATGAAGATTAAACAAGATAACCTAATGTAAAAAATATATCAAATCACTGTCAAATCATATCTATGAGTAAAGAAGTTAACAGATAACTAAGGCTATAAAATGTGGGAAGTACAATATACATTTTTATTCTACTGGAGTTATCTCATAGTGGATTAATGGCATGAAGCACATTTTGAAAGTGTCAAATTGATGTTGATTTTTTGGAATTCCTTGGAGGTAGTACATTTTGATTGGGAATGGAAAATATTTTGTTTTTTAAAAAATATAATGAAAACTCTACATCGGGATAGCCTATGTTAGCCATGTACAATACATTCAAAGAATTATTAGAGCTCAAAATCATCAATCTAGGACACAAAAAATTGATTTGAGGTTTTTTCAAATTTACTTTTAAATTATAAATACCATTTCTTATAACCATGAGTAAATTTAGTTAAACTCTCGAAACAAATTAATTTAGGTGTATGGATAATGTATGCAGATTCAGTAGGTACTAAAGCAAGCTAAAAGTCTAAACTTATTTAAAATAGATCATGCTATAAATAATCAACTTTTTTTAAAATTCACATTTTATTTGAAGACTCACAATTCAAAATACAATACCTCTTCTATAATTCAAAAGGAAGGAAATAAATAGGATTACATGAGTTTATTTAGAAATTTTTGTTTTACTAATATCTTTTTTGTTGTTTATTCAGACTCATCAAAGATGTGGGTAAGCTTGGGTCCATAATGCCATGGACATGTTCCTCTTTCTCCACAAGAAGAAGTGTGACCCCTACCTTAAGTTTTCCCCTTGATCACTTGTTGAAAATATCCAATAGCCTTAATAGGAATGGAATATGAGTTAGTGATCACAAATTCCAATTACATAAATGTTGGATAGTAACTACTTTTATCATATTGGAATTAAGAATAAAAGTGGATTAATAGAGGAACACCTTCTCAAAATGAACAAGCATAGCTTGATAATGTCGTTTGAGCGATCCACCTTCGTAACACCCCATCTTATTCAACAAAAGATAATAAATTTTGTAAATTAACATCCTATCTATGCACTTAAATAGGAAGACTACCTAAATGTAAAAATTGTAATTTCATACTCTTATAAAATGAGATTACATGCAAATGCCGAAATAGATCCATTTTCTTTAAAGTTAATCTTATTTTAATTATTCTATTTCTAAATTTGTACATGATCAATGAAACCATACTCAAATTAATAACATTAAATACCATAACAATAGAGGACTCGAGAAAACAAAATATACGTAGTCTTATTAATATGATGCTTTATCATCCCCGATATTTATACTCAACATTTCTATCACCAGCTTAGATTGATAATGTCCTTTGAGCGATCCACCTTCAGAACATCCCATCTTATTCAACAAAAAAATAAAAAATTGTAATTAACATCCTATCTATGCACGTAAATAGGAAGACTCCCTAATTGTTAAAATTGCAATTTTCATACTCTTATAAAACAAGATTACATGCAAATGCCGAAATAAATCCATTTTCTTTAAAATTAACCTTATTTTAATTCTTCTATTTCTAAATTTGTATCCGATCAATGTAACCATACTCAAATTAATAACATTAAATACCATAACATAAAAGGACTCGAGCAAACAAAATATACCTAGTCTTATTAATACGATGCTTTGTCATCCCGATATTTATAGTCAACATTTCTATCACCAATATCTTTGGAGTCATCTAAATGAAATGGATTAATGGAAGTAAGCAAGCACAACCATTTATATTTGTGGCGAGAGTTTAATTATTTTGCAAGCGAGAAGAATCACAGGAAAAGGTATGGTTATACTTTAGAACGAGGTTCTACGCTACCCTTGTATTCCATGTGGTGGTCCTCCCTATGGAATTTCATTAATAATCTCGAGGCTTGTTAGACGTTATAATTGAAGGCCTTTACATCAATAAATAGGACGTTAAAAACAAAACAAAAAACTGATCACTCGACCGCCAAAATGATTTCCACCACAAGTTGTTTGACCTTTATTTTCTTGTCATTTAGTATAGATGCCATTTTCTAGAAAGTGTTTTCAATGCTATAATTATTTACATATCACATTAAAGATGTTTTGTTCAGTGAAAAAGACCAGTCATAGTAATTAACTTTAACGAAGGTAAAACTCGAAGAACATATATGAAATTGAAATTGATAGGCATCAAGCAACTTCCACACACTTTCCTTAAAAGATGCTATTCTCAACCACAGAAAATTCTGGAATTTGTGTGGGCCTTAACATATTTTATTGGAACGACAAGAGCTAAACACAGATATGATCAAATGGAGTTCTTATATAAGAGTACAGAAGCTCATCATGCGATCCCAGCAATTCCAAAGCTTAGAGGATTTGATGATTAGCGGTGAACAAACTTCAGTTCGCGCAATAGAAAAAACTAGTTGGGATTTTATAGATGGCTTCATTCCTCGATCCTCAGGTTGGGCCGGATGTGCATACCTCTATAATTGATCGCAATTGGTATTATGGTTGTCTCTTCAGCCGTAAAAAACATTGCGATGTTGATGTAATTCTTTGTGTTGGTGTAAGTGATGGTGATTTCGCTGCAGAGAGTGAGAAAAGTGAGATTTTCATGGCAGAGAAGGATTCAAGCTATGATCAGCAATTGAGACAAGAGAGTAGTAACGGTAATAATCTCTGTATTAAGGATTATGTAGATGATGAGATTGAGTGTCTTGCAAGTATGTTTACAGTTATGGATGAAGACGGTGATGGAAGAGTTTGTGCAGATGAAATAATTAGATTTATGAAGAGATTATGTTTGGAAATACCAAAGGAGGAGGTGGCGTTAGTTGTGAGATCAGTGTCTGCAACTGGGTCTGAGTTCCTCACTGCAATGGAGTTTGATGAATTTTATAGAATTATATTTGGGGAAACGGATAACGAAAATGTTGAGGAGAAAGCAATATGTGAAGCGTTTAGTGTGTTTGATAAAAATAAAGATGGGTTTATCAGTGCGATGGAGTTGGCTGAAGTTCTCTGCAGACTGGGATTTGTGGAGGGTAGGGATGTGAAGTGCTGTCAAAGCATGATTGAGAGTGCTGATTTTAATGGAGATGGGTTTGTAGATATTCATGAATTTAAGCACTTGATAGCCAGAAACAGTACTTGCCCTGCTTATCCTTTTCTCCAGTGTGTTGCTGCTGTCAACTAAGGTGTGTGGTATTCTTTAATACAGTAATAACATCCTAGTTTATGCCAATAATACTAAGATTACTGTCTCTTAAGGCCAGAATGGCCTCAGACGTGGAAGATCCATTATCTTTGCGGATTCCTTAATGTAATAGATAGCTATAATATCTTTGTCGTAAATACTATTATGGCTCACAACTAATCGCCGTCTAGAGGGGATGATGGGAATAGTTATTGGTAAGGGCTCTATTTTTGTGATGGTTGTCGAAACTTTATATCTTTAAAAACTAGCAAAAGCATCCAAAAGTGCTTATGAGAGGCAGATAGGCATATGTAAGGAGTAATTGAAAGTAGTAAATTACTAATAAATGTGTGGTATATGTAACTATGAAGTAAATCATGGTTTATTTGTAAACAATCAGAATTAATTATGGGTCATGGATAAATGAAATAAATAGGAATTTAACGGAACACGTGAAGGTGTTGAAGTTCAATTTTGATTAGAAGATCCTACAATAATTAATAGTGTTAGTAGCATCATAGTTTGGAGGCACAAAGAATGAAAGTGTAGATACATATGATTTAAGTACATGTTGTTAACCTGTATTTGAACTTCAAAGGAAGGCTTCAGCCTTGGTGATTGTTGCTAATCTTGTATGGAATAGATGTAGCATGTGATTGGATTATGCATGTGTATAGTTATTGTTGGTGTCGTACATTAGTAGAAAATGTATTCTATATTTAGTTTGACAAACATTCATGTAAACTAATTAAATGATAAACATCTTAGTTGAAAACAATGGAAAAAGTGCAATTTAGTTGTAATTAGAAGAGATATACCTGTTATTACTAATTGAAGATAGCATTGTGCAGGAGTTTCTCTTCAAACTTTCTTTGGTTCGCATACCTTGTTGTTTTGATTTCAAAGTAGTGCTCAAAAGAGAATGGAAAAGATATTCTAAAATATTCAATGGCCTTTTATCTTGATAATACTGTGAAAGTGAATTCCGTTTTTTCCACATCTCTAATATCGATTGTTGCTTTAGGAAAAGTTAATCCTTGAGACTTATGTATGGTAAGTGCCCAAGACATTTTCATTATGGAAATTTTTTATGATTGTGTCTTATTATGGGAAATATGGGTATTCATTTTGGATTTCTTGGGTCCCATGTACGACCAATATAGTTTTAAAAATCTACTATTACATACATTAGCAAGCTCGATGATTTTGAGCTAGCACTATAGATAATGTTTTGTATAGTACAAAGAGAACCATTCACTAATCCAACTTCAATGCAAAAATTACATAGTAACATAACACATTGACCTATACATAAAAGGACTTCATTATCCAATTGGTCATCATCACCATCTTGTAATCTTAGAACCATTTATCTTCAACAATTATTCGTGTAATGGGCCTCAATAAATATTGTAGCATTTGATTGTTAGGTAGTTTAACAAATTTATTTGTTGAATATAAATGAGTTTTTGAATCAAAGGATGCCCTTATGCCCTAGTTGAAGCATGCATTTTTCTACTTCATGAGTGTTTCCTAATCATCACAATAAGTTCAACATTTCCAATGTTTTTCAACATCGCTTTTAATTGGGGAGCATAACTTCGAAACCATAACTTTTAATCCGATTGTCGATCATCTTGAAATTTTCCAGGGTGTTAGATTTTGATTATTAATATGCCACGCCAATCTTTCTAGAAAATTAGGTGACTTTTCCAGTACTTTTTTGAAGCTCACTTCATTCTAGTGGTCTAAAATTTCCTTCGAACGTTTTGATGGTTTTGTCTAGCACTTGTCTAACACTTAGAATTTCAATATATTTATCTATGTTTTATGTAATAAGCCAACATTTGGCATACACTTTAATTTACAAAGACATATTTTATAGGCTAAAATTTGCGTCCATCCGAGGTTTTTAACTTTGTAGGGTTTTTTGAGTTTTAAGCTACTTTCAGATTTTAGGGTTTTTGTAGAAACAAAATCACACACTTTGGGTAATTATCTAGTCTCGATCACAAGACACTATTCATATGGTTCCTAAGTAAGAAAAGTATTAATTAGCCCATTTATTTGGCCACTGTACATTGCTTTATTATTACGCTTTCACTCATACACTCTTACTTGCTTAGTCTCGCCTTTTCACATTTCGACACTTGTGATTCTAGACAACAACACCCACCTAAGATGCCAAATCCAGTACCCCCGCCCCCTCCGGCATGATTTTCATCTTTGTACTTTGGTCACACTCTTTGGGTTCTTTATATTCTTTTAAGCATCTTATATTTTTGTTAGACGACATGTTTGGGGTTATTTACGAAATTCAAGAAAATGAATCATATAAATATAAAGTTTGGTGATCATAATAAGGGACCAAGAAATAATCATCTACTATCTCCACCTAAGGTTTCATCCATCAAAGGAATATATACCTCAATTCACATTCATCTAGCTTTAACATAAGGGATAAAGGTTGGTTCATCTCGCATCATACTTCATAGGAGGGGAGTCTATTTTTTCATGCACAAATTACTTCCTTTATACATCTAGCTACTTGCTCATTGTGAGGTAAAATAGAGGAGAGAGAATAGAGATTAGTTATCTCTTATTATTCTATATTATTCAAGAAGTGGATACATTATTTATAGGAAGGAAAGCTAACAAAACTCTCCACAATGTAAGGGGCGATAAAGATCTAGGAGAGAATAATGGAATAATCAAAAAAAACTCTCCTAATTATATAAAATAAATCCTACATATCTTTATGCTAACATTCCCCCCTTATTACATTATTCTTGCAAATGTGACCCTTGAAAAGTTCAAATTTCACTTTTCCAAGAGATTTTGTGAGAATGTCAAAGCAACATGTTCTTCTCAGAGACATTACTAGAGTCAATGTGATGGTTTGAGATGTGCTTTCAATGAAATGAAAATCAATCTCAATATACTTTTTCATTCATGAAAACTAGATTCCACACTAGCTTCAACACACTTTGATTGTCATAATAGAGAATAGGTGACTATTTTTCAGAATACCTGTGTCATCCAAAATATGACGTAACCATATCGCTTCACATATAGCTCCTCGCTTGATGTAATATTCTTGCTTTGTGGATGAGATAGAAACAACATTCTACTTCTTTCTTAACCACAAGATAGGTCCAAATGCAAGATGAAAAATGTATCCTGTGGTTGAATTCCTATCATCAATAGATACGGCATGGTCTAAGTCGATGTATCCCTATAAGAAGAATTGATCATTATTCTTATATTCTAGACCACAATTAGTTGTTCCTCAGATATATCTCAAAACATGATTTGTTGCAGTCAACGACATTTCTTCACTCCCCGCATGAATATCAAAGATAATCGACAACATAGCATAAATATGGTTTGGTATATGTCAAGTAGATGAGTCCTCCAACAAATTTCTTATAGAGAGTAGAATCTACTTGAGGTGAATTCTAGAATCTTGAAATTTGCAAACCTTTCTCCATGGGAGTAGATATAGGTTTACAATCAAACATTCTATACTTTTCCAGGAGTTTCTTGACATAATTTATCTAGGAGACAGAAATGTGATGCTCCTTTTGCCATATTTCTAAGCCAAGACAGTTATGTAGTAGCCCCAAATCTAGCATGTCAAAGGTTTTTTTGAGATCATTCTTCACAATATCAACTTGATCTTCTCGAACTTCCAAAGGTGATCACAAGATCATCTACATACACAACAAGAATGAAAATTTCTTTTCCTACCTTCTTTATATACAAATTTGAATATGATGGGCTGAGTGAACCCATGCCACAAAAGGTGATCTTCGATCTTGATATACCATGCCCTTGGAGATTTTTTTTAGTCCATATAGTGATTTGATGAGATGACATACCATCTTAGGATGCTCTTCAATAAAAATCCTTCAGTTGGGACATGTACACTTGTTCTTTTAGATCACCATTTAGGAAAGCACTCTTGATGCCCATCTATCAAGTCTCCATCATTTTTCTTCTAATAGTGCGTAAACAAATTTGATGGTCTTGATCTTCGCAAAGGGGTGCAAAGGTTTCTTCATAGTCGATGCCCTCTTTCTGAGCATATATTTTTGCTACAAGATGTGCTTTATGTTTTTCGATGGATCCGTCTGCCTTATATTTTATCTTGAAAACCCATTTGCAGCCTATGGATTTCTTTCATGTAGGCAGATCAACAAGTTCCCATTTGCAATTTTTCATGAGTGAGTCATATTCGGTATTCATGGCTTCCTTCCACTGAGATTGAATGAGTGCTTCACGAACATTATCATGCTCGGAGCTATTAATCAGTGAACTCATGAGTGTAAATTTTACCTTATTTCTTGTTTGACACTTTGTTTTGACTCTAGATTATGTATCTGGGAGTTATTGCAAATGTGATTCCTTGATGGTGCTTTGTACCCACTTTGACAAGAACTTGGCTGATTTTGAGAAGAATTGTGTCCTTGCAATGTGGAGTCACATTCTCTAGTTGTCCAAGGTCAACAAATAGCTCTCCTAGCAACATTTATTTTCTCTAAGTAGTCTCCTCAGCATTGATCATCCGATTCAGGGGACTAGTCGGTTGGAGGTGGTTGGTAATTTTTCTTTTGTTGTCACTTACAAAGTCAAAGGATGACTTGTCACAAACCATATCCCGAATCTCGTATATTTTCTTTGTCTCATGATCCATGAGATGGTATGCCTTTGAGGTAGTGTTGAGCCAAGTAGGATGCATGGGAGCATCTTTGGCTTAACATTTTATCTCTTATGAGCTGGGACATGCATGTATGTTGTGTAACCAAATACTAGTAAATGAGAAATTGAAGGCTTTCTACCACTCCTCTTCTCGAATTTTATTTTTTAGAATGTTTTTGGTACCTGCCGAGAAGATATACAGCTTGTCTATGCTTATTTCACCCCAATAGTGTTCCTCTAGCTTTTCTTTTGTTTACATGCAGTGAGCCATCTCCATCATTGTGTGATTGTGTCACTCAACAATGCCATTTTGTTGAGGTGTGTAGGGAGTAGTAAGTTTCTTCTTAACTCCTTGTTGGCTTAGAATTGCAAGAATTTCTTTCATGTGAATTTCGTGCCTCAATCTGAGTCAAGTAGAAGAAGTGGTTGTACGGTCTCTTTCACAACAGGATGATAGAAATTCGGAAATGTCAAGAGCCTCACTTTTCTTCTTTAGGAAAAACACCCACATCTTATGAGATTGGTCATCCACGAATAGTTAGAAGTACTTAAATCCTGAAAATGAAGTAGGCAGAGGGCCATTCATATCAGTATGAACTACCTCCAGCACTTCTTGGCATGGAAGGTGTTTTTATGTGTTGTTTTCCAAAGACAACCAGGAACAGAGCCGGAATTGGACAATTTGAGTAGTCCATAAACCATTTATTTTGAAATCATCCGATGCAAAGAACTTGCCAAAAAGTGTCCATATCTAAAATGTAAGAGTGCAATAGATTGCATTGTTGATGTGGATAAAGTTATGGCAGAAGATGAAACAATATCTAAAGCAAATAACTTATCTTTTAGAATTTCTCTACCAATAATCTTACCTTGTCGCGAAATCAAACATGATTTAATGCCATTTTGGACAAGAAATTCTACCTTCAGTGTGATGATTCAATAACTGAGTCACTGACAGGAGGTTGCTAGTCAATCCAGGAACATATAGTACCTTTGTAAAGAGCATATTTTTCATGGTCCCATAGGAATGGTGACTCTTCCTATTCCTTCGCAATGTACTCTTTTATCATTGGCTATCCAAACAAAATCATCATTGGGTTGTTTGTCTAGTGAATCAAATAGCTCCTTGTCACCTGACATGTGCTTACTTGCATCGAGTCTATCACCTGCACTTTGTTGTTGTAGGTCAGTGAAGTCCGAGAGACGAGTACAAGATTCTTACAATAATAGGCTCCTTCCGATGTCTCCTCATCAGATTCATTATCTTGTTGGGCTGTGAGATGTCACTTGTGCTTTCTCCAGCGGGGACGTCATTTGCACTTTTGAAAATCTTCGCACCCTGATGTGTTTGTTTGACTTGAAGACCCTTGTTTTAAGCTATTGTACTAGTAGTGATCAATGTCGTGAGTGTTGGTTCTACAAATGTGACACCACCTCTTTGAATTTTGATCTTTCTGCTATTTTTTTGGTTGCACTTGATTTGGCTTCTCTGGGGACCCTTCCGATTCTTTTGGCCATAGTATGGCTTTGAGAATAGGGCTTTATCCTGAGTCTCCTCTTGGGATGAATTGATGGCCTCTTCCTACTGCAACAAATTCACAAGTTCTTCGAATGCCATTGTTTGTTTAGATACATTCAGTGTCGTAATGAACACTCAAAATTGAGAAGGGAGTGCTCTCAAGGTGATTGGTACGAGAAGTTTTTCATCCACCATTTCACCGAGTGCTAATAACTTTGATCATAGCTCAGCCATGTGATGTAAGAACTCCTCAACTTTCTCATCTAACCCCATAGAGAGGGTGTGCAGCTTTGACTGAAGATGGAGGATCTTAGTCTGATTTTTGGCTTCATAAATTGTTTCCATCTTTTCCTAGGCATCCTTTGGTTTCTCCACATTTCGAACATGCGTTTACACATTGTCACTGATACTAAGCATTACTAGCATCAAGTTTTTGAACTCGCCATTTCATACTTTATTAATTAATTAGAGGTTGTGGGAGCGGTCACAGATCCAAATCGATGCCCCATAATCCTTCAAAGGATTATCCTTCTTTTTTTTTCCAAGCTGCAAAATTGGGTCCTTTAAGTAATCGAGCATCGGAAAGAAAAATTTTGGAGCAGACATCATACTAAAAAAATAAATTATTTATTTATTTAATTCAAGAGTTTTACAACTTTTACTCAGTGATGAGAAGTACTGGCTCGTAGATGCTCTCAATACTCATGTGTTGAGAGACAACGATGCTTTGTGGGGCGTTATTCTTCGTCTTCACAGTCAGCATCATACCCAACTTCTAATTCTTCCTGCACTCACTTTGGTTGGAAGCTGATGTCAAAAAGGAAATATTCAAGAATTCCTCTTTGAACTAGCTCATCAAAGACCAGATTGTTAGTATTTCGAAGTTCATTGAGCAATGAAAAGTAGAACCCAAAGCTCTCAGGAGCTTCTGAACGGTGATCTTTAGCTTGTGAGTTGATGTTGCGGCTTTCAGCAGTCTGAATTGTGTCATTCACGATCATCATTCGGCATTGGCTCTGAGAGAGATACTTCGATCATGTTTTAGAGGATTCTTTGCCAGAAAATATATATAGCCTTCTTTTTTCCACGCATGTATATTTTAACTTTACCTAGCAAGGAATCAATTATACACAAGAAAGAATGGTCCTCACATAAATATAAATGGAGATCTTGCAGGAAAGAATGATTTGTTGCTCCTCCACGTGGTCTGCAAGAACAACACATCCAAAAATTGGTGAAAGACTCCTCAGCATACACTCCCATGCATCAATTGGTCTCCACCTCAAATGATGTTGGTGCAATTCTTCCCACGCAGTACAGGTTACTTTTTCACGCAGAATTTGTAAATAAATCACTCATATTTTATTTCTTCTGAGCATATACTTATATTTCTCCACGCAGACTTTGCTGTTGGCTTTATGTGGAAAGGGAAGGGATATTTTGATGGCTCCACGCAACTTCTAGTCTATTCCCCACGTGCAGCATAAAAAACTCCAGGTCGCATTTCATTGATTGCCACTAGTTCCTCTCATTATGTGATTTAAATGCAGGCCATGAATTGCATGCAGGTCGCTAGAAAGAGATTCAATGTCCAATCTTTATTTAATAATTTACTGGAGATAGAGAAGAAGAAATAAGTCACTGGAATTAGAGACAACTTGTCTCCACGTAGCAGAGTGACATGTTCATATTCCACGCAAAGAGGAGCTTAAAAACTTTGCAGCAGCAAAATGTTCCAACGCAGAAATAAACAAGGTGAGCACATTCCACGCAAGTGTAGAAGACTCTTTTTCATGCAGCAACAAATAACTTTCATCCCCCAAATTCCCACGCAGATTTGTATGTCCACGAAGGTTTTGCAAAATGTGGTTTTCAAAAGGAATTTTCTGGGAAAATCCACCTCCACGTAGCCTAAAGATTAGGCCAAACTCAAGAGAACTGGTCGCTTAAATCGCCATGCACGCAAAAAGTCTTGGTCTCTCTTCCAAATGCACAGGTCAGAGTTATTTTCTCCTTCAGACACAATCTCTGATACCAGATTGTGAGGTAAAAATAGAGGAGAGAGAATAGAGATTAGTTATCTCTTATTATTCTATATTATTCAAGAAACGGATACATTATTTATAGGAAGGAAAGCTAACAAAACTCTCCACAATGTAAGCCGGGGTGATAAAGATCCAGAGAGAATAATGGAATAATAATAAAAACTCTCCTAATTATATAAAATAAATCTTATGTATCGTTATGTTATCACTCACTACTTCAAGTGTGAAATGCACAAGAGCAACCTAGGACATAATTCTTGACACGCACACATAATTAGATTGGGACTGAGATGTAGTGCAACGCTCGCTTGATAATTCCACCATTTTAGCAATTGAGGAAAGTTTAAACCTTCATTTAACATCTTTCTCTATTAGGATTTAATGTCTATTTGATGGTTTAACACGTAATTCTTACTTATAGGTTTGTAATGACCTCTCAAATCTTAAGGTGAACAAGTGTGAACCTCTAAAGACACCTCAAATGAGGTTTTTGAGAATCTACATAGACTATGGTTCTCAAAATACGGACTGTGGAACCCACGGGCTCCCTTATTCTTCTCAACGCATCCAAGTCCTCACAAATATGTTAGATTTAAATTTTTCTAGACTTATATGTGACAATCCTCCATCTCTATTCAATTGATCTCAAATGTGATACAATCTAGAAATGTATTTGAATTAGCTTAGGCTCTTTTAACCCTCTTTGTAATTAGGGTTTTCATATTTTTATTCCTTAGTTATTTTAGTTAATTATTGTATTTTGTTATTCATTTATTTTACTTGTAAACTTGCATTAGATTAGGGTATTATTTTACATTTTAACATTAATAATTGTGGTGAATCCAACTAATAAAATCCCTTTCTTCCGAACATATCTTCTCCTTATCAAGTTATGACCCAATCATCTTATCCTTCTTTCACACCGACTAAAGTCTCTTGTATAGTTACTATTGTTGTTGATTTCATGCAAGTTCATACTCAACATCCTCCTCACTTTATTACACCTAGATTTGATTCTTCCATCAATGTAGTAACTACTCACCATGATCTTCCTACTATGGCTCCAAACTCTTCTCTTCCTCCACCTATCACTTCCTTGAATATCCTTCTGCTCCTCCTAAGGGCTATGATATCGTTAAACAACATAAAAATACACCTACTAAAATTTCCTTGTATGACTTATTTCGTAATGCACTAGACTATCATCAAACCTTAAAGCACCCCCTTTATTTCATTCATAGAGAATTGATAACTCTATAGTGGCCTTAACACACCTCATTTAGTCTATAAAAAATATTCCACATGTTATATCATTCACTCATGAGGAAATATCACCTTTTTCAAAAACTAATTCATCTCGCACCCTTTCTTATTACTGCCATTATTAGCACAACTTGGATCAAATGTGTAATCATTAATACTTGTTTGATGTCAACCCATGTGCTCACTCCCTTCTCAAACACTTAAGTATTAATGATAACCTAATTTCTAATAAGTATACCCTTATTCAAGGTTATGAATCTACTACTTCGCACATGTCTAGGGACTATTTAATTACATATATTGGGTCGACCTTAAGACCATACTTATTGACTTTTATGTTATTGACGTGTCATTTAAATTTAATCTGCATTACTCAATAGACCTTGCATCCAGAAATGTAAGTGGTCCCATCTACTTTCCAACAATGTGCTAAATTCATATACGATGGCTATGAACATACTATTGTTGCTTATCCCAAACCATACCATTTTTGTCACATAGACCCTATTAGTGCTATACCAATTTCTCCCTCACAACCTATTCCATATAGCTGCATTGACACATACAAATGGGTCAATCTAGCACTCCATTTTCATCTTATGGCACTCCAAGTATTCTAGATATTTCTACTCACACTACCACAATTATATCACCCACTTTATGTGCTCCAATATTCACTACTGCTCCACCTATTGAGACTTCTCTCACTCCTCAATGTAATGCAACTCCAAGAAATATACTTTATAAAGTTATACAACATGATAATGCTAATATAGAAGATTCTAAATATTTTTGTAATGAAGTCAATTCTATCGAACTTACCGATGAAGCATTAAGCCACTTACTTATACCCCTATCGATGTAGATGAATCCTATTTCAATGATACCTTTGTGGTTGATGGCCCAGAAAATAAAAATTAAAGACCCTCTTTCTAAAAATGATATGATACTCTATCGTGGGGTCTATCAACACCCTACACATTGTGTAACACTTCCCCGACTAGTATGAATCTCCACCATCACCTTTCACAATCACGTTATTAATTAATAACTCTTTCTAAAATCATATATCGCTCGATCATACTTGTTCAGATACTATTTTCACACATGAGGGATTAACTAGGCTTGGCTTGATGCTTAACGACATTTTACCACCAATTCACTCACCTCACTTCTACCAAAATTATTATCACATTACGTTTTCCTATGGTCTTTGTGTGTTTGATTTGATAATATTTTTAGCATGTGTCCCTCACACTTCTACACTAATACTTAGACAATTTTGGATTGACTATATGGGCGGTACATTAGACATAAACCACACTTCTATCATGTTTCCTATGCCATTTAGCAATGTTTATAATGCTAATGTTTCATCTCTTACTTATTCTTAGAATAAGTCTTATTGGTATGGACACATTTTTCCACCAGTACCCTTCACTGATGAAGAGTAATCAATGAACATCTACACCCTACACCACAATGGATGTTTTTATGATCCACCTCATTATATTGCTTATCACAACTCTGTAGTGTTGCAAAGGGGTTTTGACCACGACAACAATGATCTTTTAGATAGTGTCACATGATCATAATCATCACTACACACTTGAGAGAAAATTATACTTTCTCCCCGCCTTCATAACATATGCTTACATCTTCATCACATAACAATTCCACATTCACTCGCAAGGCTCATGTTAACATAGACATTTCCCAATGATGCACTCTTGTGCTTCGGTTCACACTTGAATATTGAGGGCATCCTATACACATGAACCTCACACAATGCACAATAGAAACTATGCATGACACATCTTCACACATGTTACGTACATAAATCCTACATCCTACATCTTACATCTTATGTCTTACATACATCTACATATCTTATATCATCTATGCATATTGCATTACCTTATATACATCCTACATTTTACACATCACATAAGGACTTATCATCCCCACATCTATTATACATATTACACATTTTACACATCTTTGTTTTTGCGCTACACTCACTACCCTATGATGCACTCTAGTCCCATGGTCCATACTGGACTGTTGATCATATACATCAAAAATGGACCTCATCACACTCACATGTTCACCATTCAATCCCTTCTCATGTGAAACTTCTAGGATAGTGATATATGCCATAGATAAATCACCACTTCTTCTTGGATCATTTAGTCATATACGTCATAGGCTACATCATCACTTCTTCAAGCATCCGTTAGTGATATACACTTTGGGCTAAATCATCACTTATTCTACTCATCTTGTGATATACAATTTAGGCTGACTTATCACACATTCTCACACCTCATCTCTATGTCACATATCATCGCTACACATTCATAACATTACACTACACATAACAAATTGTCCAAACCATTTTTTTGATGTCGCACTCTCATTTACAATTCACTCTTGAATGTTGAGGAGAGATAAATAAATTAACCTCATTTCATATAATTCAATTCAATCAAGGGGTACGTAGCTCTTGTCATTCAATATGCATTCCATTCCATCCATGCACAACATATCGTATACCTTGGTTGCATTTACTCTTGCTTTACATTTATTGGTACATGTTCACTTTATTACACATACTAGATAGATATCTTGTATCTCATTATCTTAATCATATATACATGCATATTCACTTTCTTTCTAATTGTTATCATAGATTCTATAGATCCCTTACATATAAAATGGATGTTTGTGTAGTACCTAGTACCGCCCCCATAATGGCTCCCTGGAGGAACCCATTTTTGTACACTACAAGTAATATTGTTTGATTTTGTTTCACAAAACACTAATTTATCATTTTATACATGCTTTGACATACTTGTTTTTATCTTTCTAACCTTCTAACGGGTTATTCATGCAAAACATTTATTTCAAAACACTATTTTTAAACATGGTTATTTGTTACATTGTTTGTCATTATATGCCATTATTTGCGGGATTTTCCATTTGTCTTGTGTGCACACTTGTATGCTTTAGGATTCTTCATCCTTGATTATATTTTGACATCAAGAGTGATGTCCCATGTTTGCAACCCTCATTTTACAATCTACATTATCTTCTTGTGTATTCTAGTTTACAAATTGTTTAGTTAGCTTACATTTTGTCTTATACATGAATGTATGTATTTGTTTGTACAAACACTTGTTTCCCTAGCCACTTGTTTACATGTTCCTTGGTTTCTATCAAGAACATCCCTTTTCCCCCATACATGGAATGGTTTTAGCATATCCACAAGTCCTCATTTGGGCTGCATTCTCATTTAAAGAACATCACATGTACCCCAAACTAGGTGACATCATTTGGGTGAATCACTCACCCTATACAAAATATACATAAAACAATAGAATACTGGTAAAATACATTTATTAGATCATGGGGGATATGGGAAGAAAAATTATAAGTCAAAATAAGACTTGGTTTCATGACACAACGAGCTTGCCTTTTAGATTGCTTGAAACTTGGGGCATATCACACAAGGTCCTCGCTAGATTACTTGAGACCAAGGGGAATATCACATAATCTTATGATAGACTCCAAAAGCAGAATTGGTATTTCATCACACTAATAATAGAAATCCATACAAAGTGGATTTTACAAGGGCATCTAGTTCTTAGCACTCAGATATACGCCATCTATAGTGGTTTTTATACAACGGGAAGAAATTATAGTTCGAGGATGACACGAGATAAGTCTACCTATAATTTTTCCATTACATTGTGTGAGATCAACAAGAAAACATCTCACACATCGACATCATCTACATGATCCTTTCTATGTTGTCTCCTTATCACGAATCAGGTGCACATGTTCCTTTTTCACATTTTTAGTATTTTCTTTCACATACTTCTTTATATGATTTTTATACATATACATAGTATTTGACTACTTGATCATCTTCTCTTTTACATGTGCATGGATATGGGAAGGAAAACTCAAGATAATCACATACATCACATACCACCACAATCAACATGTACAACATTTACATTTACACACGCATTCTTGCCCTAGGTTCATTTTCATCATATTTTTACACTTTTACATCTTTAGTCTCCACACTCCACACTTTTTCTAGTCCCTAGGGACACCTTCCACATCAATATACATGGATATCGTGTACACATCTCTATCTACTTTTTTTTTCTACCAAGAATTTTTCTCACCAACATAAAATGGGGGCAAATGTAGACACAAAATCATGCACTTGGGTAATTATCTAGTGTCGATCACATACTACAATTGATATGGTTTCTAAGTCGAAAATTAATAATTATCCCGTGTATTTAGACACCTTTCTTTTCTTTATGCTAATGCTTTTAGTCTTCCATTATTACTTTCTCAATCTATATTTTTACTTTTTGACATTTGTTATTTTGGACACCAACAGCTAGCCAAGACGTCAGTTAGTTCGCATCTTCCGTAAGGAATGTGACCCTTTCCCCTCTAGGTGCCCTTGTCCTCTTTGTACATTGCTCAAAATTTTTGGGTTCTTTCTTTCTATTTGAGCATATTATATTTTTGGTAGTCAGCCTTTTCAGGGTTGATTATGAAATTCAAGAAGAAAGGAATCATATAATTATAATGTTATTTGATCGAAAAAAAGGGACAAAGCACTAAGCATTTACTAGTCCACCTAAGGTTACACCCATAAAAGACATCTATATATTCATTTGAATCCATGTGGCTCCATCACAATGGACAAAGGCTAGTTCATCTACATCAAACTTCATAAGAGGGGTTGTTTCACGTACACATTATTTACATTGTACATATAACTACTTTTTGCTACTTTTCAAGTCGAACATGTGTAAGAGAAACCTAGGGTATAATTCTACATACCCACACACATAAAGAGAAGTACATTAGGTCTTAAATGTAGTGCAATGATCACTAAATCCACCATTGTGCTAATCGAGGAAATTCCACGCCTAAGAAGGATTCGACCCCTCATTTTGCATCTTTCTTTTTAGGATTTGATGACTATTTTAGGGTTTTTAGTTGCTTTCTTCATTTCGAGTTTATAAATATGTTAGCAATCTTAAAGAAAGATATAATAGATAAAAGGTGGCCAATATTCTCTAGTGATACCTTAGAGGAATTTTTCCGAGCGTCAACGTAGACCAAGGTGCCCAAAACTGCACACATAAGGACCCCCATAGGTGCCCGTATCCCTTTCCTGCAGCCCACTCCAAAAATCTATCGAATCTACATTTTTCTCAAATTCTATGCAATGGTCATCCATCTCTTAAGTTGATCTCCATTCACGCAACATAGTCCAACAACCAGCTTCAAATCACCTAAGGCTCTTCTAACCCTCTTTGTAATTAGGGTTTCATATTTTTATTGCTTAGTTGCTTGAGTTAATTTATGTATTTCATTATTCAATTATTTTACAATGCAAACTTACATTAGATTAGGCTATTAATTTACATTTAAGCATTAATAAATTTTCTTAGAGATAGTGGGAAATAAAATGAATATTGTAAGGTTTCTTCATTTCAGTATAAGATTAGTGTGGATTCTAGAATGTGAAGAAAACTATTTTGAAGCTTTTGTTTTTTTTTTTTTTAATATTGTTTGTGTGTGTTTTGGAGGTAGACAAGGTTCCCGTTCATATGACAAGAATTCTACGAATGCATTTTTCAAACTCTTTCATGAACTAGATCCAAATCATGTTTAGAAGATGATTTGTTATGGATTATTTATTTGTTTTATAAATATCATGGACAAGGTAATAACAATGTTGAAAGTGTCCCAAAGTCTTCTCCTAATTATGATTCCTGAAATTGGTGTAAATTGAATCATGTAAGAGGAAATAAATGCTTAAGGAATTTATAAATTTCATAAATGAAAGAAAGTTTTAAACAAATCCATAACATGTGGAGGGTAGAAACATGATGTAGTCTTACTTGACATGTATAGGTACATCCTTTATAGTTATTATTTGATCAAGATCACTTAAGAATCATTTATCTACCGCCAAATCATTAAGTTGCATGTACTAGAAATACATATTGGATTCGATCATTGATATTTAAAATCATTTTAGGCCCCATACAACTCATATCATTTATGATAATTTAATGTAAGCCCTTCATTTCTTCTAAAAATATGGCGAATGTTGGTCCTTTCAAAGTATGAACATTTCTAAATAGGAGAGTACGACCAATATGTATTGTTTTATTAATTATGTTGAAAGTAGAAAATCCCGCAAGAGCATGGATCAATAAAGGGATTTTTCCATCTATTGAGTGAGAGTCTAATGTATTCCTGATACATTTGACTAGACATGATTTACCATTTCCAGCTATTCCTTGAATAATCATTTTTAGCGGCTCTTGATCCCCTACATGGTCGCAATGACCTACCACCATAAAATATGCAATATGTTGGTATTTATATAAAACTACTACATGGAAAGAGATCCGCCATTAGTATTCTTTATTTGGATTGAGCAACTAATGTTATTTAGAAAATGTACATATGAATCCTTTAACAATGATGGTAAATAATTTTTGCCCCAATCATGGTCTAGGTTATAGTCATGAAGACCAAGTATCTCAATATCTTAAATTCCACATCATTATGTGTAACTAAGCTAGACATTACTTCTCACTTGTGCATCTCTATAATACTTACATCTCAGTTCTTGTCAAGGTTATTTTAAACTCCATCACTATTTGTAGGTGATGTATACATATGATTAATATGCCATTTCTTGTCAAGGTTATTTTCAACTCCATCACTATCTGTAGGTGATGTATGCATATGATTAATATGCCATGCATGGTATGTACCTCTTATATATTCCCAAGAGAGAATTATTTCTTCATTTTTGTTACCTATATTAGCTGAAACATCTCGAAAGATTAGACTATTAGTGTAACAAAATTCCAAATAGTCATCGATTATTTACAACATATGGAATAAAATCTTGGTCCTAAGTGGACAATAGCTTTGTCTTAAAATTTTCATTTCTCTTTTTTACATCTTAGAGAATGTGACGATGATTTGGCAACATCCAACAATGACATAATTTATAATTGAAAACGATGAGGCATGTAAGAATATTAAAAAATTGAATTGGATGAATCATCCTCAAAGTTTACTTGGACATATCTATAGAATCTTTGACCAACACTAAGAGTAATAAATTCTCTACTACATTCCACATGTGGTAGTTCTAATAGCATATAGAAAATATCTTGTTGATTGATATCACAATTTTCTATTATGTCTCGTAAGAAATTTTTTTGTATACAAAAATTACTAGGTCTAGTGAATGGTGGTATTTATAACCCATGTAAGCATATAATGATAAATATTTTTAACTTTTTTCAGTTTTTGCAACCTAATTTGAAATTTAATTAAAAACTACTATGTGAGAAAGGAAAGGTTGAAAATCTATGTTTTCCCTCCTTAAAAAAGAATATCAAGATTGTCTACATTGGTTCTATCATTATTACATGCACGAAGATATATTTTGTCCTTCCTCATATACGTACAATTTTGATTCTATTTATAACTCCCATGGAACTTTATATCGAAATAAAATTATGGAGCCTATTTTTCATAAGCATGTATCCAAGGCACATTTTGTATGTGATTGAACAAGGTTAACAACTTCTACATAATCATGTCTATATGAAACTACAAAATTTGTGATGTTCCCTCAAACAAGGGTCATCGTTAATATATATATAAAGTTAGTTATTCCATGGATAATCTTATCTAGGATTCCATGCATTAATAAAATTATCATAATATTACTTTTATTTTTTGAAACATGTGAGGGATCATTGCAATCCATATTTTTGACATATGGAGCAACCTTGCACAAAAAAACCATGTGTTTATTAACTGATGAATGATATTCCCATTCATTCCTACAAAAATGGGTCACTATACTAATCACATTTAAGCAGCTAACATGATGAATATACACAAATTCTGAATTGAATACATTCGATTAAAATTTACTGAACATATTATATTTTAAATCCATGAAGAAAGTAAAGAAAATACCTTGACCAAATGTATTTTATACCGAAGTTGTTGATGAGGACCACATTAATTAAATTCTTGAAATGGTAGTGCATATACATTGAAAAAGATGTGAATTTGTAATAATATTTGTGTTCATCCATTGGTAATAATTTATGCCATTAATTGATGGTGAGCTAGGCTTGACTTGATGTAAGTTTGGTAGTTTGGTATCAACAACGCTTAATGTGATGAAGAATGTTGGGAAATATAGTTGTGTAATCATGTCTATCGATTCATTTTTGCATGTTCTCTATTATACCCTAGTCCCTTTAATATTTTTGCATAACACCTTACTTCACGCTGAATATTTTCATTTGCATCTGTATAAGATGGAGGTGGAGATATTCAATAGTAGTAGGTATATTGTCAATGACATTTTTCTTCACAAACAAAAATTTTGTTTCCTAGGTTTTGCCTCAATATAATCTATAACAAGAAATATTAGAATCATTGATGGATAACAAATCTATTTTCATGGTATTTATTCAAATGTAAAGCATATTCATGTATACGTAACTTTTTTATTCGAGGTTGTAATCATTCTACCTCCCATTTCAAAACAAATAAGGAATTCCATGTCAAGAAAACATTTTATATTGTATTTATTAACTAGAGATAAGCCAATTATGGGTTAATTTATTATGTCAAACACCCATGGTCCTTCATTTTCAATATTTTTCCATACTTCTTACATTTCATGATAATAATTTCCCATTATAACCAAAAATATGATGGTTGATTGAGATTTTCTTCATTTTTATTATTGGAGAATCAAGAAGAATTTGATCAACATTATCTTTGTCTTTAATGTTTGAATAAAAAATTGAAGGCTTTGACATATGTTTTTTTCTTTCAAGCAATTCTTAAATTCAACACTACATAATTCAACATCATTGTAGTATCTATCATAGGATATTTTCTATTGGAGAGCATCTAATACACGAGATCTCTTTATGAAAAAATCATAGTGGTTTGAAAATTTTCCTTTTCTTTGATGATCTAAATATCAAGGTCTTGAACAAGTCAAGGAATATATGTAGAAATTGAAGTTATGTCTTGCATACAAATTTTGTGTGTCTCATATAATTGTATTGACCACCTCCTGCATGGATAACTTACATTATTTAATCGACACGAACAATAAGCATCTCTTCAACTTATTTAAGAACTCTTTGAAAATATGGTTGTGCTCTAGTGTCCATATTACTACATGATGAAAAGCGATGACCATTACGTTCTAAGTAACATCTTGTACAAATTGGTCAATTTATTAGTTTGAATTTGATCCCAAGGTATGCCTCTTCACAAATAGTACAAACTTGCATATTTTATAGATGATGCAATATTTAACGAAATGAATTTTTAATTGACATAATATGTGCATATAATCTCACACATGATTATACATCATTTGGTAAATCACATGTGTTATGATTTATAGTGGCATTTTGCATCTCGAAAATCCTTCTAGTAAATAGATGGGTTTTATTGAGGTCTTCTCAATATATGGGAGTAATTTTTTTCATACTTATAGAACAACATCATTTCAATGATTTCATGGAGGATTGCACACTTGTTGGATTTGGATTTCCCTTTGTGTGTTTTTATAGTGCATTCAATATTATTAATGCTAGCTTTATGTTGGATAGTCAAGGAATAGACAAAACAAATATGACATGTTTGATATTTGTGGATACATGTTAGGTGTCATTGTAAAATCACTTTCTTGCACTTCAAGTTCTATCAGCAAGGAATTATTTACTAACAATAAAGTCTTAGATACATTGATCTCCTATTTATCTCTTATCTTTGTGCATGATACCTTTTATGTTATTTATATTTATCACTTTTCTTTGTTATTTAGATATTTATTTTCTTTGTCTATTTATTTTTTCATGCCTCTTTGCATAACATGCATGCCGAGTAACATTTGTTTGTTGTTGAGGTGGACATACAATAATTTTATGTGTTTCAGGTTACTCACATTATTGATCACTACATAAATGATTTTGAGGAATATTAATGTATTTTTGATGGTAAAAACATGTAATAACATCAATTGGATTAATTATATTGACCACAATATCATGGGATTCATATCTTTCAATTTTTTTGTTGTTACAAACTGAGAAATAACAACATATGGGTTTGGCATCTACATTAGTAATAAAAAAATCAATACTAATTATAGTCATAAAGAGTGTCACATAAAGTAATAAATTATTATATATTTCAAAACATACGTAAACTTATAGATTGTAATCACACTTAAAATTATGAATAATATCTTAACTATGCCAAATATAGACACAATTAAATAGATAGAAAATTTCATAGTCAAATATTCTAAATTTGTCACAAATTAGAAGGTCATAACTACATCAAAGTAACATTCAACATACAATTAAATAATTGAGAACCCTATATATATATATATATATATATATATATATATATTTATATATATATATATATAGTTGAAATTGAAGTTTAGAACATGATAGAAATATATTGTAGACACAAAATTACACACTTGAGTACATTTCTAAGTCCTAAAAGCATACTAGTATTCATATGATTACTAAGCAAGAAAACTAGTGATTGACAACTATTTTCGACCTTTTGTCTTTATTTTTGTTTTTATTTTTCCTTACACACCGTATAACCCATCTAGTATTTCACTTTCTTATCTTTAATGACATCGAACACAAGCATCTAGCTAGGACACCAATGATCATGTTCCTCCTCCCTTTGGGCACCCCCGACCTATTTTTATATTACTCGCTTATTTTGGGCCTCTTTTATATTTTTAACATATTATTTTATTATCGGTCAACCTTCTAGATGTCAATTACGAAATGAAAACAAGGGAATCATATAAATACATATCTAGGTGACCAAAATAAGGGACCAAACTCTAAGCATCTACATTCATCACCTAAGTTTTCATTCAAAGGAATATAAGAGCATAAAAGGAATCCATATAGCATCCATTCAAGGGACAAGGGAATGGATTTTATGCATACACTTCATAGGAATGGTAAGTTATATATTCCATCAACACATCTATGAACTTTGATACGTCTTTATACTTTCCCACTATCTAATGTAATTGCACAAGGGATTCTAGGAACGATTCAATCACACACTCACAAGAAATACTGTGGATTTTGAGATGTAGGGCAATGATCAATCAAAATTTCACTTAGTCATTCTATATCCCCATAATGTAACTTTCTTTTTTGATTTGATGTAGTGTTGTAGGTGTTTCATGTGAACATCTATTTTATTTGTTACAAGTACATGAAACAATCAAGGTGTGACATACAAATGATTAATCAAGACTATCAATGACATTGTGTGATAATAGAAAAATCATATTCCAACCATCTACGTAGAAACGCAGGCGCTAAGTAGAGGTCTCTATTGGCCAGAGACCTCATCCCAATCCATGAACCGTAGTCCATCTTTGTCCAACACTTCTATAATTTAACCCGAGCAATTGTGACGGTCTATTATATTTGTTCATCAGTTTTCCTAGTTCAAGACATTTTGTAATCAAGTATAAATTAGCTAAGTCTTTATCTCTTTCTCTTGTACTTAGGGTTTCATATTTTATTAGGTTATTGATTGCATCAAATTATATCTAGTAGTTATCCTTCATTATTTCTATCGGTTAGTCTACAATTAGGGTTTTACAAAAGTTCATTTGGTGAACCCACATTCGAAAACTCTTAGATCCTCACTTCTTCCTAACATCACCATTCTAGGATCCTCACACCACTGGATGTATCTATCAATGAATTTTTGCAATCTAATCCTAATAGTGTGAATAATATAAGATCCTTTTTAGTTAATAATTACATTATCCTCAAAACTTATCCTAAATATGTATATCATAAATTTAGTATAGCTTTATCATGTAATTGGGAACATATTACTTTTACATCAAATCAAATTCTTTCTCAAGCTAAGATCGATAATGATTCCCCCTTTATATTCATGTATGTATCAATAATGTTTTGGTTAAATGTTCCTTCATTGATAATAGATCGAGCTTAACATTTTTAATCTACCATTTCTTCACAAAATTGGTCTCTCTCGAACACTCATAGGTTCCTTCACCTATTCTTCACGACTTTGATAATATTTGTAAAAGGGTTTTAGGTACAATCATACTTCCCATTACTCTTGGGCCATGTACTTTACCCACCCCATTCCATGTAATTCCTACTAATATTAATTATTATATTTTTCTTAGATAACCTTTGATCCATGCAATACATGTGGTCCCTTCACACATCACACATATATATTAAATTATTATACCATGGTATTTTCTATGAATCCTTTGTAGATCCCTCTCCATTTTCTATTTCAAAATTATTGATAAATCACCTAAATACCCTCCTTTGGCCACCTCTCCTAACTTAAAAATATATATTTACATGGGTATCGGTATATACTTCCTTTTCGTTCCACTCATACCAAATTAGAAAATATAAAAAAGGGTAAAAGAGATTCTTTCGATTCCCACAAAATCCACAAAATTTAGCATCATATATCTCCCTCATATTTGTCCTTTTATTCCTTCCACATATCCTCATGAGGTTTGCACTATTTTACATACTAACCATAAAAACAAAAATCTACATCTGCTCTCAATGTTACTGACTTACTTTGGAAAATCCACTCCTCCTAACACCAATAAAGATACCCCGACACAATGTCACATCCACCACCATGGAATGGTTTCTTTTTCATCCATGGATAGGTCTCCATCACTCGACACACTTGGGCATCATAGCCAATTTTCCCCCACCATTATTGGTTGTCTCTATGATATACTTCTAACTTCTTTATTACATTGTATGCTTTTTGCTTCACACACTAAATCTTTTAAAATTCTTTCACCATTGCTACACACCTTTCATCAACATTACCCTATGACACACTCTAGTTCCATGGTTCATACTCTAATTCTGAGGGTATAAATCTGAAATGAACCTCAACTCATTCACTTTTCACGCTCTATTCTTCATGACCTATATTTATAGCACACATTCTACAACCATTTCCAAATGATAGACTCTTGCTTTATGGTTCATTCTTGATAGTTGAGGGTGTTAGTGCTTAAATTAGTCTCACCCCATTTTCCATTAATATCCCTCAGTTTCCGACCTCTATCACATTTTTTATCTCCCCATGTTGGTGCTTGAATCCTCTGTCCCCCATTTATTTGCAATGGTCAATTCTTCGTTGGAAAAGGATCTCTTAAATGCCCAAAATTTGTTTTTATTCCTTTGAGCATATGAAGTAGTCATTCTTGGGTCATAGGCTCACGCCTATTCCTTCCTTCCATTTTCCACAGTTGTTTGTTGTTGTCCCCGCCATTTTTACACCAGGGCACCTAAGGAAATGTGATTGATCGTAGCTCATAGGATCATGCTTAAACCTTACAACATTTCAAAATCCTCTATCCTTGAAGAAAATTTCATCTCCAGGCTCAAAAAGTGGTTTCCCTGCATTTTTATGGCTTGACGGGTGTGTTTCTCCTGTCAATTTTAAAAAAATATCTATTTGTGGAAACATAGCTCTTTTTGGTTGGATGCGGCTTCAGTGGGGCACTCTAAAAACTTTATGGCTTGCTTCAACCCAAAACATGTCCACGTGGAGGAACGATGCTCATTTGAAAATTTACCTTTTGGTTTGGCCTTGGAGTTACGCCGAGAGGACACATGGAGGACTCCACTAGTTTTCCAAGATTTAGAAAAAAATTATGTAGCTGATACAATTTTGGTGGGCCGTGGACACGTGGTGGGATGGTGCTCATTTAAAAACTACCTCAGGGTCCCACCTTAACAAATGTGATAAAGGGATAGGTGGAGGCTTCCTGCCGGCTCTGGGACTTAAACTTTTAAAGAAATTTTCTAAGGCTTGGGACATGTGGTGAGCCCGCGCTCATTCAGAGTCTTCACTCTTGGGGACCATCTTGAAGTTGCACCATAAATACACATGGAGGTTTCTTCCAAGCCTTCTTTAGGATTTTTAAGGAGCTTCCTAAAAGGCCTGAGACATTTGGAGGGACCACGTATGTTCGGGATCAAGCCCCTAGGTTTTATTTTGAAGGAGCACCAAAAGGAACACTTAGAGGCTTTTT
Source organism: Taxus wallichiana var. yunnanensis (assembly GCA_018340775.1). NCBI lineage: Eukaryota > Viridiplantae > Streptophyta > Pinopsida > Cupressales > Taxaceae > Taxus > Taxus wallichiana. The sequence goes on from CM031236.1 coordinate 123,479,284, forward strand.
CTCACTCTACCCTTCACTTAGACTTTTCAACAACCAAAGGAGACTACCTCGGACCCTAGACACATGGCACCTTCTGCTAAACTTTCAAATTTCTAAATACTCTGCACCGAGACACGTGTTGAGCCGCACTTATTTGGGGTATCTACTTTTGGGGACGATCTCAAGATGCACGATCAAGACATGTGGCGCTTAAAAATTCAAAAGGCAGGAGGTGGGCTTTGGGGAAATTTGGAAAATTTTCTTTTTGTGAAGAAAAGGGTAAAAGTAAAAAGGAAATGCGGTTCTTGCATGACCCACATTGGGACACGTATAAAGCCCATTATCAAGGCGGAGGGTAGAGCAAAATGAGAAATTTTACATTTTTCCCAAAATTTGAAACAAGTACAAAAAAATCCTAGGGCTATTTTGATTTAGCTCTCCCACGTGGGTGGTCCAATTTCAAAAGGAAATGGATGGCATCTATGCATCTATATCTAAATTTTCTACTAGTTTTCTCGAAATCTCCTAGGGATGTGAACTTTTATGGTTTTTTATCATTTCTTGATGTGTCTTGCATGCCAAATGAATAGGAAAATTAATTTGATAGCCTAGTTTGGGGGAAGATATGTAGACGTCTTTCACCATTCAAAAGTGATCTAATCTGTCGAATTCAATCTAATTTTCCTTGGCACACAAGAAACCAGTTGATATCTTGGTTTGGTGGGGAAAATCTGAAAACGTATTTTACCATTAAGATGTGATATGACTATTGGACTTGATTTGAGTTTCCAACTTTTCCTTCCTTTGCACGCAAAAAACGATTCGACAGACTAGAGCAGAAAGTAGTTGGCGCGTGAAGTGAAGAATGATTTTCCAAACCAAAGGATTGAAAGTTGGAAATATTTAAAGAGATTTTCCCTCTGATGCACCTAAATTTTTTATAGATCTGATTCTGGGGGTCACGATCAAATCGCAACAAGTAATGGTGCTTTGAATGTTTTTATTTTTGGGGGAAAACTCTGTTGAAAAAGTGTTATAAATTGCATGAACTTGTCATGCAAATGGTTGGAGTGTTAGAGGTCAGGATTTCATTTCTAAAAGAAAATTTTGATAGAGCCCATCTTTCGAGAAACCTATTTATCTCTTTTGTGTTAAATTTGATCATGTCAAGGTGGTTGCAAGTGTACAACCATTGACAAGCTCTGATATTGTTCTAGAAACTCTCCCCTGCTGATGAATTTAATCAAATTTGAGTTAATCTATGTTGATTTTAGGCAAAAATTATGTTTGCTTCATTTCTGAATGTTTGCAAATAGTTTTTCTTGTTCCCATTGCAATCTTACATTGAAATCTTCATGAATCACACAAGATCTTATCCCCATGATAGTTTGGTAGCATTTGTAATTTCATTTATCAGAAGAGCTTTCATTAGATAGTAAAATAAACAAATTTAAAATCACTGTACTCCTAGCATAATTATAAGATTTTTTGTTAGCCTTTGAGGGTATCTTAGGCATGATGAAACAAAGGTTGATAATGTTTAGTTAAGCTTTTCAATTTGATCCTTCATTTTGGATTCTTAAAGTTTGTGTGAAAACATGCTGATCTGGGCCTCCATTGAAGCACACCTTCTAGTTAAAGGAACATTCTAGTTGTTCTAAAGCATTCTGTTGATTAAGCCTTCCATTTTTGTAAAATCTCTCAAAGATCTAGTGAATCAAGTTCATTCTACCTCACCTCCCACACAAAATTCATTTAAAAACAACCAATCTTACCCATACTACCCATGTTTGTCCTGTGTGTGTACAAATGCATCATTTCTTTCACCAAAACATACAAAAGCAATAAATTTTTCATTGTCTTTAGTGTCTTGAACCTTACTTAGAAAATGTCTCCATTATCTAGGGTGACAACTCAATGAGAGTTAGGTTTTGTTGTATTGAGCATATTTTCTTCAAGGTCTTCTTAATAACTTTACAAGGAGGACATCTCCATCTCCTTCACAAACAACAAAGCTACAAAAGGGTCCTCTCACCCTGTTTGAAAGGCACAACCATAAAGTAGTGAGGATAAATCAAATCCTCTCAAGGGTGCTACCCATTTCTCCACATTTGAGTGACAAAGAGAAAGCTACATTTGTTTCTTGGCTACAAAATGACACAAAACATGATCTGCTTGCCTCTAAGATTCCTGTCAAATCTGTGATGCTACTCAGTTTCTAAGGGAGAATAAATTTGGGTACCAACACTGAAGTGGTGCCATTTCTAGGGACATTGGGATTGCAGTACATATTTAGATCTTGGTAAACATTTCTTATATGCTCTAAGTGCTAGTACATTATTTCAACATCATCCGTCGTTGTTCAGTTTCTAAAAATGTTACGAGTTATAAGTGTTGTGTGCAAATATTTCAAGTTCTTCCAGTTGTTGCACTAAGTTTCATTGAAAATTTGGGTAAAGGAAGGTCAAATCATTCCATTTCTAGTTTCTAGTGTTGACAGACATTTGACAGATCATATTCTTTAGTGCATTTACACAACTAAGGTGGAAATCCTTAGTGAGACTCCATGTTGATCTGATTTTTGATAGATACCAGTGTCTTAACGTCTGTCAAGTGATATTTTTACAAATATTTACAAATCTGGAAGGAAGAAGGTCTTTCTTCGCTAAGGATCCTACTAGGGCATTATTTCCAGAGCTAGGAAAAACAACATGGCTCATCCCCCACCTAGATCTCCATTTATTGTAAATGCATTTTTCCTACAAATTTTAGAGGGACAGATGGTTATCTAAATGCAGTTCCCAAGATGTAAGAAATAGACCACCAAAGTTCCAAGGAAATAATGCTATAACTGGTGATCAACACTTAAAGCTTTTTATCAACATGATGGAAGACTTTGAGATTGAATTTGAGGATGAATATATCAAATTGTTTATTCATACTTTGGAATAAGATGTAAGGGACTGGTATAAGTCTTTACCAAAAAACTCCATTGATTCTTGGATAGAAATGAATAATGCATTTAGATTGCAGTATGGTGACAAAATGGACCCTAGGTTCCTTTTGTCTGATTTTGAAAATATCAAGAAAAATCCTAATGAATCAGTGCATGACTTCAACACTAGATTTAACAAGACCTTGAGGAGATTGCCTGTTAATTTGAGGCCATGTGATGAATCATGTTTGATAAAGTATTCAGATGCATTTGACAAGAAAGTTGCTTAATACTTGAGGGAAAAAAACCCTTCCAATTTGAGGCAATCCTTCACCATGGCTTTGCAAACTAAGAACAACATCAAGAAATTAGAAAACCTCCTAAGAGGGAGGGTGTCAAACTGGTTAACCATGAAAAACCTCAAGCAAGTAAGGTTGTTGATTTGGAGGAAGTTGTGAAAACTTTGGTAGGGGTTGTCAAAGAAATCTCATACAAATTACCCCGGGAAGAGAAAGGAATTGGGAAAAGTTCACAGGGTCAGCACAAGCAATAAGGCCAAGACAAATTTACGAATCATCATAGAAATGAGAAGAGATCTAAAGATAGAGGAAAGGACCTATTGGATTTGGAAATAAATAGCCCTAAGCCGGGAAAATAAAATGGTGCCTCGATCCTTTTGCTACCAAATTTCTTGTGGTTGAAGAAATAGATGTAATTGATTGGTGTGATAGATGTTTCATGCCCCATGCTCCATGTGAAGTAGATCAGAAAGTATAAGAGGAAGTTGATGATTATTATATCGATGATGATGTTCGCATGATGGGTTACTCCACAAGCTCACAACAAGGAGCAACATCAATTGAGTTTCTAAGTGCTAGAACTACTATTGATTTTTGGGATTGCATCCACCGGTACCTCTTCTTCCTCCCTCTCATACTTTAGAAGTAGATACTGTACAATATTTTGAATTTCCCAATAATGAATTTGAATATTTAAGAGCTTTAATGATAAAGAAGTATGATGGAGGAATCCCATCTGAGGAGGATAGGTAGTTATTGATGAATGTTGTTGTTTCTCAAGAAAAGGATTATAATACTAGGAGTAGAGTTGTCAAAGGAGTAGGGCCTCAAGCCAAACCTAAAACTCCATTACTTACTAGTATTCCTAAAGAGGTTCCTAAGAAAGATACACCTTCCAAAGGTCTTTTTGTCCCAAACAAGACTCATACTTCTCCTCATCCCAAAGTGTCAAAAATCTCATGCCATCTGATGAGATTTTCATTCTCCCTCCCAATACTGCCTTGCCAAAATGTGTTCTATATGACATTGCCCAATTTTTGAGTCAATTCAAATTTAGTGTTCCAATTGTTGAGTTGCTTAGGATTCCTGAGCACAAGAAGACGACATTTTAATATTTGGGGTTGAAAGAAGAGAAGAATACTCCAGGAAAAAATGTAAACATTGTGGAGACTCCTCTAATCATTGAAGAGCTTGAAACACCACCATCATTGGAAGAACTAGGTTAACAACCTGAGGTTTATTTGGGAACATCCTTGGTAGAGTCTCAAATAAATGTATATCCATTCTTCACTACTCTTATCATTAAGAACATATTGCTACACAACTCTATGTTTGATTGAGGATCATCATGCAATGTCATGCCTCTTGAGGTCAGGAATGAACTATATATCAAATTAACAACATATGGGAAGTGCACTGCCATGGATTCTAGAGAGGTGCTAGTGGTGGGATGTCTAAAAGGTATGGTGGTGCAACTTGCAACCTACCGGGTAGGAACTTGAAGCTTGATGTTGTTATTGTTGATTGCCCAACCAAGTGGGGTATGTTGCTATCTAGAAAATGGATTGCAAGTGTTGGTGGGAGTGTTCAAATGGATATGTCCTATGCCACCATCCTAGTTTAAGGAAGCCTTGTAAAATTGTATGGAGAAAAGAAAAATTTTCACCTCATTGAAGATCCCAACAATGCATCTTATGAAGTGTTGTACACAGTGTTGATGTTGACAAATTTTTTGGATTTTCTTGATGGGAAAGAGAACAAATTAGATCAATGCAAGAGTCTTGAACAAGTAGGCTCTCCATGGACTTTGTTGTTTGATGGAGCTTGCTCCAAATTTGGAAATGGTGCTGGTGTAGTTCTTATTTCTCCAAGCTTGGAAGAGTTTTTTTTTCTTTCAAACTTAACTTTGAGTGTACTAACAACATTGCTGAGTATGAAGAATTGTTGTTAGGTTTGAGAATTTCTTGGAAATACTATGTTAAAGACATCATTGTTAAGGGAGATTCAGAACTAATTGTCAAAAAAATCAGAAAGTTGTATGCCACTAAAAATCAGAGGATGAAACAGTACAAGCATGTAGTCTGGGACTTGATTGAGATGTTTGATTCATTTAACATTGTGCATCATGATAGGAATTTCAATGTTATGGCAGAAAATCTTGCAGTATTGGGGTCTTGGTTTGATAGTTGTGCAATGTCCCCATACTATGAATATGGTGTTGAGGTATTAACAAGGCCATCTATCCCTGACAACATTAAACATTGGAAATTTTTTGATGATGATGCTCAGGTCAAAATATTTCTATAGAACAAAGGGGAGTTTGTTGATCAATGTATTGATTGGGAGCCAATGGTGTGTGCATCGAGGGTAAAGAAACTTTGTTTTGCAAAGACATCATCCAACTGAAAACTAATACCATTCCTAGAGGACTGGTTGCTCTTGAATCAAACTTTGATAATGTTGATTGCATTATTAATAGACATATAATAGCCTCAAGGGATGTTGAGGAGCATGAACTTGGTACAAAGGAGAAACCAAGGAAGATTTGGTTAGGAAGTAATTTGAACAAGGAGGAAAAGTAGTCCTATGTCCAATTGTTGAAAAAATATCAAGACTTCTTGGCTTGGTCTTATTCTGAGTTAAAGGCATACAGAGAGGATCTGTTTCAACATGAAATTCCTTTGGAATCTAATGCAAATCCATTCAGGTAGAAACAAAGGCCGATCAATCCACTCCTATCTCTTAAAATGCAAGAAGAACTGAAGAAACTGAGGGATGGAGGGATTATTCAGCCCACAAGGTATTCTTCTTGGGTTGCAAACTTAGTGCCAATTAGAAAAAATGGTGATATCAGGTTGTGCATGGATTTTAGAAATCTGAATAGAGCATCAATGAAGGATAATTATCCTTTACCAAACATGGAAAACATGCTACAATTAGTGACTAGTTCTGAGCTGCTTTCTACCTTGGATGGTTTCTCTAGCTATAATCAAGTTGTTGTAAAGGAATCAAAGAGAATCAAGACAACCTTTACCACTCCTTGGGGAACTTATGTTTATGTTAGAATGCCCTTTGGTTTGATGAATGTTGGAGAAAATTTTCAAAGAGCAATGGATGTTGCTTTTTCTAGTTACATTAATGATTTTATTTTATTTACCAAGATGATGTGATTGTGTTTTCTAAAAGAGAAGTGACCACTTGCAACACTTGGAAAAAATGTTGATAAGATGCAGAGAGTATGAAATTTCACTCAATCCTAAGAAGTTCCATTTTGGAGTGCAAAAGGCCAAGTTTCTTGGTCACATTATGTCAAAGGATGGTGTCATGATTGATCTTGAGAGGGTAGAGGCCATCAACAAGGTCCCAATTCCAAGAACCAAGAAGGGAATTCAGTCCTTCTTTGGGAAAATAAACTTTATCAGAAGATTCATATCAAACTTTGCTTGAGTTGACCATTCCAATTACTTGCATGCTAAAGAAGGACCAAGTTATCAAATGGGAAGAGGTTTCCATTCAAGATTTCAATGGGATCAAAGAGGCATTAAAGCATGCCCCTATTTTAGCAGCTCCAGATTATAAGAAGCCTTTCCAAATGTTTTCTTTTGCTTCAGAGAACACTGTTGCATCTATCTTGTTGCATAAGGATGATGAAGGGGCTGAGAGGCCAATTTCCTTTTTCAGTAAGGCATTGCAGGGGGTTGAGTTGAAATACACCATTATGGAGAAACAAGCATTTTCCTTGGTAAAAGCAAACAAAGGTTTTTAGACCTTACATTTTGAGCTCTAAAGTTTTTGCTTATGTTCCCCACACCATGGTGAAAGATGTCTTATCAGAGATGGAGGTCTCAAGAAAAAGATGCAGGTGGGTGAACAAGTTGTAGGAATATGATATGGATATCCAAACCACGAAGTTGGTAAGAGGTTTGGGCTTAGCTAAGCTTATGGTTGAGAGAAACTTGCAAACTATTGAGGTGAATGAAGTAGAAGAAGGAAGGGTGGATGCCCTTGAAAATTTGATGAATTCTGAATGGTACAAAGATATAATTTTTTATCTCAGACATCTATACTACCCTGATCATTTAAGTAAAAATAGAAAAGATCTCTTAAGTTGGCCTCCCAAAAAATATGTCATTACTGATTTTGGGTTAGCTTGGAAGAACCCTGAGGGAGTCCTCTTAAGGTGCATTACTGAAGATGAATCCCCCAAGATAATTGCTGATCTCCATGGAGGAGTTTTGTGGGGGAATTTTTCTGGAAGAGTCACAACACACAAGATCTTGAGGGTTAGTTATTGGTGGCCAAATCTTTTCAAGGATACAACTTTGTTGGTTAGAAGATGTGAGAGTTGCTAGCATTTTTCTGGAAGACTGAAAGCTTCAGGCTCCCTTCCTTTGCATCCTGTATCAATTGAATCCCCATTCAAGCAATGGGGAATGGATTTCATTGGTGAGATTTCAAACCCTTCAAGTGCTGGCCATAAGTGGATTCTTGTAGCCACTAATTACTTCACTAAGTGGGTGGAGGCAATCCCCACCAAGAGAGAAACACACCAAATTGTCATGGACTTCATGTTGAACCATATCATCTGTAGGTTTGGAGTGCCAGTTAAAATTGTTGCTTGATAATGCCATGAGCTTCAGAGCTAAACCTTTGATGGAAATGTGTAAAGAATATGGGATCAATTTGACATATGCCTCTAACTATAACCCCCAAGGCAATGGAAAGTAGAGTCCAACAACAAAAATCTATTAAAGATCATTAGGAGAACCTTGGAGCTAAACAAAAGGAAATGGGGTGAGCAAGTTGAAGTTTTCTATTTGGGCTGATAGAATTACTGTTAAAAGAGCTACTGGAAAAATTCCATTTGAATTGGTGTATGGGACTCAAGCTTTTCTACCCCTACATATGCAATTATCCTCATATCAGTTCATTCAACAACTAGAAGATCAAGAAGTTAGTCCATATGATGCTCGCATTAACCAGATTGTTGAACTTGATGAAGAAAGGAGGGCATCTCACCAAAGGCATGTGAAGTTTAGAGAAAAGTTGAAGAAGATATTTGACAAAAAGGTAACACCTAGAGCTTTTAGCATTGATATCTTGTGTTGTTATGGAATAGAAGGCATGATGAAAAAGGCAAGCATGGTAAATTTGATGCATTATGGATGGGCCCTTACTCCATTGACATTCGGATTGGTGAACATACCTTCTTCTTGAAAGACTTGGATGGGGAATTTCTCAAATTACCTATTAATGGTAGGCATATAAAATTTCCTTGATTGATTCCCAAGAATCAAGGTGAACATCATTTGTATAGTGTATAGTTCATTGGTTGCTTTTTTTTTTTTTTGTGTTTTTGCTCATTCTGGTCCTTGGTGACTTGGTTTTGTTGGTTTCTTAGTTATTTTTAGGAGGTGGTTATGGTTTCCTACTCTGAAAGCTGACTCCTTTGCCCAATGGATATTTTTGGCACTTGGTCTATTATTTGGTTCTTGTGGCACTCAAAGGGAGTGCCCATCCCCGAGTCAGAGCCATGTTGGTGCTCAAATTAGTCTCGCCCCATTTTCCATTAAAATCCCTTTTGAGCCTCTGTCATTTTTTATCTCCCCGTGTTGGTGCTTGAAGCCTCTGTCCCCCATTCAGTTTGCCATGGTTAGTTCCTTCCTTGGCCAAGGATCTCTTAAATGGCAAAAATTGTTTTTATTCCTCTGACCATGTGAAGGAGTCTGTTACTTGGTCATAAAACTTGGGCATGTTCCTTCCTTCCATTTTCCATAGTCGTGTGTTGTTGTCCCTGCCATTTTTTCCCTAGGTAACTTGAGGAAATGTGATTGAATGTAGCTCGAGAGGATCATGTTTGAACCTTACAACATTTCCAAATTCTCTGTCCTTGAAGAAAATTTCATCTCTTGGGCTCAAACAGTGGTTTCCCTACATTTTTATGGCTTGACGGGTGTGTTTCTCCCATCAATTTTAAAAATATACATGTTTGGAAACATGGCTCTTTTTGGTTGGATGTGGCTTGGTGGGCACTCTAAAAACTCTATGGCTTGCTTTGACCCAAAACTTGTGCACGTGGAGGAACGACGCTCACTTGAAAATTCACCTTTTGGTTTGGCCTCGAGTTGCGTCGGAGGACACGTGGAGGATTATGTTGCTTTTCCCAAACATAGACAAATTTTTATGCAGCTGGTACAATTTTTTAGGGCCGTGGACACATGGTGGGATGGCGCTCATTTGAAAATATACCTCAGGGTCCCACCTTAACAAATGTGATAGAGGGATAGGTGGAGGCTTCCGCCAAGCTCTGCTCTGGGACTTAATCTTTAAAACAAAATTCTAAGGCCTTGGGACATGTGGTGAGTCCGTGCTCATTTAGAGTCTTCACTCTTTGGGACCTTCTTGAAGTTATGCCATAAATACACGTCGAGGTTTTCACCGGGCCTTCCTTACTTAAGCTTTTCAAGCAACTTCCTAAAAGGCCTAGACACATGGAGGGACTATGCATGTTTGGGGATCGACCCCTGGGTTTTATTTTGAAGGAGTGCTAGAAGGACACTTGGAGGCTTTCGCTCACTCTCCCCTTCACTTGAACTTTTCAACAGCCAAAGGATACTACCTCGGACCCTAGACACATGGCACCTTCCACTGAAATTTCAAATTTTAAAGACTCTTCGAATCGAGACACATGTTGAGACCACACTTGTTTGGGGTCTCTAATTTTGGGGACCATCTCAAGATGCGCCATTAAGACACATGGCAGTTTGAAAATTCAAAGGCATGGGAGGCAAGCTTCTGGGGAAATTTGAAAAAAATCTTTTTGTGAAGAAAAGGGTTAAAGTATAAAAAGGAAGCATGGTTCCACTGGGACCCACATTGGGACATGTGTCAAGCCCATTTTCAAGGTGGAGGGGTAGAGAAAATTAGAAATTTTACATTTTTTTTCCAAAAAGTTGAAAAAAGTTAAAAAGACCCCCAGGCCCATTTTTACTCAGATCTCCCACGTGGATGGTCCAATTTCAAAAGGGAAATCGATGACAACTGTGCATCTATATCTGATTTTTCCACCATTTTTCTCCAAAGCTCCTGGGATGTAAATTTTTATGGTTTTTTATCATTTCTTGGCATCTCATACATGCCAAATGAAGAGGAAAATTAATTTTATATCCTGGTTTGGTGGGGAATATCTAAAAACATCTTTTACCATTAAAATGTGATCTAACTGTCGGATTCAATCTGATTTTCCTTGGCACGCAAGAAAAATTTGATATCTTGGTTTGGTGGGAAAATATGAAAACATCTTTTACCATTAAGATGTGATATGACTATTGGACTTGATCTGAGTTTCCAATTTTTCCTTCCTTGGCACGCAAAAACTAGATTCAACAAACTAGAGGAGAAAGTAGTTGGCACGTGAAGTGAAGAATGATTTTCCAAATGAAAGGATTGAATGCTGGAAATATTTGAAGAGATTTTCCTCTGATGTGCCTGACAACTTTTTTATAGATCTGATTCTAGGGGTCATGATCAAAATCACAACAAGCAATGGTGCTTTGAATGTTTTTGTTTTTGGGGGAAAACTCTATTGTAGAAAAAGTGTTATAAATTGCATGAACTTGTCGTGGAAATGGTTGGAGTGTTAGAGGTAAGGATTTAATTTCTAAAAGAAAAGTTTGATAGAGCCCATCTTTCTGAGAAACTTGTTTATCTCTTTTGTGTTAAATTTGATCATGTCAAGGTGGTTGTAAGTGTATAACCATTGACAAGATCTGAGATTGTTCTAGAAACTCTCCCCTGCTGATGAATTTAATCAAATTTGAGTTAATCTGTACTAATTTTGGGAAAAATTGTGTCTTCTTTTATTTTGAATGTCTTCAAACATAGTATTTCTTGTTCCCATTGCAATCTTACATTGAAATCTTTGTGAATCACACAAGATCTTATCCTTGTGATAGTTTGGTGGCATTTGCAATTTCATTTATCAGAAGAGATTTCATTTGATAGTGAAATAAACAAATTTAAAATCACTTTACTCCTAACATGATTATAATATTTTTGTTAGCCTTTTAGGGTATCTTAGGCATGATGAAACAAAGGTTGATAATGTTTAGTTAAGATTTTCAATTTGAGCCTTCATTTTGGATTCTTAAAGTTTGTGTGAAAACGTGCTTGATATGGGCCTCCATTAAAGCACACCTTCTGGTTAAAGGAACATTTAGCTGTTCTAAAGCATTCTATTGATTAAGCCTTCCATTTTTGTAAAATATCTCAAATATCTGGTGAATCAAGTTCATTCTGCCTCACCTCCCACCAAAATTCATTTAAAAACAACCAATCTTACCCATACTACCCATGTTTGTCCTATGTGTATACAAATGCATAATTTCTATTACCAAAACATACAGAAGCAATCAGGTTTTCATTGTCTTTAGTGGCTTGAACCTTGCTTAGAAAATATCTCCATTATCTAGAGTGACAACTCATGAGAGTTAGGTTTTGTTGTATTGATCATATTTTCTTCAAGGTCTTCTTAATAACTTTACAAGGAAGGACATCTCCATCTCCTCCACAAACAACAAGCTACAAAAGGGTCCTCTCACCCTGGTTGAAAGGCACAACCATAAAGTAGTGAGGATAGATCAAATCCTCTTAAGGGTGCTATCCATTTCTCCACATCTGAGTGACAAAGAGCAAGCTACATTTCTTCCCCGGCTATAAAACAACACACAACATGATTTGTTTGCCTCTAAGATTCCTATAAAATCTGTGATACTTATTATTTTCTGAGGAGAATCAATATGGGTACCAATAGAGGGGTATTTTATAAATAAACCTCATCACATATATTAGGGCAAATTTTTCTCCTATTGCATTCATATTTCATACCATTCCATCTCACTTATACATATTGCATCTTCCATATCTTGGTTGCATATATTGTTGCTTACTTATACTCATATGAACAATGTATTTTCCATGCTAAATTTATACTTAGTACATCAATATATTTATATATACACATGGGCGTTCACTTGGTATTTAGTTAAATTCAAAATTTCAATAGATCTTTACATGTGGTAATGATGCTTGAACTGAACCTCTTACTAGTCCCATCGAGGCTCATAGGTGCATGTAAATTTTCTACTCTTACACATCACATGTGTTATTGTTCCATTTTATACTACTTCCTACTCTTTCTAGCATATCACTTTTCATTGCTACATACACGCTTGACATACTTTACATCTTTCTAATATGATGTCAGCATCTTCATGTGTAACATTTACTTTTTAGGACTATATACTAACATGTTTGTCTACTTTACCTTGCTTGTTATTATTTTCCATTACATGCTAAAATTTATGTCCATATGTTGTTTTTCTTGTACATGCATTGTAATAATTTTACCATTTTGTCCCTAATTCTCTTGCATGACGTTGTGAGTGATGTCCCAAGTCCGAAACTCTCTTTGATGGTATTACCATCTCTCTTTGGTTTTATGAACACATATTTTTATCCACTTTGTTAGCATGTTCCTTGGTTTCTAACTTGTACATTCCCTACCCCTTTAGTTATCCACTTGATATAAGTTTCAAGTCCTATCCATTGGACTCCATGCTCCTTTCAGTGTCACATTCCCCCAAACAAGGGGACATACAATCGGTGAAAGGTTAAACTCACACAATAGCTAAGAGCTATAAAATAAATTTGTATAGTATAGGAACAACACACTCTCTATAGTTATAGAAATGACCCAAAATTTGACTTGGGTCAGTTGTTAAGAATAGACCCTAGCACTAAAATTCAAACACTAGCATCAAGAAATTCCTAAACTCTCCAAGATGCCTATTTCCTATAGAAAAATACATATACTTTCCCATAGAAAAATAGCTTACAACATTTTCCCAAAAGATATGCACAATCCTCCAAATTTGAAAAGATGCATTATATCTCTATTTTAACTTGGAAGAAATACAAATATAATATGGTACAACTCAAACCAATACAAGATCACACCATCTCAAGTGGTCTATAATTAGGAAGAAGTCATGGATGGAGTGTAACACTAGACCTCTCTCCCCAACACTCTTCTTATGTGCCATGAGATGGCGAAGAAAACTTGCACTTGGCATGATATTTTGCAAAACAATTCATTCTTAGGTGATATTTCCCAAAAATCTCTCTCTTGCATGATATATCCCAAAAAAATCACTCTACTAAACATTTTCAGGATATATTTCTTTCCTTTTACACTCATGTTCATCAGGTGTACACTTTTGTCTAACTAATTTTTCACATTTACATAATGTTACAAACTTTTATATAGTTTTCATAATACATAGTTTTGATTACTCTTTCTCTCTTCTTTTGTAGGTCCTTCCTTAATAATAAAAAAATAAGTCCCACATCAAAAAAAATAATAGGTAAAACATAGTACAACACAATAAGGTTCACCCCTAGGGCCACTTCCTCTTTCTTAGCTTCCATGTGACCTTTTTATCACTTCATGCATTCAAATGTCTCTTCTTCATGCTATAAGCATCACACTCTAGAGGAAAAAGAGGTATGTATCTTCTACGTACTTTATGTTATCAATATTCACTCAAAAACATAAAGTGGGGGAAAATGTAGAAAAAAAATCATGAGTTCAAGTACTGTTATCCAATTTTTCCCCTCAGGAAAAATTGGACAAAAATAACCTCACACAGAGTAAATAGGAGGATCAAGTCAGCCATGGGAGCTCACATTTTGGGCTCGACCTGAGTAAGTTGAAGTGGGTCGAGCAGATTTTAAGGGATCTTGGGAGTTCGAGATAGTTTAGGGAATGAAGGAGATCCAAAGTCTGAAATTCGGACATTGAACGTGAGTTCAATTCGGAGGTAGGATGAGGTGAAATTTGGGAACTTGATAGAAAGAAGAACGAAAAGAGTAGAAGAAATTTGGAAACCCAAAATATGAATTTTAGAGTTTAGGATTTTTGAGATTTAGAGGTTTCAAGTGACCTCCGAAGTACAAGACCCAAAATCCAATAAACTTGAACTCCCAAAAGCCCAAAATCTATACTTTTGAAACCATGAAACCTCAACCACCGAAATCCTAAAGACACAAAGGTCAAAAACCTAAAGTATTAATTTTGGACTTCGTGGTTTTGGCATTTCACAACATTTTGGCTCAAGCAATGAACAATGTCACATAATATGATATGAGATTCTCGAACTCAAAATTCTGAAATTCAAAATGTGGAGTTTGGCATTTCGAACTCTCGTCACCTCACCAAATGAATAGTGATAAGTGACCTCCTAAGTATAGATACCTGAGGTTTTGAATCCTAAAAGTTTGAAATTTCAAATTTTAGAGGGTCTGGTCCATGGTTGGAATCCAAAAATAATATCAACCAACTGCATTTATTGCGATATGGAAACCTCATCATTAGATGGCTATAACTTTTGATTGGCGCTTGGATATGCACAAAATTAGACTTTTGGATTTCTTAATTTTAGTGAGGTTAAATATTTCAAAATTGGGAAATACAGTCCACCATTTTATAGGAATGTTTATATATTTCTAACCTACCAAAATGATGAGATATGGGCTTCCTTTCTTCCACAACAAGAAAGGTACAATGAAGTATGAGCTTGGTAGACTTGTCCATCACTCCCGTAAGGAAAATGATGGATTTTGCAGGCGAATAGGGTACATTTTCATATTTTCTTCCCTATCTCTCCCCTAATTTTCTTCCTCTATAAAATTTAATGGGTTTACATGTGCAAAGTGTTGGTCATTTTCTCTCCCATGCACCACATTCTTCTTAGGGATTCAAGCCTTCCTCTCAAGATATGTATTGGCTTCATGGATCTTTCTAGAAATGTATTTTATACAACATGCATTATATATATATATATATATATATATATATTGATATGGAACAATAAAATTTTTTCGTGTTGATCTCTTTAACCTCTCATGGTTTATTATCTTAATCTTACCTTTAATTGTGCTTTCTTTATTTTTTCATTTCCTTAGTTAGTACATGATTTTGGTGTGTTGTGCTCATTTGGGAATGGCTTATTGGATGTAATTTAGTTTGTGGTGCAGGTCCACCCTTTCTAGGTTTATCTATTTATCTTTTTGTAGGCTGGGGGAAGTGATCAACTCTCCTTTCTTGGTGTATCACTACTCATAGTGTAGGTTTATTTGATGCAATCCTTCTTTCCCTTTCCATTTAGAATTATAATATTAGGGTTAGTTAGTAGTTTTCCTACATTGCGAGTAGTTAGTGGTGGGTAGGTTAGGAGCAAGAACCATCCTTATCCATAGAGATATCTCATTTCACAATGTCCCACACTCAGGATAGCTCCATGTTATGCAATCACACCGAATGCCCCATCTCAAACATGGACCATTCGGGGGGTGTTGTGATTTCGCTATAAAATATAAATTTCTAGGTCCTAAAAGCATACTAGTATTCATATGATTCTTAAGTGAGAAAACTATTAATTGATAGATAACTTTTTCCTCTTTATGTGTTTCTTATTTTCTATTCAGCATTACACACCCTAAAATGCACTTAGCACTTCACTTTCTTATCTTTTATGACTTCATATACTAGCTCCTAATGAGGATGTCAATGCCCACGCACCCTCACCCCCTCTTGGAATCCTTGACATCTTTTACTCTTACTCACATCTATTAGGACTCTTTTATCTTTTGGTCATCTTATTTTCTTATGGGTCAGCTTCTAGATGTAAATTAAATAATTCAAATAAGGGAATCATATAAATACATACTTATGTGAATAAAAGATCAAGCTCTAACCATCTACTATCATCACCTAAGCTTGCATCCAAAGGAATCTAAGAGTATTAAAGGAATCCATCTAGCATGCATTCAAGGGACAAAGGACTACATTTTATGTATACACTTCATAGGAAGGTGAAGTTCAATATTCCATCCAAACATCCATTTACATTAATACATCTAGCTATTCCTCGCTATCAAGTGCACTAGCAAGCACAAGGGCTTCATAGGAGATATTTCTATTACACACTCTAAATAACTACATGGAGTATGAGAGGTAGTGTAGCACTTGGTTAAAATTTCAATCGGTCGTGTGATTAGAGTGATCATTATAAATCCCCATATTGTATCTTCTTTTCTTGGATTATATGTAATTTTTGAGTTTTGCAAGTGAATATATATTTTTCTATTACCCGAACCTCCAACGGCCAAGGTGTGACATACAAGCAACTAAAAAAAACTATCAGCTACACTTGTGTGACAAAAGAAAAACTAGATTCCGCCCATCTTAATAGTCATGGGCGACCAATAGATGTAAATTACGCCCGGTTCCCTCACCCCTATCCCGAAGCCAAGTCCTACTTTGTCCAACTTGTCAATAATTTACCCTAAGCAATTGTGAAGATACGCCCTCTTTGTTCATTAGTTTTCCTATTTGAGAACATCTCGGGATCCGGGGTAAATCAAATAAGTCCTTTTCTCTCTGTCTAACACTAAGGATTTCATATATTTTATCGTATTCCTTACATCAAATCAGTATCTAGTAGATGGCCTTCATTATTTTTATCGGTTACTCTACAATTAGGGTTTTACAAAAATTTCATATTTTCTAAATCATATATAAATTACACATCCACAAATGGGCTATATATGTCACTTTATAAATTTTCTAACACAATTTATAAAAACAAGATTACTATATTACACCATGAACTATTGTAATATTTGAAAAATTTAGGAAAATAATATACCGAAAGTGCACCATTAATTCAAGAACTACATAAATGTATAAGATTCAAGGAATTTAAATAAATTGGGAAATCTTCATGTGAAAATTATATATTTGTTTAAAAATTGAGGGCATAAAAATATCAAAATAGTTTTTAATGCCAACTTATTCTACTTATTTCATTACAAAATGGGAAATATATACAATAGTAAATGTAATCACTCTTAATAACTAACATTAGATTTCAACTTAGGTGGATTGTTGAATTTTTCCATTATTTTTGCTTTGTTGTTGTAATAAATAATTCTTTATCTCCATCTTGAAAAAAATTTTCCCATAAAATTTTAGTGTTATCATCAATAATAACCTTGAGTAAGTACTTGATAATTACAATTTGTGGAAACCTTATCACATGCAGAGAAAAATCCATTTTCCATCAAAGATCTTTCCATTCTTCTTTATACACAAAGTGCCTTTCTCCATTGACAGAAAATTGATAAGTAAAATAATTCATTTCATCAATAGAAACTATAGTTCCTCTTAGCAATATCCAAAGTGGTTTTTCAAAACTAAGAGATCCACCATCAACTATCTCATAGATATCTTTTTCTATAGAATTATGAACCCCGAGTTCATCATGGATTTCTAAAGACTAGCCACCATATTTTTTGCATTTTTATCACACCAATATCTTTGTATAGTTGCTTCTTGAATACTTGGGTTTATAAAAATATTATTTTTTGATAGTGTTCTTAAATACGTTCCATTAAAATCAGTTATGTCAACACACTTGAAAACAATAATCGACACGGGCCTAAGTTAATAATGCATATATTTCAAAACCCTCTGTTAGAGAACAATCACCCCATAATGTAACATCAATGGTGCAATCGACAAATCAAATTGAATTTTCCTCTTCTTCACTTCTAAACTATCCTTCCTGAATAGTGTTTTAAGTTCACCAACAAATACAACAATTCCAAATACGGCTATCACCGATTTCCTGCATGTTGTGAATTTCACTTATCAAAATGAAGTGAAACTTGTTAAATGGAATAAATTCATCATAAATAGAATAAACTTCCATGATTGACATGCTATGTAACAATATTTCATATTTTCATATGAGATTGAAAACTATTTTATTAGTCTTCCACAATCTTCCATTTGAAATTGTATACACATTTCCAACTCGGATATTATCATAATTCTTATCCATTTGTTCATTAAAACAAATCATCCATATTTTTTCTTCATCCTAACAGATAATGTAAAAGTTAAATACCTTTCCACTCCCTCTAGTGGTGTTAAAGTTATAAAAGTTTACTTATAAGTGACTCTACCTTGTATAGTATATCCATCATGAAATTGAGATAATGCTCACATAGGAAGCATGTGTACAAAATAGTTTGTTGTTCCTTTAAATGGACTATTTCCAGTTTGGGCGCCATTTTATAATTGAGAAGGCTTAAATTTTGAGCAATCAAGAAGAAGGAAAATAAAATGTTTAGATGATATAAATAACCAAAAATAACAAAACTACATTCTTTATTAGAGGTCAATTGAATTAAAATAATTGAAAATGAAGGAAAACAAACATATCTATGACATGTTAAATTTTAAAAATGCGTCAAAACCAATTTAGTATATATTATATTAAAGGTGTATTATAGGAAAACAAAAATAAGCAATGGAAATCTTAAAATTATGAGTTATCATCCCAAAAATTTCAACAAACAAATCATGTTTATGTTTTTTAATCATTTTCTCTCCTATAAATGCTTATTATAAGCCTCTATTAACATATGTTTCTAAAATTAAACTAAATTATATATTAGCATTATAAAATAGAGGAGAGAGGAACCATTAACCATATATCTTTTTTGGTAAAATATATCACACTATGAAATAGAGGAGAAGGAACCAATTAACCACATATCTCTATTAATAAAATATCTTACTACTATGAGGTATAAGAGAGGGGAGCCATTATCCATATAGCTATTTTGATCAAATCTACATGATAGATTCATAAATATTAACTATATAATTGCACCAAAAAATATGAGAAAGCACCACATAAAATAAAATTACCTTGTACAAAAAAATACATCATCATAAACTTGACAAGGTTGAAAAATATGCTTATCTTTTCAACATTCAATAAGAAAACATAAATTTAGCTAATTTTGTAGTTCTATTCGAGTACATAACTATATATCAAACATAGGAAACAAAATATTGCATGGGATAGTTATACCTTATAATTTCAAGAAGAAATAGTACAAAAGAAACATAAATTGACACAAAATATGAAATATAGAATATAGGGGAAGTTATATATTATTCCAAAGGAAAGACAATTGGTTCATACAATGGAAAAATTTCAAATTGTTTAAAGTAACGTAATAAGAGTACATTTCAACAAAAACTATCTATTTTGCATCTTTTCTTGAACCATTGATATTATTCCACAAATTTTTTTGGCTCTATTTGGAAAATATTTCTTAGATTTAGGATTTGGAACATCAATCCCATTCTGAATCAACTTAGTCCCTAGTTCATATTGAATTACATGATGAGCACTAATAAAAATTAGATAAACACCCTCAAGCATTTTTTTGTCTTAAATTTTGAAAGGAAAATTTTCCGAGGTTCAAGAACACCAAAATTTTTCATAAGGTCCTATTTTATCTCGATCTACTAAGATTTTGTCTTCTATGAAAGACAACATGAATTACAAATTGCTTTCTAAAATACTTTTCTTCACAGTGAATTTTTTTCACAGACAATGTCCATGTTAGTGTGTCACGGGGTATTGGGATGTTTGATGTGTTCCTAGTCCTCATTTTAGTCCAATATAGCTACAAAAAAACATGTTAGGACACCACATCACATCAACATAATACGTAGGATACAAATTTGGGGAGGACACTCATTAGGCAACTTTAAAAACCTTTCACATACATAGTCTAACATCAAACTTAGGACGTGTTAGGATTGCTTCCTATGGAAAAATTCCATCAAAAATCCTATCTCCTGGTACCAAAGAACCCACATGTATCCCAAAAAACAAGCTCAAAAAATGTCCAAAATATTTCTAACCACCACGAAGTGTGTTTTTTTGTAGACATGTATATGAAAATCCATACATGATGTATACAAATATTACTATCAGAATTCAAATGCATAACATTATTGGATGCCAAGAAAAAACAATGTAATATATTTCTACCACTTTGAATTAAAAAATTCCCTAAATAGATGAAATGAAATTATCAAATATTAAGATATAAATTCATTCTCGAAAAAATAATTCAAAATTTGTGCACTATATTCTACAAATAATGCGAAAACCCATACATGATATCTATAAAAATTAATATCATAATTCAAATCCATAACATTAATCGATGGCATGACATAACAATGAACTATATTTCTATCAATTAGTTAAAAATTTCTCTAAACAAATTAATTGCAATTATCAAATATTAACATATAAATCCATTATACGAAAACTTAAAAATCCTCTAAAAACATTAATTGCAATCATTAAATATCAACATAAAAATCCTTTTTAGAATAAATAATTGCAATTGTATGAAAAAATATTTTATCTTGAACACGTTTGTTTAGGAAATACCATTCATCTCTAATTGGTTTCATGCAAAGAGTTGTCTCTACATGGCTATGATCTAAATGTTTGATTTGAATTTCTTTTGGACTAATTCTATAAATACTTATAGATTTATTTCTTCTCATGATTTTAAATATGTGAATTATACAAACTAAAATATTTTTTCAAATTTAAAAAGGGGATAAGTTATTTTTACATTTATAATTTGGTGTATTGTTTTAATTTACATTAACGAATAATACAAATGTGATTTATCGCACATAATAATGTATTGTATTTCAAACTATTTAAACATGAATTCAAAATAAAATCATGAAACTTTTTTATAAGTATATGAATCTAATTTTTAATTGATATATAGATATTGTTGTGATTTTAATAAAAAATAATTTAAAAAAAAAAAAACTTTAGAGAGGGATATGTTATTTTTACATTCACAATTTGGTGTATGGTTTCTTTTTACATTAAAACATAAGACAAATGTGATTTCTTGTACTTAATGATATGTTGTATTTTAAATTGTTTGAACAGAAATTCAAGATTAACTCTTGAACTTTATAAAATATGTGTATGATTCATGTTATATACATACACACACATAGATAAATATTAACACTAAACATAATTCAATATAAATATTTCTATTTTGAAAAATAAGGATTAAACATTTACGCATTTAAAATGATTATTTTTCATAATGAAATTAATTTATGTTTTACAACTTTAAATTCGATGCAAATATTTTAGTAATTAAAATCGTTAATTTAAGATGCATAAAATTTGAAATTATAAAGAAATTAAATAAAAATTAGAAGGAAAAAGAAAATGTCTTTATAACTGTAACACCCATCGAAAACAATGTTCTAGAAACATGCTAACTCCCAACACTTAACCCAAAATTTGTGATGAATTTTTTTGTGTTACAAGGACAAGGTAGAAGGATAAAACATGTTACAAGGATGTTAACCCCCTAGGGTACAACAACTAACTAACACCACTAACTCAACTTTTCGATTGAAGAACCCGGTCTAGAATGAAGGTTAACATATTCTCAAATTAATCTCTAGAGTCCATTAATCAATTATGCATTAGGAAGGTACCCTAGATTAATTTACTTAATTAAATGTTTTCTTCACTTAAGTTAATGTTCAATCCCAAAATTGACTAACCTCATGATTAAATAATTTAGTTTCATTATCCTAATAGTATAAAGTCTTTTTATTAATTTACTAAAACATACTAAGGGCTAATAAGGACTTTACATTCCTAAGGAAATGAAATGGCCCCATTCCCCATTTACACATACTACTAAAGTTTTAAAACACATTTTAAAAAATCATTCTCACCTAACAAAAGTAGGGTGAAACCTCCACCCTTAGATCAAGTCATTCTTGGCCACTAGATCCTAGGGTTCCCATCTAGCCCTAAATTTCCTTATGAGTTTTTATTAAAACCTTTCCTTTGTTCATTTCCCTCATTTGGTCTATTTGTTTTGTTGAAAAATGCAGGTTGGAGAAGAGGAAGACATGGGAGCAAGGAGGAAGAACTATGGAGGATTCTACAAGGAGATCTAGTTAGATTAGTTTAGTTGTTATAACTTCCATTCAAGGATTGGGAAGGTTATTCCTTTTACCAATCTGGTTTTGTTTCAAGTTTTTGTATTTGGGTTTTTTAATTTGGGGAAAACCCTACCCCCATGAATAAATGAGAAGAAATGTTTTAGATCCACCATTTGTATGATTTATTGCTCAAATCCATGGGATCACACATTGTTTGCATCTTCTTGACGAGTCTTTGAGTAAAATTTAAAACTTTAAATTTTGCATAAACTAGCTAAATTTTTACAAAAGTGTAGATCCGTGGAGTTCTACCGTGAGTGACACAACCACCACCCAGAGCAGACCAGTGGTCTTGGGACTGCCACCTTACCTCGGTGACAAACCACGGACCGTTATCCTACTAAGTGGCGCTTTGAGATCACCTTATCTTGAGCGGTAGTTATGAGAGCGCCGCTCAAGCACAAGGCGGCGGTCCTATTTCAAAAAAATAGAACCTTAATCCGATCTTTTAACAAAATCCAAAAGTTAGAAAAAGGTGTAAAAGTGCATTTTGAGCCTATTTTGAGCTTCTATAGTTTCCAATTTTGTTATTTCATTCCTATTGTTCTCTTCTTAGTTAAAATTTATTCATTCAGCATTTTACATTTGAAATATAGTAATATAACTACAAAGTCTATTGTATTTTTTTAATTAAATTTTTCTCTATTTCCATGAGCAAAAGAAAACTAAATCTACTTATAAATTATTGTTTTCTTAATACAAAAATCAACATTTCCAAATAACAACATGCTTCAAATCATTATATTTGTTTCCCGAGCTTTAATACAACATATGTATATTCAAAATAACTATAATAACTTCATTTTCCATTCAAATTTACTATGTATACAATGGAAACATCTAAAATTTCTATATTTCCTTCTTTCACATTTACAACATTAAAACTTCACTATGAAAGTAACTTTCTTTTCACATTGTAACTTCCAACTAAAATTTTACAGAATATAGTCATTTTGATTCTTTCTCTTTCCTAGTACATTCTAATGAGGAGGAAATTTCTTTCTTTACAATTCTACAATGAGCTTCTTCAAATATTCATACAACTTGTATTTCAACATTTCTTTTAAAACATAACCAAATTTACGATCTTCCACTTTGAGTGGGAAACAAAAGGCTTCTCTCAAGAAGGAAATGTTCAAGCACTTAAACAACTTCCAAGCACCTCAACACCAACAAGAAGGCTCCATCATGATTGTTTTTTTCAAAAAAAATCAGGGGAGAGGAAACGCTTTCCACCCAACAAAGAAATCCAATGAAGAGGAGAAGCCATCCTCTCCATTAGCAAATGAGCCCCAACCACATTACAATGGGAGATAATTCCAACACATTGAAACAACAAGCTTCCACAACACAAAAAATACTTCACAACATTTAAACCACATTCAAAATAATAATAACAAAAGAAGAAGAACAATCATCAACAAAAAAAGGCTTAAAAATGAAACTTAAAAGATCAAGACCTATGGGAGGTCACTTATGCCTCCCAATGGGAATGGGTACCCACTTTAATGCCTCCAATACATATCTCAAATCCCTACATACTCTTATACATCCCTTAAGTACCCCTTATACCTCCCACATACTCTTATGTCTCCCTCAATCTCTTATGCCTCCTCATAAAAGAAAGAAAAATAAGAAATGTAAGCATTCCTTATCCTGGGTGGCGCACCCAACCCGTAATCCATCCAAGTAAGAAATAAATATCTTGTGCCTCCCTAAAAGAAAAATCCCCATAGTCTCCTCCTACTCTAAACTTAGGAAATCTACCCATACCCAACAAGCATTCCAAACAAAAACAACATTCAACACAAGGAAAAAAATTACAAAACAATTCATAACATAAACAAGGTGAATATTGAAATAGGGTCTAAAACCCACAAGCGAGGATCACAAGGGATGACGTACACATCAACGGACATGAAAAGTAGCATGAAGTGATATCGAGAGGAGTGAGCATCAACTGAATGTGCATGTAAAGATTTGAAACACGGGAAGAACCTGGTTAAGCCATAAAACTCTCCTCTATCTCATAGATGATAAAACGTGTACATATAGGAGGTGTTGAGTAACCCCTAGTGCTGCAATCATGAAAAATTGAGTAGAGAGGGGGAGTTACATTCCCAAAATAGAAGTGTAACTCCCAATGATGCATATGATGCACTAACATAGTGATGTCTTTGACGCATTGATGCACCGACGCACTGAGGCGTAAGGGAATCTCATAATGACCCATAAATGACACATGGACCTATGATCTCACCTAATCGAGATGACTCACCTGATGATGTGGAAAATAAAACACACCAACACGCCCCTTCATCATAACTTAGGATGAGGTGGCAAGTCAGAAATGAGAAATGGGTCTCGACACAAAGCCTGATGAGGTACCCATGTATAAGAAAAAGATCCCAAGTAGTGAAGGAAAACCTAGTGGGAAAAACATCCACCACAAGAGAAAAACACACTCTCTAATCTAAGAAAGATGCCAAATATGGGTCTCAGCCATAGACAAGCTTGAAAGGGTACCCATGTACAAAGAGGCAATCTCTTGGAAAGAAGAAGAAGAGAGAAGAAGAGGGAGATGAGAGGAATGCAGAAGATGCCATGGATGGATCTAAACTCTGCAGCTCTAAGGAGGTCTCCCAAAAGAATGTCGATGACAAGATCCTCTGCCTCTGGACTGAAGAAGAGAGCCACCCATAATGAATCGTGTGTCTTCCCTTAGGAAGGATAGAAATGGAGTCACAAAGGAAATGAAGGCAGCAACAAAGAACTCTGAGTCTAGTGCATGAAAGTGTGACATAGGTCTAGCGAGTGAGTGCCAAGGAACCAAAGGTAATGCCACATGCATAGAATTGTTAGAGTGAAAAAGAGGAACACCCACAGAAAGGATGTCCAAGTGATGTGAAGGGAACAAAACATCCTCCACAATAGAAAAAGGGATCCACAGCTGAGGGTGGATCAATGAAGGTCTCTAGAAATGTGGAAGTGACATGATTCTCGGAAGGGGCACTCCCAACAATAGAGATGATGAACTCCTCTGAAAACACCTGTAGATGGATGAGGGACCTGTAGTGCATCACAAGTAGACTCTGTGAAAAGACAACTAAGGTCAAGCAGATACTCGTCCCAATGAGGGGGCTCAACAAATAGAAGAGTGATGTTAGATAGGTAGGAGTCATCCAATGAAGGTAGAGGAGTGTAAGGGGCCTCACACACTAGAAGTGGAAAGGAGGTGGGTGTGATGAATGTGTGAGACTGAGTAGGAGACTGCTCGATATCTGATGAGATGTGGGGTGTGACAACAATGTCTTGAATAGTGAGAGAAAGAAGAGAGAAGTCCTCTGTAATGCTCTCTACATCAGAACTAGGTGCACAATCCTCATCATCAGAAGTAGAACCAAGCGAGTCTATGTCAGTGGAACTATCATCACATAAAGAAGAGGAGACAACTAAATCAATAGTAGTAACAATGGTGGCAGTATGTGAAGGGTCTCTATAGAAGGACTGAAGAATGCTCCAGACACGGTGAGGTGGATCTGAGTCTGCCACGTGAAACTAGAGAGAACAAGAGACATGCATCATCATTTGACCAAACCCATGGTCACAAGTGTTAAAAAGTCCTCTAGATGACGATGATCGCGGCAGTGCGAACTGCCCAAGCAAGAAGGGTAAAAGACCCTCATGGGTGAAGTAACGTTCCATGGAAGTACGCCAAACTGAATAGTTCTCTCTCTCTGTGAGAAGTGGCGGAGGTTGTAAAGTGATCCTATGATGCTCAAGTCTGGAAAGAGAACTCTCCATGATGAAAAATGTAATATGCACACAAAAGCAAGAGGACATCGACTCGGCCGATAATGCGTCCGCATGTGAGAGCCTAATAGTATAGTCAACCCCCTTGAGTGGCACTTTATAAAGTAGTGTGTTTATAAAAATGACAATGTCTTCATGTAATGTGTGATAAATCATATAACTTTGACCAAGAAAGCGCTAAAAACGAATAGCGAGTCAAAAGTTATGGCATAAATACAATTCCCGCAACTGATGGAAAAAGTCAATAAACGTTGCAAATGCATTAAAAAAATGCCTAAAATGGGTGCAAAGGGTGTCATGTGGGTACTCATTGGAAATGACATCAAATTTTAGCAGGGGTTTTTTTTGCTTGCGAGGGGGATTAGCCTCCTGCCAACCCCGGACCTCACCCTCCGTCTTTGACACTCGAAGCAAGGTCATAATATAAGCCAAAACCCAAATTTTTAAAAATTACAAGGCCAAACTGAATGTTTTTAATTTTTAAACACTTAAAACATTAAAAAGGTGGAAAGGAGGTGGGCCCACGTTGGAAGTGCTCAATGCCACATGTCAGCGAGAGGTGAGCAGCAGTTGTGGAGACCCACGTGGAGAGAGAAACCGTCTGGAGTCTTTGTGCTTTAGGCATCCAAAATGTCCAAGTTTGCAGGCTGTTTGGTTGTGGTGTCCACGTGGAGAGAGCTGCTGGTGAGTGATCAATGTGCATGCAAACAGTGCACTCAGCAACCAAACACAACAATAATAAAAGAACATTTTTTTAAATGGCAAAGCATAATTCAAAAACGTTTTCTTTTATGGAGGCCACGTGTTGGTGGGTGGCATGTAACCTGTTGTGTGGCTGGCTGTGCAGAAATGTCTAGGCTTGTGTTGAAGACCACTTGAGTGTGCAATACAAATAAAGCCGTGTGGTACTGTAGACCCCAAAAAGTGCCAAAACCACCAAAAATGCGCAAAAATAGATGAGCATGTGGAACCGACAGAGGTGGAGCCGCTGCCACAGTCGCAGAGGGTTGAAAACACCCAAGGCCACATGTGGAGGAGCTGGAGGAAATGTGTAGGGTGGGTTAGGTAATGTGGAGGAAACCAGAGCCAAACATAGGCATGTAAAATAGTTGAGCGGTGGTGAAAGGATGTCCCAAGCAAGGCACGAGCAGACCGAGCTTCAAAAAGGTGCAGGTTCGATGTGCACGAGGGACGAACAGAGGGTCATTTGATCCACGTCCAGCTAACAAGAAAAACAAGTAGATCCCTCAACAGCATGCCAAGGTAAAGGTGTTTAACCGTTCAGTCAAAGACCAAACCAAATGATGCTGAGAGAAAAATGAGTTGCAGAAGACGGATGAAGCCAATGCAAGGAAGCAGGCAGAGTGTAAAGGCCTGAAAATCTAGTGAAAGCACGTCCAAGCAGGAGTATAACCAACTCTCAAAACCTCAAGACAAAAACACACGAACTCAGATCCAAGCCCTCAAACAACACCCAAAATTGCAAATCACCTCTGAAGACCGTATGTAAAAGCCAAAAAACCACAAAAACCCCAAACAGAGGTATAAACACCCGAATCAATGCAAGAAGTGCACATATAGAATTTCCATTATGACACACACACACGAGAATCTGATATCACGCGAAGCTTGGAAAACAAACACGAAGTGCTGATGAGTGCACGGATCCACAAGATCCATTCTAATACCATGAAAGATGGTTTAAAACCCACAAGTGAGGATCACGAGGGACAATGTGCACATCAACGGACGTGTGAACGAAAGCATGAAGAGATCTCGGGAGGAATGAGCATCAACTGAATGTGCATGTAAATATTTGAAACATGGGCAGAACCTGGTTAAGCCATAAAACTCTCCTCTACCTCATAGTTCAAAAGACATGTACATATAGGAGGTGTTGAGTAACCCCAAGTCTTGCAATCATGACAACTCGAGTAGAGAGGGGAGTTACATTCCTAGAATAGAAGTGTAACTCCCAATGTCACATATGATGCCCGACACACCGACGTGCTAACGATGTCGACGCATTGACGTGGTGATGCATTGATGTGTAAGGGAATCTCATAATGACGCCTAAATGACAAATGGACCTACGATCTCACCTAAGTGAGATGACTCACCGATGATGTTGAAAATAACACACACCAACAAATCTCTTACCTTTCCATAGTAGAGCTTGTTCCCAAGAGTAAGTCCCCAATCTCCTTAAAACAAAGCAAGCATCCAAAATCTCCAACAATCCATAAGCACTCAAAATAATCCTCTCACTCTCAAAATACAAGAGCACAAAATGATCAAGTAACCCCAAACAAGAAAAAGCTCTAATAAATAGAAAAGGGAGAGAGGAAGATTAGGTGGTTCCATGTAGGATACCACATCACCATCCTCAAATCCACTTAAGAAGTCAAACCTCAACCCCAATGCACCATAAATTGGTGGGTGAGAGGAATGACAAGATACTTACACACACACAAATTAATCCCACACTACCTAAGGACAAAATTAAATATTTTAATGAAAGTGTAATAAACATTTCACCTTTTTATCTTCCCAAAACACCTAGTGGGGTCTAATTTTGACCCCCACCCATTGGTAGGGTTGGTATGACAATTTAAGAGGTGCGGGACAAGTTTAACTTGTCCCACAAGCCTTAAAAATTTGTCCTTAAGGCCGAATTCGAGTTTCCCATGAAGGGTAGAGTTTACAACACTCAAAATCTCAAGCATTCATTACACAACAAAAATCCAAGAGTAAATCATGTCTAATAAATGAAATCCTTTTGGTCACATCTTTAATTAGTTTAGGATAAGATTTAATTACATTAATAAGACACTTAGACCCACTAAGATAAAGGGGAAACACAGACATCAAAACTAAATAATTAAAACAAGTAAATTATATCACTCAAAGGAAGTCTGTTATCCAAAATTCACCCTCAAGGTAATTTTGATAACATACATCAAATTCTTCATCATCATCCCGAGCAAATAGATTGATTCAAGGCCCAAAATCATGTTTTGGGGGTCCCTTTGGTTTCTCTCTAACTTCCGCATCCAAGGAAAAAATCCAACAAGTTAGAGAAAATTGAAAAAATCCAAAAAATGGTGTCACATGCTTGTTTTAATGCATTACGGTGGAGGTCAGGTCTTACCGAGGTTTGTCGTTACCAAGTTTGGGGCTGAATACAAACAAAATAAGCTAATTCAGACATTTTTTTCCCAGGTGGTCTGTTGAAGGTGAATCACATCACCATTTATCGAAATCTGCAACTCAATGGGTTGAGACTCTCGGTCATATTGCATAACATGGAGCTTTTCCCAAGTGTGGGACCTTGTGAAATGGGAAAGCTCTGGATGAAGGCTGGTTCCTATTCCTTTGTTCAGATGCACACATAAAAATGCAAAGGGTTTACTCAAAAACCTAATCTAACTTTCCAAGGAGACAGGGTAAGAAGATGCATAAAAACAAACCTAAACTAACAAAGGTGATGCACCGAGGAATGAAGAACACCTATCTTGCCAATAAACACAAACCATTAAAATGTAATGCAAGATCATGCATAGATAACCAGATTTGCAATGAAAGATCAGGAGGATGCAAATGAACACAGAGAGGGTTGAGAATCATCCATAGACATGCATTATTTTCTCCAAATATTGACACAATACACTACAAGATTCCAAGAGGCAAAATTGCATTACAGTTTTAGATGGGAGGTTTGAACTCCACAAATTCACTTGCGAAGAGAAGAAGGAGAGGCAAAACAATAATGTCTAACCTTTAGAAAAGAAGCCCCTCCTTACAATTTATAGGAAGAATGAGAGAGAAAAGAGAGAGGAATTCTAAATCTACCCCAACCACCTCCAAGTTGCATTTAATTCATCTCATTATGGTGCTAGAGTGAGGACCTTAGAAACCCAAAAAAAGTGGCAAATTTTATTTTACATTTTGAAGAACTTATTCTCACCTAATTAAAGAACTTATTCTCACCAAATTGTAGTTGGACAGAGGACCTCGTAAGCTTTCTGAAAATTCCAACCTTACATGAATCTGTTGTGAAAAGTTATGGCCATCTGAATATTTGCGCGGTGTTTGCTTTCAAAACTTTGTTGGGGTGTCAACGCTCAAAATGTTGCGCCTTCTTGAAGATGCGTCTCATTTGTATCCATCCTTATGTCGACATACTCTTACATGTGCCATAGGTGCAAAAATGTGGTGTCTACACTTTTTTGTTGTGTTACCTCAACCTGCGCCATGGGCATGAATTTTGGTGTGTCGACATCTTCTTACCGCGCCTTAGGCATGAATTTTTCCATGTCGACACTCTATGTTGTCACCTCCAACCTCCCTGCCATGGGCGCGAATTTTGGTGTGTCAACATCTTCTTAAGCACCTTGGGCACAAATTTTTCCATGTTGAAACTCTATGTTATGCACCTCCAACCTACACCATGGGCACGAATTTTGGCATGTCAAATGCATCTTTCCTACTGCGCCTTTGGCGCAAATTTTCCCATGTCAACACTCTATGTTGTGCGCCTCCAACCTACGCCATGGGTGTGAATTTTGGCGTGTCGACATCTTCTTACCTGCGCCTTGGGCGTGAATTTTTCCATGTCGACACTCTATGTTGTGCACCTCCAACCTGCACCATGGGCACGAATTTTGGCATGTCGACATCTTCTTACTTGCGCCTTTCCTGTGCCGGTGCATCCATTTTGTGTCGACACTTTTTTATCTACGCCCTTCCGGTTGGCAACGCAATAAATGTCGGGGGTTTGAGTTTCTTTGATTTCTATATTCTTCTATTTGTCTATATCTACCCAGGGGGGAAGATATATACAATTTGGTCCACGGGACAGATCGGGACAACGTACGCACGGGGACGTGAATCGGCCCAGATTTGCTTGCAAGTTAGTCAATCGAGCGACATGGCGTGCGGAGATTTTCGTCGAGACAGTCCGACAAAAGTATGCGTGGGATGTGTGGAATGAAAAAGGTGAAAAGGCCACAAAAGGGGACAAGGAAGCCCAAATTGGCCGATGTGGAAGAATGTAAGGATAGCCGGATACGTGTACCGATTTTGCCGAATACCCATAAATTCAAAGGAAAAGTCAACATTTGACCCGTGAACTTCAAATGGCCATAACTTTTGACTCCAAGCTCCGATTTTCACAAAATTAGACTTTCTAGAATGAGCATGATGTCCTCTACTTCACAAAAGATATTCACCTCCACTTAGTTAATTCAAATTCCTCGTTAAATTATAGAAAACGCCTGGTAGACCCAAAATAGCTGCCCGCACTCGCTCAAAAGGCCATAACTTTTGTATTTCTTAACGAAATTGCAAAAATTGGTACCATTGGAATCGTGGCTCTGAAAAATAAAAATAAATAAAGAAATTATATATTTGATGAGAGATAGATCTATATTTTTCATAAAACGTGGCCGGGTTCATGAACAATGTTTTATCTAGTAGTTGGGAATGAAATTAAGAGGCATGGTCATAGTTCATTCTCTCTGCTAGCAGATCATGAGAAAGTATGGGGATCCTTTTGCAAGTAATATAAAATCATTTTACTCCATTTAATGCCTCTTACAAGTGGTTGAAGGACATATTTCTGGATTTCCATTTCCCGTCTCTCTCTCTCTCTTCTCATTTTTCTATAAATTGGAGTGTTGGGCTCATTCTAAAAGAGGTGGTTTTTGTAGCAAAGATCTACCAAAATTTCTTTATGGACTCCTTGCAATCCCTTGTTCCAAGCCAATGTGCTAAAAGCCCTTGTTTTGACTCCTTGCATGGTGATCCAAACCCTTATCTTGTAATAGAGTTAAATCTGCATATCATGAAGCAATAAAATATAAGTTTGTGGATGCATCTTCCCTCTGTGTTTTCTTGCATTCTTCTTACCCCTTCAACCTTGATTACAAGTTTATTGTGTCTATCTTTATACTCTTGCAAGGATCCATTATTATTGTGCATGTATGAAACATTGTTGTGAATGCATTTTCAGATTGTGGAGAACTGTTACCACCCCTTCTAGTATGCACTTTACTCCTAGTTTTCACACATTGGAAGGCTACTCTCACACCCTCCTTTTCTATTGTATCACCGCTTTAGTGTAGGCTTTCATTTTATGCATTCTCTCTCCTTGGTCCCTAGGAAAGTTAGATTAGAATAATTAGTTTACCCTGCATTAGTGTAAATTGTGGCGGGAGTTTAGGAGTTAGAACCAACTTTTTCTAGAGGTCTATCTCAAGTAACAAGTCCCAAAACTTGGAGATAGTACCCATGATATCCAATCACACCGTGAATTCTAGTATATGCACTTTTGAAAACATAAGGGTGCTATGATTAGGTGATAACAGTTCATGCACACACGATGGGACCTTAGAGGTCTTCACTTAACGATGACAAGATTGATGTGCACTTGTTGTAAGTTTCCAGCTTTAAAGGAGCTTTGAAATTACACATCCTGGTGACTCCAAAAGAGGTAATCCACTTGGTTTTCAGTAGTCCAATCTTGGTAGATTTATGAGAAGAATACAGACTAGATCAAGAACTAGGGAGGAAGGACTGTTTGTTTATCTACACCTATCTCCAGGAAGAGAAAGAAGGGGAAGAAGAGCTTAGAGGTCTCCATCTCCACTGAATAGAACCTTGTCAACACCTCCACTTGGAAGGCCTTTTGTTCAATCAACAAGAGTTCTTCGACCAATCAAGATGGCACAACCAAATCCATATGTCAACTTCACTGGTAGCAATCCACTTGCCTTGAATGCACAAAACCTAGTTCCAGTTGTAGCATTGAAGAGCATCCCATACTTCACTAGAGAGAACCAGACTTCCCTAGTGATCATGTCCAAGATATTGTGAATGTCTGTACAATCCATGAAATCCATGAGATGGACATTACAGTCAAGTTGCTTGCCTCTTCATTCAAAGGGAAAGCTTCACAATGGTTCAGGAGTCTCCTAACAAGCTCTATCCAGAATTGGAATCAGCTATGCATAGCTCTTCACAACTAGTTTGGGGAGAAAGGTGATAACTTGTCCTTGTTGGAGCAACTAATGATGATCAAAAGAGCCCCAAATGAGTAATTAACAGACTTCAACCTTAGATTCCAATGGACCTGGACAGGATTCCAATAGTAGTAAAGCCCACTGATGAAGGTGCCTTCTTATACTTTCTTAGGGATTTAAATTCTTATATTT
This sequence comes from Taxus wallichiana var. yunnanensis, assembly GCA_018340775.1. NCBI lineage: Eukaryota > Viridiplantae > Streptophyta > Pinopsida > Cupressales > Taxaceae > Taxus > Taxus wallichiana. The sequence goes on from CM031236.1 coordinate 123,512,530, forward strand.
CTTTGATGATTCAGTCAATGGGGGCACAACCTTTCCTGCAGCCTATAGCCTTTCCATAGGGCTGAGAACCATTTGATTCAGGCTGGCAAAATCATACCTAGGCCACCCATGCCTCTGTACCCAGAATTAGAAAGTCCAAATGCTAGTAAAGCACCTACATTAGCTCTCATCCCTACACCAAGAAATCAGAGTTCAACAGAAGCCTCTACATTATCATCTAACAATTCCAAGGAACTCCAAGAGGTCATGAAGCAATTGCAAAACTTGGGTAACGAGTTAGTGACAATAAATTGGCAGCAAGCTCAAAATGTTAGATCATACCAGCCTCAAACGCAACCCAATACACCTCCATATAAGCCCAATAGGCCACCCATTCAAACTACAAATCACAATAAAGTAAAAATTTAGTTAATAGGCCATTCCATCCTTACAATCCCAATGTTGCATTCACATCTAGAGCTTTGTGTACCGGTGCAAAATAACATGGCCCAGGAATATGATTGGTGTTTCCCATGCAGTCAGCCACATAACCAATCAATGTCATTTAATGGTGCATTAAATCAGGCTCTGATGGTGCAAACCATTGGTGGGTCACAAGAATCTAGCCATGAAGAAGATCAGCAGCATAGAAGCACCTCAGCAAGGGACATCCAAATGAAACTACACTTGTCAATTGGCAGGCTGAAGATTTCTGTGGTATAAATCAAATACCCTCTCAAAGTGTAGCAGCCAATACGCGCTCCAAAAAGAGAAACATTGGAGAAGGACAGTCATCCAACTCAAATTGTCCACAACCCTCTATTACTCCACAAGGTGCTGGCAATCAATGCGTAGTTCCAAATGTGCAGGGTCAGCCCAAACCACCTTCTAAACCACCTCAAGCGTCGGTTACAATAGCTCATGTGCTAGAGAAGAATGTGCAAGGCAAGGGGCAGCAAAGAGATAGCTCATCTCCATTCAACATCATTGAGCAGATGAATAAAACGAATGTAAACATCTCAATGTGGGAGTCATTGGCTATCTCAGGACAAAGAGACCTATTGCACAGTATTATGTCAAATTGGTCAGTGTCAAATCAGCCACCCAATCAATAAGAAAAGGTTCTTACCAATGTAACTCAGCCTAAAGGAAATCGTGGAGGACAAAAAGGTAAAAATGTGAAGCCCCCTCCATTCTATGTCTCATTGATCATAGGAGATAAGTTAGTACATAATTGCATGATTGACTTAGGAGCAAGTAGCTCAGTCATGCCAAAACAAATCGTTGATCAGTTAGGTCTTCAATATGAAGTCATATCCAAGGGTGTAGTGCAATTAGATGGGACAACAATGACAATGGTTGGATTAATCAAATATTTGAGCCTCACATTACACATGTGTCCCAACGTAATGGTATCACAAGATGTGTCAGTCATAGACTTGCCACCACTCTTTGCATTGTGCTTGTCAAGAGACTTGACTGCTAAAATTGGAGGCTATCTTTTGGCTGATTGGTCACACATGTCATTTAGAACAAGGTATGGAACTAAGGCTACAATCAAATATGAGATTATTGCAAATTTTCACATAGAACCCCATACACCAAGTCCAATCAATGCACATTGTTCAACATTCAACCAAGAGGATTATCCAAGCACTCATGAAGTTGACACCAAGGTTGGATGCATTCTAGACTTGACTCTTGATGAATGGGCAAACAAAAGACATGCATTTGATCCATACAAATAAATGGAGGAATCTGAGCTAGGAGTTTATTGTTTGCATGAAGAGAATCAACCTCTCCCTAACATCACCAAGCCAAATCAAAAAGACAAGAATGAAGTATGGAAATTGTTCTTTGATGGATCAAGGAGTAGACAAGGTGCAGGAGGAGGATCTATGCTCATTTCACCACAAGGTATAAGGTATTACTCATCCTTCCTCTTGCTCAAAGCACACAACTGAGTATGAAGCCTTAATTCATGGATTGCACTGGGCAAGGAAGAAAGGCATTAAGAATTTGCAAGTATTTGGTGATAGTGAGTTGATTGTGAACCAAGTCAAAGGACAAAATGCTGCCAAGAATGATCTGTTGAAGAACTACAAAAATAGGGTATGGGATCTTATTGAAGATTTTGAAGCTTTTAACATCAATTCCATCCCAAGGAAGAAGAATGAAGCGTGAGACAGACAGACGGCAGCAATTGGGGCTGCGTTTGATGTTATGAAAAGTATCAAAAGTGAGAAATCTTAGCCTCATATCAAAGTGGTTGTGAGACCAGTTGTTTCGGATAACAACACAAGTTGGCAAGTCTTTGAGAATGATCAACAAATTGTCAATTTTCTACAAGAAGAAGCTGAGTTCTCCGCCAGAAATCAAGACAAGCTGGAGTAGCAGTATGGAAACAAGTGGTGCAACTGAGAACTAACAAATTACCAAAAGGCCTCATAACCTTGGATTCAATCTTCAACCCAAATGATCAGTTTTGGAAGGAGAAAGTGAACATTTAAGTAAAGGGTGAAGATTCAAAGCCTATTTTAGTAGATGAAGGCAAGACATTGCAAATTGGCAAAGTAAGTACCCCACAAGAGAAATATGATTTTGTTCAACTTTTTCAATTATTCCCGGATGTTTTTACTTGGAATTACAAAGGTTTAAGAAGGTTTCAACCCAAAGTTGGCACAACATACTATTGAGCTGGATCTAGAATCCAATCCTATCAAGCAGAAGCAAAGGCCAGTGAATCCCCATATTGAACCCCTCATGAGAAAAGAGTTGAACAAGCTTATTGAGGCCAATATCATCTTCCCTATCAAACACTCAAGTTGGGTTGCAAACTTGGTGCCAGTAAGAAAGAGAAATGGAGAAATAAGATTGTGTGTGGACTTCTGTGATCTAAATAGAGTATCACTCAAGGATCATTATCCACTTCCATCAATGGAACAAATCTTGTAGGTTATAGCTGGTTCAGAAAGGTTTTCATTACTAGACAAATACTCAGGCTATAATCATATAATGGTGAAGGAAGAAGATCAATTCAAGACAACCTTCACTACAAAAGTGGGGCACATATGCTTACAAGAAGATGTCATTTGGATTGTCAAATGCCGGAGAAAATTTCAGCAGCTATGGATATTGCTTTCAAAAGCTTAATCAACAAGATAGTGTTGATATACCTAGATGATATCACTATATTCTCAAAGAATGCAGCAGAACATCTCTTTCACTTAGACAAGTGTTTCGAGAGGTGTAGAAGGTTCGAGTGTCGTTGAATTTGAAGAAGTGTGTATTCTTGGCACATGAGGGCAAATTGTTGGGGACATTGTCTGAAGGGAAGGATTAACAATTGATCCTGAAAGGGTTGAAGCCATCCAAACACTTCCATTGCCACATAACAAGAAATCTCTCCAAAACTTCTTGGGAAGGATAAAATTTGTCCATAGATTTGTGCCTAATTTTTCCACTCTTGTGAAGCCTTTAACAATGATGTTGAGGAAGAGTCTTGCATTCAAATGGATAGTAGAAGGGAAAAGAGAGTTTTGAGAACATCAAACACTCAATATCACAAGCTCCAACTCTTATCAACCCAAAATTTTCAAAGGATTTCATGTTGTATGCTTTTGGAGGATCGATACAATCTCAGCTATCTTGACACAACTGAATAGAGAAGGTTCAAAACAACCCATAGTGTTCTTTAGTCAAATCTTGGAAGATTACAAAGTAAAGTATTCTTTCATCAAAAGTATGTCCTTGTTATCATAAGGAGTTTGAAGAAGTTCGGACATTTGGTCTTGAACAATAAGATTCAAATTGTTGGTGTCTCATGCCTCAGTGTCAAGGAATTTATCCTAAACAAGGATTTGAATGAGAAGAGAGCAGGTTGGATCACTCGGGTGATGGAATATGATATCAAAATCAAAGTGACCAAGTTGGTTTGTGGCAAAGGTTTTGTGAACAACTCGCTTCCAAACAACTAGATAGATCAAAAGGAAAGAAGATGTTGTCCTGTTACTCCGAATGACCAAGAAAAACCAATTGACGATGCACCATTCCATGTTGGACCCAAGATATGGTGCATTATCTCCAAACAGCATGTTCCCTCCCGAGAAATGAGCAAAGAAAAGAGGAGATACTTTAGATTACAAGCTATCCCGTATGTACTCATTAATGGCATCTTGTTCAAGAAGGACATCAATAGTGTTATATTGAGATGCATTAGAACATATCAAGTTTGAAATATAGTACAGGAGTTCCATGACAGAGAAGTAGGAGGCCAATTTGCTCCACAAGTAACAGCTCTAAAAATCATGAAAGCTGGTTACTATTGGCCTACGGTGTTCAATGATTGCAACTCATGGGTCAAAAATGCAAGAGATGTGCATTCTTCATAGGAAGGAAAGGTTAGCAAAGATCGCCCCTCCATCCATTTCATAAATCAGCCATTCATGCAATGGGGATTGGACTTTATTGGGGTTATCAATCCAAATTCAAGTCAAGAGCACAAATGGATACTTACAGTAACATACTATTTCACCAAATGGACTGAAGCGGTGGCACTCAAGGAGGCAAATGAATCCAACATCTTGGATTTCTATGAAGGGATAGTCATGAGGTTTGGTGTCCCTATCCACTATCATATCAAACAATGCATTGGCATTCCTTGGCACAAATATCACTGAATGGGATGTCAAGAATTGTGTGTATCTCACCACTTCATCGAATTATTACCATCGGGGTAATGGTTAATCTAGTCTACGAACAAGAACCTACTAAGAATCATAAGGAGAAATCTTGATGAGAATCAGAGAACTTGGCACACAAAGCTCAAATCAGCTCTATGGGCTGATAGAATCACACCCAAGAGGTCTATAGGAAGCTCTCCATACAAGCTTATATACGGGAAAGAAGCGTAGTTCTACCTATATCACTCAGTTGCTAACATTCAAACTCATGAAACAAATGGAACTAGTTGAGTTTGAGCCTATGGAAATCAGGTATGCAGATCTGATTGGATTAGAAGAAATAAGAGAACATGTAATGCGAGACCATGGAAAAGGATCGATCATTGATCAAGATGAGTTTTGACATGAAAGCCAAGGCCAGATATTATAAGTTGGAGATTTGGTACTGAAGTGGGACGCTGATTATGCAAAACTGGGAAAGCATTCCAAGTTTGATGCCATATGGAGTGGTCCATATATGATCATTGAATGAAAAGGTAGCAATGCCTTCCGACTAGATAAGTTGGATGGTGAAGAGTTACAGATTCCAGTGAATGGAATCTATCTCAAACGTTGCTACTAGAAAGAAAATTTTTGACCCTTGTAAATATTAATTTAGAATTTCCATTCCTCTAAGTGCTTATGCACATTTTACTATTATTATTAAAGTTTTCATTTCCCTAAGTGTTGGTGCACATGTCCTATTGCTTATAGTGTGTGCATGTTTACAGTTCATCGAGCTCCCAGAAAAGAATTTGCAGCCACAAGAGAATCTAATCAACAAATGTTTAAATGGCTTAAGGATACAAGTTTTCAAATTTCAGATCGGTGAGATATTATCGTAAAGACTATGTGCCCAATGGATTGCTATAAGCAATTGGCCATTCTTCATCTGGAAGGCAGATAACCCCACTGAGTCACCAAAATTGTTATCCAAAATTCACCCCTCAAGGTAATTTTGATAACAAACATCAAATTCTTAAGTCCCGAGCAAGTAGATTGATTCAAGGCCCAAAATCATGTTTTAGGGGCCCCTTTGGTTTCTCTCTAACATCCCCATCTAAGGAAAAAATCCAACAAGTTAGAAAAAATTGAAAAAATCCAAAAAATGGTGTCGCATGCTTGTTTTAATGCATTGCGGGTCTGGAGGTTATGGGTCATACTACAAAGGCAGGTCATACCGAGGTTTTTCTTACCAAGTTTGGAGTAAAAATATAAATAAAATCAGCTAAGTTAGACATTTTTGTCCCAAGCGGTATGCGGGGACAAAAGTATTCACGGGGATGCGAATCATCGATTTTCCCAAGTGAGTCAATTACGGGCATGCGAGAGATTTTTGTCCACAGGAGATTCGGGACAAAAGTATGCGCTGGGACGAGTGGAATGTGAAAGGGAGAAAAGGATGCAAAAATGGACAAGGAAGCCCGAATTGGCGATGTGAAATAATGTGTCTAGGACATCCGGACACGCAGACCCGATTTTGCCGCTATACCCACAAATTCAAAGGAAATGCCAACGTTTGACCCGTAAACTTCAAATGGCCATAACGTTTGATTATGACTCCAATTTTCACAAAATTGGACTTTCTACAATGAGCAAGATGTCCTCTATGTCACATATTTGGCTCCACTTAGTTAATGCTCATTCCCGTCAAAAGACAGAAAATGCCTAGCAGACCCAAAATAGTTGTTTGCGCTTAAAAGGCCATAACTTTTGCATTTATCAATGAAATCACACAAAATTGGTACCATTGGAATAATGGATCTGAGCCCGATGTAAAAAATTTTTTATAGATTTTATGAGAAATCAATGGGAATTTTTCATAAAACATGGCCGGGTTCATGACAAATGTTTTATCTGGTAGTTGGGAATGAAATTAAGAGGCATGGTCATCATTCCTTCTCTGTTGCAATACACATGGACAGATGGGGAGCCTTTTACAAGTAATGTACAATAATTTTTACTCCATTTAATGCCTCTTACAAGTGGTTGAAGGACATATTTTGGGATTTCCATTTCCCCTTCTCTCTCTTTCTTCTCATTTTACTATAAATTAGAGTGTTGGGATCGCATTGTAAAAGAGGTGGTTTTTGTAGCAAAGCTTTGCAAAATTGCTTTGTGAAGTCAATGTGCTACAGGCCCTTGTTGTGGACTCCTTACATGGTGATCTAGGCCCTTATCTTGTAACATATTAAACTGTGCATATCATGAAGCAATAAAATATAAGTTTGTGGATGCATCTTCCCCTGCTATGTTTTCTTGCATTCTTCTTTCCCCTTCAACCTTGATTACAAGTTTATTGTGTCTATATTTATACTCTTGCAAGGATCCATTATTATTGTGCATGTATGAAACATTGTTGTGAATGCATTTTCAGATTGTGGAGAACTCACCACCCCTTTTAGTATGCACTTTACTCCTAGTTTTCACACATTAGAAGGATACTCTCACACCCTCCTTTTCTTTTGTATCACTACTTTAGTGTAGGCTTTCATTTTATGCATTCTCGCTCGTTGGTCCCTTGAAAGTTATATTAGAATAGTTAGTTTACCTGCATTAGAGTAGATTGTGGATGGTAGTTTAGGAGTAAGAATCAACTTTCTTTGGAGGTCTATCTCGGTAGCAAGTCCCACAACTTGGAGATAATACCCATGTTATCCAATCACACCGTGAATTCAAGTATATGCACTTGTGTAAACATAGGGGTGTTTTGATTCGGTGATAATAGAACACATACTAACATTAATAAAAGGGAAATTAAAACAAAACAACACATGACCCCTTTGTCACAAACTTCCCCTTACCGAATAATTCTAACACACACACAATTACATGTTTCCATGGTGACCCTAGTTGAATTCATCTAGAATTCCAATGTGGTTGGTCTCCAATCCCCCCTAATGTTATTGTGAATATAAATATACCTGTAAAACATAGAATACCTCCTTCAGCCTCGTGGCCACATTAAAAAATCCATGCCAAAATATGTAATATAAATCTAAAATCATCTATATATGAGCTAATATCATTTAGGCAATTATGAATCATTTACTATTTTCTACCATCCAACATTTCATCCATGGAAAAATGATCACAACATTAATTCAATTATCAAAGTCTACTCATGGCAATGAAAGTATATCGCATGTAAGAAATATATATAAATAATCATGTCCACAACATATCAACATCAATATCAAATGTCTCTAATAATCCACATGCATCATATATGAATCAAAATCAACAACAGTCCAATATCTCTAACATCTAGTGTCATGCTAAATCAAAAGGCTACAACAATGTCTATAAGTGTAGTTGACAGTAAAAAAATAAAAGTAAAAAGGTGTCGAAGGGAAGTGGGCACTACATCCACCACCCCCGAGACTCGACTTCCTCATGGAATTTGATTATCCAATGCAACATTTCTATCCAACATTTCATCCATATGAAAAATGATCACAACATTAATTGAATTATCAAAGTCTACTCATAGAGACAAAATTATAGCAGATGTCAAATATATATAAATAACCATGTCCACAAAATATCAACATCAATCTCAAATGTCTCTAATAATCCACATACATCATATATGAATTGAAATAAAAAAATTCCAGTATCTCTAACATCTAGTGTCATGCTAAATCAAAAGGCTACAACAATGTCTATAAGTGTAGTCGACAGTAACAAAATCAAAACAAAAGGTGTCGAAGGGAAGTGGGAACTACATCCCCCTCCCCTTAGACTCGACTTCCTCCTAGAAGTCACTGGAACAAGTGTGGGAGATACACTCATAGCAATGTAAGATCCTCCCATGTAGCTGCAATCTCATCATATCTCTGTCCCACCCAACCCGAACTCGTGAATCTCTCTTGCCATGAAGGCCTAGGGATCCTGCACTCTATAATGTGGAGGGCTCCACCATCACTTTCCCCGATCCTGCACCTACAATGTGGTCCAATCTAGCACGTGAGAAGGATAAAAAATATATCTCCTAAGCACAAAAACATGAAACACATAATTGACACTTGACAAGCTAGATGACAACGCTAGATGATAGGCTAAGGGACCGATGCGCTCCAAGATCTAAAAGGGACCCAAAACCTAGGAGCAATCTTAGAAAATTTTCCATAATGAATAGGGATCTTATGCGATCGACACGAAGGAACACCTTCTTGCCCACCTTATACTTATGATATGTCTGTCCTACTCCACATATTTCTTCTACTTGTCTATCTTGTGCCTCCTCTAATCTCTATCTTGATAAAAAACCTATTTCTCCATGTCCTACAATAATGCTAGCCCAAGAGAAACCCTGTCCTCTAACTTTTCCCAACTAAGAGGCATCCCACACTCTCTGCTATATAATGTTTGAAAAGGAGCCATGCCTATCAAACTCTAAAGTCTATTATTGTAGGAAAACTCCACCAAGTATAGATACTCCTCCCATCTCGACTAGTGATCCATAACATACATCCTAAGCATGTTCTCTAGGATTTGATTCACCCACTCGGTCTATCTCCATTTATCTCGGGTGATATACGGTGCTTGTAATTGATCCTCGTCCCGAGAGCATGCTATAAGGTGGTCCAGAAATGGGAAGTGTACAAAGGATCACAGTCACAAATGATCTTCTCGGAATCCCGTGTAATTTGACAATCTCATCAAGATATACCCGTGCCACTACACTAGCTATGTAGGTGGTCTTCACAGGAGAAAAATGAGCCACCTTTGTCAATTTATCCACCGTGACCATGATGGCATCATGGTGGTATCTCGATGTCGGTAACCCCACAATGAAGTCCATGAAAGTGGTGTCCCACTTTCACTCTAGTATGGCACAAGGAAAGAGAAGGCTAGCTAGATGCTGATGCTCGGCCTTCACCCTCTTACTCTCTAAATAGTGTGACATAAACAAAGCCACATCTCTCCAAAGTCCTCTTCAATGGTACAACTGTCTCAAAGTGGTGTGTATCTTCTTCACCCGGGATGGGCTAAATAGGGTGCATGATGAGCCTCACAATATGTCATGCCTCAAGCCTCCATCTTTAGGAACGTATATCCCAACCCATGTGTCGAGAAGAACATATGCCTTTAAAAAAATCCATCAAATCTCCCCTCAAGCAACCTCTCGAGACTCATTCTCTACTTTGGCTACAAGGTAGAAACTTTCATGAGAAAGTTGTTGCAAAATCTTACTCCGAAAATATGTAACTCCTGAAGTAGCCATATCCACATGTCTTCATCTACTCAAAGCATCTGAAACTACGTTCTCCTTCCCCTTCAAAAGCTCTATCTCCATATCATACTCACAAAGAAACTCCATCCAACACCATTGTGCGAGTATTGAGATTGGGTTGCGTGAAGAGGTGGTGAAAAATCAAGTGATCGATCCCGAGTGTAAATCTCCAGCCATGGATGAAATGTCTCCACCACACTAAGAATGGAAAACTGATGAAAGCTCAAGGTCATGAGTCGGATAATTGAGCTCATAATATTTGAGTTTGTGAGACTTAAAAGCAACTACTCTACCCTCTTGCATCAACACACCTCCAAGTCCTACCAAAGAAGCATTGGTGCAAACATAGAACTCTCCCGAGGATGTGGCACTCCTCGAATAGGTGTTGTCATAAGGATTTCCTTTAGTGTCCTAAAGGCTTGCTCACATCTGTCTCCCAATAAACTTCTTCCCTTTCCGCTGAAGGGAAGTGATGGGGTGTGTAATCTAAGAAAAGTCATGAATGAATCCACACTAGTAGGTGTTGGTGAATCCATGATAGCTCGAATCTTGGAAGGATCGACTATGATACCTTCCCCAAAATGATGTGGCTCGTAATACTATACCTCTGTCTCCGAAAGAACGCACACTTCTCTAGGTTCTCGTAAAGATCTTGCTCATGAAGACACTAAGAACTTGCAAAAGGTGCTTCTCATGCTCCTCATGCATATGTGAGTAAATCAAAATGTCATCAAGGAAGATGAGCATGAAGTGATCTAGAAAATTCCTAAATGCCCCATTCATCAAGCTCATGAACAACTGCGTGGGCATTCGTTAGACCAAAAGGTACCACTTTGTGAACTTCTAGTGGACATATCTCGTACGTAAGGCGATCTTATGAACATCTTCCTCCATAATCCTCACTGATGATACCCTAACTTAAGATCTATATTGAGAAAACTGTGGCCCCATTCATCCGATCAAACAAGTCATCAATGCGTGGAAAGGGGTAATGAATATTAATCGATACTTTGTTCAAATTTGCGATAATCAATACACAAATGCATAGATCAATCCTTCTTATTCACGAAGATCACCGGTGTAACCCAAGGGGATACATTAGGATAGATTAGACCTTTCTCGAGAAGGCCGTCAAGCTGCAACTTAAGCTCACAGAGCTCATAGGTAGTCATCTGATAAGGTTCTTGTGAGATAGGCTCTACGCTTGGAACAAATCTATATGAAAATCTATCTCATGTTGGGCAGGTAACCTCAGTAGCTCCCCTAGAAACACATCATCAAACTCTCTCAAGATGGGATGGTCCACTAGACTCACCCTCAGATTTTCCACTAACCGTAACAGCATACATCTGACAACCCCATCACACACATCACTTAAGCTGCATAACGGAGATGGTGTGAATAGAAATGGGCCTCCTAACCCCTACTATCATTGACTCCACTCCTAGATCATCTGTATAAGTAATAGTCTTATGGCAATAGTCCACTCTAGCTCTGTGTGTAGATAACCAGTCCATGCCAAAGATGACACCATAGGATCCCAAAGGAAGGATTCAAAGATCCGAAGTAGTGGTGAAGGGTCCCAAATCAAGTACACACTCCTTAACTAAGGAGTCTATAGAAAAATTTTCTCCAGAAGACATCTCAACGACCCAACTACGACCTTGCCTAACGCCACCCATTGCAATGCTCTATTAAGGATGGTGTAATAAAAGAATAAGAGGAACTAGAATAAAAATATAGAGGTGAAAGCACCACCAATACTACCTGTCATCTCTATCACGTTACTTTAGTGCTCAAGATGGCAATTCTCGACCACTACGTAGATCTGATGGCTCCATGCCATATCTCAAATAGTAGGCTTGGAGAACTGTGTCTTACCCTTGTTGTTAGGGTTTTTTGGGTACTCTCTTCAATGGTTTCCAACAACACCACAACCATAATAGTTTCCTGGTCCTCTCTAGTGAGATGCGGTTCAAGCGATACTCTAGATGTTTGTGTTATGGATCCTAACGACCTAGTTATGGACTGATGAGGTCTTATTGTCTGAGCTCTCTATGCACCTATGTCGTGATGGTACCCATAGAAGGAGGTCCCATATTCCGCCGCCTCTATGCGTCAAATATCTAAGGAGGTCTGTAAGGTGGGTGGTTTTCTACTACGCCTTTGAGTTGGCTCTTTGCGGTGGCTCAAGGAAGACTATCTAAACTCTATCAACTATGAGGAGGAGGAACTGAATCCCCCTTGATTTGTTATCCTACATCTGCTGGATGCGGCTCCAAACTCTATGTCTATCCCGATGCGTCTTCCCCAGGTCTCCTCTCTGAATATAGGCCTTCTCCACACCTCTGCTAATGTCTATGGGCAGTGAATGCGCACCACACCACACCCAAATCCAAATTTAGGCCCCCCCGATGAACCTATGAATTTTACTTGCTCAACTTGTATATAGTCAACATACTTTGGTAGATCAAGAAATTGAATCTCATAGTCAACTACGATCATAGATGCCTAGTGGAGGTCATGAAATGCATCTATCTAATCTTTGAATAAACCTCTTGGGAAAATACCTACTACTAAAACACTCCACAAAAACTCCCGAATAACTGTCTCCGAGTCAACATGGAGGTTATGCTCCTCGGTCCTCAACCGACTCCTACTCCATCCTTTAGAAAGATTGATCGCAACACAAGATTTTTTGTTGCTAGTACAAGGGTAGAGCTTAAAGCATCCACTCAAGCTGAAACAGGCCTCTTCCTGAAAACCTCCTGCATCTCCAAAATAATGAGATGGCCGTAGCTTAAGGATCTCCCTGATATGGTCTGTAGTTGACAATTGATGAGCCCTAGGTCTCTCTACATGCTCCTCCCTCTATCTAGGGCTCTAAGATCTATCCCTATGTCCTGAAATCTTGTCTCCATGCCCTCTCTATGGTGACTCTTCCTGAGACAAGTCCACGTGGAAGTTCTCTGCTCCATGCTCCTCGCTATATCGAGAAGATTCCCTAGCCTCAATTGTTGGCTCCATATCATGTTTAGCAAAGTCATCCTCCTAGGGAACCTCCACATATAGCGGTATTGATGTCTTGAAGTGTCTGTAAAATCTAAGGAAGAATGGCTACTACTCCTAATCTAGCGGTGGTATACCTAGGTCTATATGAAAAGACCCCTCATCTGGTTCGTGCCTCTCCTGCATAGACCAAGGCAAGAGTTAGTTCATCATTTTGGTTTTGTTTCAGTTTTCTAAGTTTTCTAAAATTATCCAAATATCAGCTAGTGTGGTTTTCTAGATTTAAAGAACAAGTTTACACTAGGTTAAAAATTTCATGTCTTCATGTTTTCTAGGTGCCTGGTCACTTTTTTGAACCCACGGATCTGATACCAAATGTAACTCCCATAAAAATGATGTTTTAGAAAAACGTTAACTCCCAACAATTAACTCAAAATTTGTGACTAATTTTTTTTTGTGTTACAAGGACAAGGTAGAAGGATAAAATAGGTTACAAGGATGTTAACCCCCTAGGGTACAACAACTAACAAATGCCACTAACTCAACATTTCGATTTGAAGAACCCGATCTATAATGAAGGTTAACATATTCTCAAATTAATCTATAGAGTCCATTAATCAATTATGCATTAAGAATGTACCTAGATTAATTTACTTAATTAAATGTTTTCTTCACTTAAGTTAATGTTCAATCCCAAAATTGACTAACCTCATGCTTAAATAATTTAGTTTCATTATCCTAATAGTATAAAGTCCTTTTTTTAATTTACTAAAACATACTAAGGGCTAATAAGGACTTTACATTCTAAGGAAATGAAATGGCCCCATTCCCCATTTACACATACTAAAGTTTTAAAACCCATTTGAAAAAATATTTCTCACCTAGCAAAATTAGGGTGAAACCTCCACCCTTAGATCAATTTATTCTTGGCCACTAGATCCTAGGGCTCCCATCTAGCCCTAAATTCCTTATGAGTTTTTAATAAAATCTTTCCTTTGTTCATTTTTCTCATTTGGTCTATTTGTTTTGTTGAAAATGCTAGGTTGGAGAAGAGGAAGAGATGGGAGAAAGGAGGAAAAACTATGGAGGATTCTACAAGGAGATCTAGTTAGATTAGTTTAGTTGTAGTTTATTGTTGTTATAACTTCCATTCAAGGATTGGGAAGGTTATTCCTTTTACCATCTAGTTTCGTTTCAAGTTTTTGTATTTGAGTTTTTAAATTTGGGAGAAAACCCTATCCCCATGAATAAATGAGAAGAAATGTTTTAGATCCACCATTTGTATGATTTATTGCTCAAATCCATGGGATCACACATTGTTTGCATGCTGGCAGTCATTGATTAAATTTTACAACTTTAAGTTTTACATAAACCAAATAAAATTTTTACACAAGTGCGAGATCTACAAAGTTTTTCATGAGTGACAGAAACTGCTGCTAGAGTAGACAGGGGTCCCGGAACCACGACCATCGAACGGTAGTTTGAGACCACTACCTTAGCCTCGGCGCAGAGGTTACGTGACCGCCGCTCTACACAGGGTGGCGGGCCTATTTTAAAAAAATAGAACCTTAATATGAGATTTTTACAAAATCCAAAAGTTACAAAAAGGTGTTAAAATGCATTCTGAGCTTATTTTGAGCTTCTAGAGTTTCCAGTTTTGTTATTTTATTCCTATTTTTCTCTTCTTATTTAAAAATTATTCATTTAAGTATTTTCTAGTCCATAAATAGTAATATAACTACAAATTCTATTCTATTTTGTTCAACTAAATTTTCTCTCTATTTCCATGAGCAAAAGAAAACTAAATCTACTTATACATTATTGTTTTCTTACTACAAAAATCAACATTTCCAAATAACAACATACTTCAAATTTGTTCTCTTGTTCCCATTTTTACTACAACATATGTATGTTAAAAATAACTATAATAACTTCATTTTCCATTCAAATTTACTATGTATACAATGGCAACATCTACAACTTCTATATTTCCTTCTTTCACATTTACAACATTACAACTTCACTATGAAAGTAACTTTATTTTTCACAATGTAACTTCCAACTAAAATTTTACACAATATAGTCATTTTTATTCTTTCTCTTTCCCTATTACATTCTAATGAGAAAGAAATTTCTTTCTTTACAATTCTACAATAAACATCTTCAAATATTCATATAACTTGTATTTCAACATTTCTTTTAAAACATAACCAAATTTACAATCTTCCACTTTGAGTGAGAAACAAAAGGATTCTCTCAAGAAGAAAAATATTCAAGGACTCAAATAACTTCTAAGCTCCTCAACACAAACAATAAGTCTCCATCATGATTGTTTGATTCACAAAAAATGGGTGGAGAAGCAACGCTCTCCACCCAATCAAGAAATCCAATGAA
Source organism: Taxus wallichiana var. yunnanensis (assembly GCA_018340775.1). NCBI lineage: Eukaryota > Viridiplantae > Streptophyta > Pinopsida > Cupressales > Taxaceae > Taxus > Taxus wallichiana. The sequence continues at coordinate 123,527,872 of CM031236.1, forward strand.
GAGGAGAAGTGATCCTATCTATTGGCCCCGAGCCCCAACCACATTAAAATGGGAGAATTCTAACACATTTCAAAAAAGCTTCCACAACACAAACAAATACTTCAAAACATTTCAAGCACATTTAAAACAACAACAACACAAGAAGAAGAACAACAATCAACAAAACAAAGCTTAAAATGAAACCAAAAAGAGCAAGACCTATGGGAAGGCCACTTATGCCTCCCTATGGGAATGGTTCCCCACCTTAACACCTCCAACACATATCTCAAATCCTTACATACTCTTATGCCTCCTTCAAGTACCCCTTATACCTCCCACATAATCTTATTCCTCCCTCATAAAAGAAAAAAAACAAGAAATGCAAGCATTTCTTATCTTAGATGGGCCGCCCAACCAAAACTCCCTCTAAGAAAGAAAGTAATCTCTTATGCCTCCATACAAGAAAACTCCCCATAGTCTCCTCCTACTCCAAACTTAGGCAATCTAACCACACCCAACAAACATTTCAAAAACAACATTCAATACAAGCACAAAAATATAAAACAAAGCATAACATAAGCAAGGTGAAGCTCCTACCTTCCATAGTAAAGTTTGTTCCCAAGAGTAAGTCACCAAGTTCACATCCACAAGCTCGACAATCCATGCACTCGAAAATAATCCTCTAACTCTCCAAAATACAAGTGCACAAAATGATCAAGTAACCCCCAAACAAGTAAAAGAGCTCTAATAAATAGAAAAGGGAGAAAGAGGATGAGGTGGGTCCATGTAGGATGCCACATCACTCATCATCAAATCCACCTAGAAGTCAAATCTCAACCCCAATGCACCATATATTGGTGAGTGAGAGGAATGACAAGATACTTACACACACAAATTAAGCCCACACTCCCAAAGAACAAAACTAAATATTTGAAAGAAAGTGCAATAAACATTTCACATTTTTTATCTTCCCAAAACACCTAATTGGGTCATATTTTGACCCCCCAACCCATAGATAGGGTTGGTATGACAATTTAAGAGGTGTGGAAAATTTTAACTTGTCCCACAAGCCTTCAAAATTGGCCCTTAAGGCCAAATTCGAGTTTCCCATGAAGGGTAAAGTGTACAACACTCAAAATCTCAAGCATTCAACACACAACACAAAATCCAAGAGTAAATCAAGTCTAATAAATGAAATCCTTTTGGTCACATCTTTAATTAGTTTAGGATAAGATTTAATTACTTTAATAAGACACTTAGACCCACTAAGATAAAGGGGGAAACACATACATCAAAACTAAATAATTAAAACAAGTAAATTACATCACTCAAAGGAACACATACTAACATTAATAAAAGGGAAATTAAAACAAAACAACACATGACC